>VZRS01008647.1:12718-224567 GCA_013398055.1 Ifrita kowaldi | reverse complement strand
GGCCGAAGCTGAGGCTGTCAGCAGCACTGGTAGCACCTCTTTGGTAACAATTATACAAAGGGGTGAAAACTGGTGCACATCAACTGTGAGAGAGGACTGACACAACGTGAGAGAAACAACCCCACAGACACCAAGGTCAGTGAAGAAGGAGAGGAAGGACTCCTTCATGAACTAGAGTTGAGGTTCACTTGCAGCCTGTAGAGCAGATATCCTGCAGGCTGTGGAGGGCCCCATGCCAGAGCAGATGGATGTGACCTGAGGGAAGATGCAGACTGTGGAGAGGAGCCCAGGCAGGAGCAGTTTTTCTGACAGGACCTGTGACCCCAAGAGCAACCCACATTGCAGCAGTCTGTTCCTGAAGGACTGCACCCTGTGGAGAGGACTCACACTGTAGCAGTTCCTCAGGAACTTCAGCCCACAGGAACGACCCATGTTGGAGAAGTCTGCAAAGGACTGTCTGCCGTGGGAGGGATCCCATGCTGGAGCAGGAGAAGAGCATGAGGAGGAAAGAGCAGCAGACACAAAACTTTATGAACTGATCACAACCCTTCTTCTCCACTCTTCTGCACCACTCAGGGGAATGAGGAGGTAGAAGAGTTGGGAGTGAAGCTGAGCCTGGAAAGCAGGGAGTAACTGACAAGCAAACTCACTGTCTTTATCTTGACCTATGTGCTTTGTGTAGCATTTCCTCTCCTATTCCTGCTGAGGAGGGGAGTGATATATTGGCTTGATGAGCACCCGGTTTCTAGTCAAGGTGAATCATCGCATCCCTTTCTTCATTGTCTCCATGTTAAATAACAGATGTTTTCTAGATGGTGCTATAGAAGTGGGGAAAATGAAGAAACTCAGAATAAATTCAGTGTTTGCAAAACCTTCTGGATACAATATCCAACTTGCTTATGTGAGACTTAGACTTCATGGAGTTTTACAGAAATAACAATGTAGTAGGGTGAGCAGGCAATGTTATCTGCAAACTCTTTGAGATTGAAGATCCTTGGCTCTGGAGCAGGATGACAGAAACTACTACTTACAATTCAAGTAATCATGTATGAAAAATGAAGTGTCAGCAGACATTGTTTCTTTCATGCTCACTTGAAGAAGAAATGGCAGGATGGGGTTTCTGCCTGGAGTTTAACTCCTGACTTGTGTCTGTCTGGAATGATGTGCGGAGCTCCTATGCGACTATTGACCTCCTGCCTCTAGAAAATCACAGATCAAACATTGGAGTCATGTTTTAAATGAGTTAGAGATGAAAAGCACTGCATGAGACTTGTGGTGGGATGTAGGAGAAGACTAAACTTTGTGCAGACCCATCACTTGCTCCCTGGGAGAGAGCCCACCTAACCAAGACACACAAGAGTAATAATCAATGTGTTTCTGCATTGCCCTAAATGTAAAGTATCATAGGGCCAGAGAATGACAGAATAAGATTAAACTTATTTTCTAGCCTAATAGTGAGTATCCACAGCTGGGAGACTTTTCTTTGAGGGTCTGGTCTTTGTTGTAGAAGTGTTAATATATTCCATGGGCTAATAATACAGACAGTAATTGGATGAAAGTAGAAGCAATTCAGTAACCATAATTATCTCTCTTTGAGCTTAAGAACAACCAAAAGAGACTCCTTTTCACTTGTGCTCCAGCTGAGGCCAGCAGTCTATGCTTCAGGGTTTGCCGCATTTGCCATGGGTATCCGGACATATTTCCTGTATCCAGCCGTTTTGCACCCTGTCATAGGTGAAAACTCACTAAGTGAGTGAATCCAGCTAAGTCCTATAAGTATCCCTAGTGTCACAGCAAGCTTTATGCAAGAGGTGCATGGATGAGATAAGCCCTACACAAACTATTTAAAGATGCTTTACAAAATATTGTCACACTGTAGAAGTGATCCAGCACTGGCAGTAGAAATTATTACATTTCACAATTGTTCTACTCCTTTGTTGCCAGTTCTTTTTGGGGAGATATTAGGAAGGTAGTCTTACCTAGAAGAGGTACAGCCTGAAATCTTACTGCAACCATAAACTTATTTTCTACATGGTTGCAATCTTTACTGAGGAAAGCAGCTTAAATCAGTATCTCTTCCTGTAAGTCATGATCAAGCCATACCCTTACTCTGTGAAGAGGCAATCTGTCAGAAAAAAATATATGAATAACATATATGAACTTTATTTTCCAAACATTCCTCATATCCTTTAAATGTTCAAACCTAAAATAAACACGATGGCACTACTTTTCAGTTTGCTACTTCAAGGAACAGCCCTAATTGCAGTGACAAAATACCACATCAGAAAGCATAAGATTTGTTAAGGAAAAAACATAAATTCCCATTTTATTGTCTCTTCTGATAGCAAATCTAATAGAAGTCCTGGAGAAATTCTTAAAGCACCTAAATTTTATGTGTGCTCCAATAGCTTTTCTCTTCCCCCAGGGAGGAAAAACTACCTCAGTAAGAGATAGTTGTGGGTCTTGAGACTTACTGTTAGTTCAAATATAAATCACCTTTTTTTATATGAGATGAGAAATCAAGTTCTAGTCATTTTTATACGTGAAGTTTTGAATTTGGTAAGTGCACAAACCAGAGTCCAAGGGTATTTTATAAACTCTTACTTTAATAAGTTGAATAAATTGCTTTATACTTTTAAATCAGTAGAGAATTTTGATGTATCGAATCTGTACTCTATCCTTCTTTTTCACTTCATCATTGCTTTCCTTCCTGAGTATTATCGTTTCTGTTGTCTTCAGTACACCAGTATTTGCTGGTGTACTCAAATTAACAGTGTTTTGGTTAAGTGTATATTTTTCAATAAGCAAGCTTAATCACCTCACCTGTTTATTTTTACATGCAGCTCACAAAAGACCTGTGACAGGTTTATCTGTACATAGTTTTGCTGGAAAGTCGGACATGAGCCAGCAGTGCCCTGGCAGCCAGGAGGGCCAACCCTGTCCTGGGGGCATCAGGCACAGCATTGACAGCCGGGCAAGGGAGGGGATTGTCCTGCTCTGCTCTGCACGGGGGCGGCTTCACCTCGAGTCCTGGGAGCAGTTTTGGGTGCCACAATATAAAAAAGTTTTAAAGCTATTAGAGAGTGTCCAAAGGAGGGACACAAAAATGGTGAAGAGGCTAGAAGGGAAGCCTTATGATGAGTGTTTGAGGTCACTTGGTCTGTTCAGCCTGGAGGAGACTGAGGGGAAACCCCATTGCAGTCTACAACTTCCTCATGAGGGGAAGAGGAGGCACAGACACTGATCCCTTCTCTCTGCTGACCAGTGACAGGACTCAAGGGAACGGCATGAAGCTGTGTCAGGGGAGGTTTACGTTGGATATTAGGAAAGAGTTCTTCACCAGAGGGTGTTCATGCACTGGAACGGGTTCCCCAGGGAACTGGTCACAGCACCAAGCCTGACAGAGTTCAAGAAGTGTACAATGCTCTCAGGCACATGGTGTGACTCTTGGGGATGGTCCTGTGCAGGGCCAGGAGTTGGACTCAATTATCCTTGTGGTTCCCTTCCCTCTCACAGTATTCTATGATTCTATGATTATACTCACTTAAAGTTTAGGGAACATGTCGTCACTTAGTAATACAGATTATGCTAAAATGAAGAGGAATCCTCGTCTTCTGTTTGGTTTTGGTTGTTTGGGTTTTCTTTTATTTCCACCTCATTTCAGGAACAGAGGGAAATATTCTGCACTTTCTCTTTCCTGGGTCCTGAATCTGGATATATTTTATTTCGATCAAGATACTGGATATTATCATGGTTATGGAATTGTCCTATGGCCATTGCAGATAGTAGCAGTATCAGGCTGCTGTCACTGTGGAGGGAAGTCTGCATCTGACCAGCAGAAGCAGTAGAAGCAACAGACCCAAATTTTCATGGCTCACCAGTCCTTCTCTTCCCCTTCTATGCATATCACTCTTTTTCCTCTTCCTTGCTCCTTCTCATGACAGAGGCAACTTCACTCCAGCCCCAGACCACCTCTTTATCCTTGTGTTATCACAATTTACCAACACTACCAAAAAAGCTCAAAGCAACTCTGTCAAACACAGCAATATGTTCTATTTATCCTGAAATGGACAATGAACGAAGATAACGAAGGTACCTTGTCAATGCTGTAGACACAGTGCTGTACCTCCAAAGTAATGCATCCACTCAGCACAGCTCTGTGCTCAGTTTGGGTCCTACAAGGTCTGACGACAGTAGGACTGTACTTGCATCTCTCAAGGTAATTAATCTTTCTGTCAGACAGTACTATTTTGACTCAACTATACAGGTCTGAGTAACAAACCTTTGTGGCTTACAATTCTCTGCTGCCATTACATGGTGCAAGGGCAGAGTGGCTGACAAGTACCATTACATAGTGCACGTCAGAGTGCTTGCAGATGTCACTACAAGGACAGGGTCAGGACAGGGATAATGAGGCCCTTGGACTCCCACAAAATTACCTAACCCACAGCCATGATCCTCTCCCTTCAGACTGTGCATGGCTTTTAGCTGATGCTACCTGTAACATGAGCCCCTCAAAGGAGGCTGATGAAGGAAAGGCAACCAGACAGAAGAATGGCCAAAGAGAAAAAACTATGGGAAATCCTCCTTGTCAGGATCCTTTGTGTTTTATTTCTGGAAGAGGCTTGATTGACTTGACAGTCAGCCACAGCCATGGCTGACGCTTGAATATAGCCCTCTGTGTTTGTCTGTGCTTCCAAGGTGTAATCTGACATTCCTGTATGGGGATGTACAGGTGGAGGTGAGATAAACATTTAGAAAATGTGCAGCTCTACATCCCTCTTCTACCAATCTTCCTCTATTTCTCTTGAAGGATGAAAAACAAGTAAAAATAATTAAACAAGAAAAAATGTTTGTCTCAAATAACTAAATTTTCTGACGTTCCCCAGTGAAGATAAAGCAGCTACCTAAGTGTGATTTACCTCCCCCACGCAGCCAGGGACCTGAGCCCTGACCTGCAAAGACCATCCTCCACAAAAGCAAAAGTATAATTATACTTCCATGCTCCTTCGGTCACAGACTCTTTTGGAGGCTGTCACCTGTGTAGACATGTGTTTATTTTGACATTATATTTTTGTGATCTTCTCGGCTGTGCAGTTGGAAAGAAGGAAAAAAAAGTTAAAAAAAATAGAAGAAGTTTCAGTTCAGTTTATTCAACTGCCACAACAAAGTGTCTTGAAAAGCTTATCGTGGCTCTAAGGTTTCCTGTGAATCCTGTGTTGTCAGTAACCTTGCTTCTACACTTTGAGATATGGAATAATATACATGAATTGTGAACTTAAGGTGTTGTAAACAAGTGATAAACAGTTTAAATGAAGGGAGTAAAGATGGCACACAGATTCTGCTCTTTTCAAATGTGGAAAATATTGCAGCCCAAACTAGATCTGCCAGTCAGAGGCTCTAAGTCACTTGGTAAATCTGCAGCCTAAATATTCCTGCAGCTGGGCCACTTTTGCTGTGACCCTGTCAAATCTTATTATTTATAAATTTCAATGTTTAAAATGTAGAGATGCACATTGGGCTTTGGGTCTCTCTTCTGCAATCAAAGACATAAATAAGTAAAGGACTTACAAAAGTTCTTTAGAAGCTACTACATTTATACATATTTTTCATTTTCAGGTCATTGCAAGATGTAATGAACGCCAATTATCTTTAGCAGTTCGGGAACAACAGGACAGTCTGACATCAACTGCAGTAATCAGTGACTGGAGATAGAAGATAATCTCTGTCTAAATAGTGAAACCAACTAATATCAAGAAAATTTTGAATTTTACTGACTTTCTTATTTTCTTTAGAAAGCAGACTCTTACAGCAAAAGGTTTTGCAAACCTCTTTTCAGTCCTTGCAACAAAATATTCCAGGCAGTTCTTCATCTGAAGCCAGATACCCACCTAATCACAAACTAAAAAATACTGAATAGATTCACTACGCTGAGCCGGCCTTTTGCCACTTCAATAAAAAAATCTCTTTTGTGGAAGAAAATCTCTTCCAATAGGATTTTTATGAAGATCTTCTAGAACTGGAGAGCACAGTTCACTCTAAAAACTGACGTATGATCTGTAAACACAATCTGCTCCAAACTGAGCAAAAGAAGTGTGTGTGGAGGGAGCCCATGATGGGTGGGACTTGCTTCCTGGGTTAGGAAGCAGCTGCCAAGCAGACAAGTACAACTTAGCAGAAAGAACGTTTTAGAAGGTGACTGAATTTAGAGACTTTAATCTGCACACAAACAGCTGAAACACAGGTGAGTTGATGGGCTGAAAGCCGTTGTTATTACTTGGCCATGCTACAGCTGTTATGGTATGTAAAACAATTTTGGCAGCTCCAAATTAGTTCCTAACAGAAAACGTTACCTTACAGGAACTACTAGTAATGTTGCTCTGTTGACACCATGCTACTTCTTGGCAGTCACTTCAGAAAGATGAAAGGTGGAAGATGGAAGGTAAATTCAATATGTTGGCTTTCTTTTTATTTATTTATTTTTAATCAAAAGGTGCTTTATCCTCCTGGTCAGTGCTGAAGAAAAAGCTGAAATGGGCATCTGGGAAATTCTGGTGACATGACACATTTCATAAGCTCACCTCTGAACTGACCATTGACTGAGTTTTTATATTCTCCTCATAGCCATCCTTTGATACACACTCCATGCCTGCTAAATTAATGAGTATTCTTATTTTTTATTCCCATCTTATCTCTGCCTCAACTCTTTATTGTTAACATGCAACATGGCTAATTTTCAGTGATACCTTAGTATACAAAGATTGTAATGACACATATTTTAACTTATAACTTTATGCTGTAATTTCAAAATCATTGCTTTGCTTGCTATTCTTTCATAGCTCTTGTATTATTTGTACTATTACTGTGAAAGACTGACAATTTTCTACTGAACATAATTATTAGTTAGTGTTCATACACTATATAAGTGAAAACATTTAGTCCTACAGATTCTTATCTAAATAAAATGTTGTCATCACTGCAGTAAATTTTTAAGTTTTAAAATGGGTCTTTTTATTACATATGTGTGATTCAGTTAGAGACTCATTCTGGTAAGAAGGAAGCTGATGGTGGCAAAGGGTGAAGAGTTAAAGTGAAATGAGTTAAAGTGTTTTCCCAGAAATCAAAGAAAGAAAACTCCAAACTCTTCAGCTTTGAAACAAGTCGGAAAACATAGCACACACTACCTCATGATGCTCAAGCAGATTGGATGCACCTGTGAGTGATACTAAGAAAGATGTGTTTCTCTATTGACTAATGCTCTGCACCATGCCTATTCAGAACTGTACCTTCGAACCCACACTATTCCTCTCAAACCTGGGACGTCAAACTTGTGTGTGAGAGAGAGAGACATTAATTCCATTTTTATATTAGGCACAGGGGCTTTGAAACAGATATGCTTTATATGCTGTTTGTATTGATATTAAATTTATGATAAAATATTTTATTTGTAGCTACAATTAAGTTATTTTCATCATATATTTGCTTAGTACAGTGTTGTTACTCTTAGTAAAAAGCAACAAGGAAAAGAGTTTCTCTGCATGACAACTAAATTTCTGGCCTTTTTATTTTCCTCCCTCATTTTCCATTTTCCAACTTCTCTGCTTCTTCTTTGGACTTACGTTGGGGTCACTGGGCCAGCTGGTGAGCCAGAGAGCCCGGAAGGGGCTGAGGCCGGCTGGTGGAAGTACTCAGGTATTTGAAAATACCTTCTCACCTCTGTAAAGGAAAAGTCTCTCCCACAATTCCTTGTGGATGAAATGTAACCTTTCCTCTCCAGTCTCTGTATAAGGAAAACTCCTTCTCCAAGTAGCCTGTGTGGCTGCTTCCTTCACCTGGTCCCTACTCCGCCCCTTCCCCTGCCCATTGGCTCCCGTCCCTGGGCCCGCCTTGTGCCGCCCCTGTGCCCTCAGGATACTGGCCATGGAACCCTATGGAAAGGGTGCCCCGACCATGTTGTCACCCTCTTTGCCTGGCCATCTTCGTGGATGAATTAAGCCCTGTCTGTGGAACATCGGCAAGCAGAGTGCCCTCTTTGACTCTTTGTCTCTGGTAAATACTGAGCTGTCCAACTTGGGTGTGGGGATGTCTTCCATCAGCGCCAACAGCAGCGCAGGGCAGGAGGAGTAGATGCTCGCAGCCTGACTGCACCTGATTTGTCCCTCTCAAGAGACAATTTGGGGTACACAGCAGGTACTTCCAACCGCCTTCTTCCCCCACAACCCATATATTTTTTTTATAGACTTATATGTCTCCCTTTCACTTCTTTGGCATTTCCCAAAATATTTTCATCTTTTCCTAGTTTCTAATCACTTACCTAACCATATCTTACTTATATTGTCAATGTAAACATAGTAGACAGGGTTCATTTTGTCTAACTTCCCATAAGTTGGTGTAAACAAATTTGTCAGAGTAGGATTGTCCCTTTCTACTTAGAAAATTCGCATTATAATCAATGGACAGAATCAGGCACTTTTAGGAAATTACAGGTACAGTTCAGTTGCCTGAACATTGCCTGTTGCCAGACTGATAAAAATACTGAGACCTCCATCCTTCTGTAGGCACAACACAGAGCATGAAAAACTATGCGTAGGCATCTGAATTAGCCCAGCTCAGTTCATCCCACAGTAAATATCCAAAATGAGACAGGTACCTTGTGCCCCAGGTATCCCACACAAATATCTGTGCATGAGTTAGTTGCCCAGGATACTTTTACAGTCCATTGAAACCTAAGTCAATCCATTCAGAACGCTATAGGGAGCTAGCCAGCTCACCTTCGAGTAGGCATGTATGCCTGGTCAGCCAAATCACTCCAGAAACTCTTCAGGATGAATTAACTAGACTGAAGATAACTATAATCTGACTTCAATTTGCTACGTTTAGGCGTTTGAAATTGCTCATTTGCAACACAGAGGACTTGTCCAGCATTACACTTAACTGAATCCCGTGGTTGACTTTTAGAGATTTTGGCCAGGTGAGATAAATCACACCCTACTCCATCATGAGCAGCAATGAAGTCCAGGGAGATGCATGAAAGGTAGGGATATTCACATCTTTCAGAACAATTGATTCAGTCTTCTCCAGACCAGGAGGACAACATTGCATCAATAACATTGGATTCAATAAAGGAATTTGTCTTCAAAATCATAGAATCATAGAAAGGTTTGGGTTGGAAGGGCTCTTAAAGATCATCTAGTTCCAAACCCCCTCCACCAAAAGCAGAGAGGTTGTACTGTTTCTTCTGAAATGACAACAGGTTTGACAGTATTGTGACCCAGCCAATGCATCATACACAAGGGCTTCAAAAGTCTAGGTGTGACTAACTAGAGGGAGCCTTGTCAACAACTAGCACTGTGCTCCCATTTTGTGATTGTGTAGGTCAGCCTAGAATCAGTGAAATTTAGATATGGAAAGAAGTTCAAGGGGTTATCTAGTTCACCTTAAAGTGGATCAAGTTTTCCTTGGACATTCCTAATTTGTGTTTGTCTAGTTTGACTTAAAAACTTCTAAAAGGAGAGATTAATGAAACTTCATGGGCAGCCTTCTCTAGGACTTTGTCACAGTAACAAACTTTTTCATAATATCTAGGCTGTTGGTTTTTTTTAATTAAGCGTTTTTTCTCTAAGTTTTTCCCACAATAAGGAAGAAAGTATCTTTATAACAATCTTTTGTGTGGTAGAGTATGGTTGTCATGTTCTGCCTCAGTCTCTTTTTTTTTTTCTAGACTAAATTAATTCTCTCAACCTTTTCTCATAGGTCATGTCTTCTAAACCTTATCTCATTTTTCATGCTCTCCTCTGGGTTTCTCCCATTTATCTTTCTTAAAGTGTGATGTTCAAAAATGGACACAGAACTCTAGCGTCACCAGGGTAGGCTGGACAGAATTGTGTTCTGCATTTTATGTGTGACAACCCTGCTAATCCCCCGCAAAATAAGAATACTTGGGGTAAGAAAATTGTGTTATCAATTTACATGTAATTTTCAACTCACTATGAGCCCCGCATTTCTGTCCTACTTCTGCATGGGCAGTCATTCCTCACTTTATAAGTGCACATAAAATTTTAGATTAAAAAGAAAAAAGTGCTTCCAAATCTCCAGACTTCAACTGATTTCAGAAATGAGTGGGCAGACATCCCCACAGGGAGCAAAATTTGCAAGTTTTCATTTAAAAAAAAAAAAAAAAAGTTTTTCACTTTCTAGTAAGAAGAAGACGGGACCAAAGATCAAAAGACAAATTCCACTTACTACAACCTATTTTTCATCATGTAAAATTTTCCAGCATGCTAAACTACTTTCAGACTTATAATTAGTTCTGGAAAGAAAAGATGGGACAGAATGGGATCATTTGACCACCTTAGGGACAACAAATTTAAAGAATTTCTGTGGAGCATCCATTAAGAGACTAAAAATGGAGTCTTCCACTTCACACTGTTTTTCTTTTTTTTTGGATGTGGATCAAAATCGCAGCATACTATTCCAGAGCTCATCTGGACATGCACGTGGAGGATAAGAGTATTGGCTGATAACAGAGGCAAGGAGCCTAATAATAAAAAAGCAGGCAAAAAGAGCAACAATAGGAGGTAGTAATGGGAAAGGCAATATTCTAGATCATCCCATTTCATTTAAAAAAATCACGGAAGTCTGAATATGGAGTGAAATTTCCAGACTTGCCCTTATTTTTCAGAATTCTGCATGTCTAACTATTAAATGACCCTCTTAAGGTTCATTAGATATCCTATGTGCACCAAAGTCAAGGACCTTTTTTTCGATTGACTTGAGGAGAGATAAGATTTTACTTCTGATCCACAGCCTCAAAGTAGCACAAGGTTTTTTTCCACTGCAGGAACTTTACTAGAATTATAATGGTCACTGACTTTCTGTCATGCTATCAGTTTCCCAAACCCTGCGAAACCCTCTCTCTTCCCATTCTTTCTCTCTTCTATCTTCTCCCTCTCAGCATCCTTCCTCCTTCTAACAGTCATCTTCTCAGAATGAAAGGACAAGGTCAGATAGCTTTTGAAAACAAAAAAAAACGAGTGGAAGGGAAAGTGGGGGTGAGCTGAGGTAATTATTTTCCTGCATTAACACCACACCCTTAATGCGCAGCATGTAGTCAATAAGTGGATGTTTCAGCTTTGATTTTGAAGCCCCTCTCCTCTGAGACATCTAGATCAACTTAAATCAACAAAAGATTGCTTTGAAACAGCAGAATTCTTCTGTCCCAGGATGAAGGAATAAAAAGTCAGGCAGGGACTTCTAAGAAGGAGCGATTTTGTACTGGAATTTTACAGTTATATTGTGGCTCATTTTTCCAGTAGTTGAATACTATGAATTTCTCTCAAGCTGTGGATTTAGCTTGCTTATTTGAAATGCAGAGGACAAAACTGCAGTGCAGGAGCAAGGACCTTTCCAGGCTTGATTGGTGCAGAATTGGGAAGAGCGGTGGGAAGCGCAACACAGATCAGTTGTCTCTGAGTTACTCCTCTGTGATTTTAACCAGAAGGACCAGTCTCATGCCAGTGCTCTAAAGCTACTTCCACTGCCAGAATTAGCAGGTAGGCTGCCGCTTCTCCTGAGTAGTCTGCAACACTAGCAGCTATTAAAAGAAATATGGAAATTAGCAGTTAAAGTCAATGAAGTTGATAGCTCCTACTTACCAAGTTGGTGCCTCAGTGATCAGCTCTAACGAGGAAAAGCTGTACTCAACTCCTTATCAACAGCTTCAGACTTGGCAGAGCTGGATTTTGAAGTGAAACCAAGAATCATGAGAAAAGTGACACATAGTTTAGTGTGACTTTACTTGTACTTTAACCTGAATAGGGCTGAAAATAAGTTGATGATTCAGTCATATTGTGGTCCTCTTACTTCTTTCCCAAAGATGCTTTTTCAGTATAAAACACTGACAGGCTAGAGCCTAATACCAAGCTGCATTTAGAAATTGTTTCCTTGTATGTGTGTTTGTGCATGAGGGTTCACATGAATTTATTGTCATTCCATCATTCACAGTGACAGGCATTGTAACTTGCTGTCATGCCATGGCACCTTACAATGATGTGAACTTTAATTTTTTATTAAGATAGTAAGTTACAGTCAGTTAAAGATAAATGCCTTAGCTTAGTCAGAAATGGAATAAAGGCTGGGATGCCTGCTGTACTAACAGGTTAGCAGGGTTGGTAACAGCCTTTTGGGGTAATTCTCTACTGTCACTGATACAGTTTCACCGGTGGAAGTGCTCTTCTCCCTCCTGTTACTTTATCCAAAGCTAAGTGATATTAAGGATATTATGAATCAAGAAAAAAATGTTCATTATAAAGCAGGAATTCAACCCAGATTAATGCAGATGTTTCAAATTTAGATATCTAGGTCTGCTCTAGTCATATGCGTCTGTCTTTTATAATGTCTTTCTGAATTACTATTGAAGAATAATACATTATAATTACAAAGATGCATAATAATTTTAGTGTAGAATGAATTGAGTGCATTGCACACTGGAAATGCTTATTTTTCTCTGTTCTGTATAAAAGGGAACCTATGTTGAACCAATTCAGGCTTAAATGTCTAACTTTCAGAAAACTAAATAGATGAGTGCATTTTCACATGTCTTAATAGAAGAATGCTCATTTTTTTCACAATTTTTTTCTCTCCATGCCTTGAGCTCTTGGATTCATAGTCCTTTACATTTAACTAAGCAGGTGATCTAGGGTGGAAAACAGATCCTTAGATCCCAGACACACACTAAAGAAAGATGTTTTTGTACACAAGAAATTTATTCACTCAATTGTTATTGCAACACAATTTTTTTCCCTGTTTAAAAGCATCTTGATCTCTCTAAAACCATTGTTCTTTACATTAGAAATACATTAGAAACAGGGTAGTAGCTGTTTCTTTACAAATGGTCCTCATAAAAAATTCTAAAAACCTCACGTTCCTAACTGAAATGCAAACTCAGCATTACTTAGGACAACAGCACCAGCAGTAAATGCAAGCATGTGAAGCAGGGGAGGAAAAAAAGGAAAAAAAGGGAAAAAACAAACCAACCGAAAAACCAACTCCCTTTGCTATAAATCAACCTCAGATTCAATATGAATCATCAAATTTAATATTACCATGATCAGTATTCATGAAAAAAAAATGATGCCAAATATGCTTTAAGAAAAAAGAAATCTGTTTAAATGGTATTAATGGTAAGGCATACTACAGCAAGGTGAACAACACTGATAATATTAAATTAACCCAAGAGGCTCCCTAATCAGGATCCCTATGCAGAAATCTGCTTGCCAACTGTCGTTCTTTTTCCCATTGGTTTAGTTAAGGGTTGAAGTTCTTCTTGAAGTTTCTTTTTTAATCATTAGATCCCGACCTTACAGTTTTCTCTGACTACTTTCCTTCAGGCTGTCTTTGCTCCTGTCAATTTAGGATTTCCAGGGAATTATTCTTCTTTGAAATGCATATTCCAGGCTTGAAATACTGGCATATGTACACTGTAGAGTAATTGTGGAGGCCAAATGTTTAATTACACATGACAGCTGGAGCTGTAGGAGTCCGAGGCATGCTTGAAAACAACTTATGCCCTATGCAGTCTTAACGAAAAGGAACAAAATAATATATATTTAGGTTTTGTGCCACATGGTAGCCGCTGTTCTCTCTCTTTTCACAACTGAGGGTGGTTTGCAAGAAGTTCAGCTGCTTTCACTTCTGTGTACCGTCTCTCTGAATATATACTTTTTTTTCTCCTTCATACAGTCTAGGCACAAACTTTAAGACCATGAGATCCTGCAAGAAATGTTTTGAATTTTTGTTTCAGTTTTTCCTGGGTGACAGAAAAAAGCTTTTCAGGAGCTTTTCTAATACACTGTTCTTGATACAATTTCACAAAACCACATTACTAGAAATTCCAGAGTCAATTATAATTTTAATTATAAAAGATATAAGCAGTATTTGTATTTTACCCTTAATACATGTGATTTACTCAGAAATTAAACAAAATAAATAACCTGATTTCTAAGGCTTCAGAAAATATTTATTTCAACCAGCATAAATATTTTTCCACATTTATAGACAGATAGATTTAAAGGCATGTGGAAACACTTATTTAATTCTGCTGTCAGACATTTTCTGTTAGTAAAACAGAAGTTAAAAGTTATTTCCTATTACCAATATATCTGTTCTCAATGTTCAGCTCTTCCTTCGACATAAATTCATCTAGTTCTAGTGAAAAAATTCCTGTGTTGGTTTAAAGCAGTTGGGAGGTCTGACTCAATATTTGACACACCTTCTTCTAGATATACACACATTTTAAATTATTATTACATTGAATTATTATTGTACTTACTGTGCAAAAGTGGCTAAAATTTGATTTTGACGTTTTGGCAAATAAGATTTTCTTTGTGCATTGTGTGACATAGGCACATCTTCATTGAATTATAACATATTATGAAAGGGATATCCTTTTTATTTATTTATTTTCTTACTCTATCCCTCCTTTATAGAGGACCAAGGTAAGATTTAATTTAGTGGTGCTGCTGTTAGTGTTTGATGGGAAAATAGCATGTTCATTTCCATGGTGAGAAAAATGTACCACCAGTGCCCAGTAGAAAAAGGTATTTCACTCCTCGCAAGGAGCAGTTAATGAATATCTATGGCATTTAGATGTACAAACAAGCAAACAAAGAACATTACTGTATTTTCCCAATGTCTTTTATGTAAGGAGAGTAATGAGATTGAATTGACAAATTAACTTTAAGGGAATATTGTTCAGTGGTGTTTGGAATTAACTGCTCTCTATGGTAGGTTAAGAATGAACAATGTTGCAACTGAGGAAGTTAAAATGAAACTCCCACCAGCAAAAAACTGAGCACTTGACTTCATTGCCTTGAATCAGCAAGGTAACCAAACCTCTCAAAAATGTGAAGCAGAATTTCAGTTTTAAACTACTCTATATTTCTTGAACAAAGAAGGCTTTCTTTGAGATGAGCCTGCTTGCTTAAAATGTGAACCATTAAGCATCACATAAATTTTTTTTAAATTATTTGTTTGTCCCATGCAGTTCTTTTGCCCTTGTTCTGAGAATTTGAAACAAAGCAATTTTTTCAAATTGTTTTGAAATTATTTCAGGTTTTCATGGTCTCTGATTATCTCTATGTTTAGAAAATGAGATGGGAGATTTAACTCTTGAATTCCAATCTTGATAAGGAGAAAATTAGAAATACAGCCAACAAACAGTGTCATCCACTACTTGAAAGCCCCAAAATGAGATATGTAAAAATTGGACTGTAAAGCCTAGAAGTCAGCTGTGGGAGGGAGACAGGGAACGGTACCCTGATAAATGAGAAAAATCGTATTGCACAAATGGCTGCTCCCAAGCCTCTGCAGATGCAGGCAGAGAGACATCCATCAGTCAGTAGTTTACACTTAGCAGGCAAAGCCATGGTCAGCCTCACTTGTACCTGCAGATCAGGAGAGCTGTATAGGTGAACATACACGCTTGCTTACACTCATAAATACCACAGCTTGTACGGTTCCCAAAATTGCTCAGTGAGCTGAGGTGCATCAAAGGGCACCAAAGTACACTTCAGAACATAATTGTGATGGCTGTTGTCTTGAAGCTCTATATGAGAACCACTGCAGACAAGTGATCTTATTCCTTTCTGCACCATTTCTGTAAGTAAACCCTCCACTACTTATGCTGCAGAAACACCCATTTTACCAAGACTGCCCTTGTCTACTTGCTGCAGTGTGACTATTTCATTTTACTTATGTAGGAGGCCGAGTTACTTGTTGGAGCTGTGTCTCATATAGCTGAAAGATTTCAATCAAGATCAAACAACAGTTTTTGGCATTTTCAGCCTGACATATTAATACAGTAAGCTCACATAACACAGAATGCATGGTGTCAGACCAGAGTCTTTTCTCTCTTCAGGAAACTTGAGTTTGAATCTAATTAGTTACAATAAAAAGTAATAGTTTTTAGCTAGCTTTTGTGCTCTTTTAAGTTTTTACTTAATGAAGAATAACATCAAGACAGAAGGTTGTACAGTACAGAGAAAAATATCCAAGGCTGAAAACAAGGGAGATGGGAAATACTGCTTTCAAAGTTTGATAGAGGGAAAAATGCTTGTATTGTTAGTGTTGGGAGGGGAAGGGAGGATGTGGCTGCATGTGATTGATGAACACATTTGATCAATTGGGCTGATTTTCAATATTTCACTGTAGTTTTCCAGACTTCATGTATAATAGTTATTCCTTTGTAGTACTCTTTTTCCACTTTTGTAAATAATTTGAATGTTATTCTAAGTTTCCTATTTTAAGAATCAAGAGTCACTTACTGATGTAAACAAAGCTCCTTGGGAAATACATGACAACATAAAGACACTGTGAAATGTTTTACTTCTAATAGGTAACATTATCTGGAGTTTGGGAGCGAGCAGCCCTAGACTGGCTTTTAATTCAAACCAGGCATAAGAGTGCATGTGTTGACCTATGGGCATTGCCAGAACCAAGTAAGAATAGAGGAAGTGATGTCTAGAAAGTGAGCTCAAACACCTGTACAGGTCACTGTTGGTCCATCATGCTTAACTAATTTTCCCCTGCCCTCTGACCTAGTTTTCCACAGTGCCATCGAGATTTATATCTTTCATCCTGAAAACCCTACAGCTGCCTGCAATTTATGAAACAAGCCTCAACTTTCTTATCTGATAAACTGAAGGAACAATTGTTTTATTATTGTATTGACAAATTATCCTATTAACAAGTGGCTACTATGGAAATCAATTAAAATCTCAACTGAAATACTTGGATATCACTGGAGAAGATACAAGGGGGAATTAACTACTGAGTCCATTAACTGTTATACTATACAGTTCATAAATTAGATGTCACCAGCACAAAATCTGTGATTTGTTTGATAATTAGAACACAAAATTATTGGATGAAATATCGTGTGGCATGGCATGGATTTAATTTTTTATTTTATAGGGCCTATGCCTTTGTGAGTTACTTGTAATGTGTTTGAGATAAATTTCACTAGTTTCTCCTCCTTTCAGTTTCTTGCAGTTATTTTCATGCATTTTGGATGGAAATGACAGCCTCTCATCCTTCAGACTCCGTGAGAAAGCAGGAGTGGTATCCTACATAGCCAGGATGATCTGCCTGAGTGTATACTAAACGGGGATCAGCTTGTTACAGACTTCCTGCATGAACTGGGCTTAAACAAGCCTACCTTCTTCAGAGATGTAAATTTTATTTTAGAAGGAAAGCTGGATGATCAGACCAGTTTCTGAAATAAGGTCATGTGACTACGTGTTACTTGTCTTAAAGAGTAAAAAATCTGATCTGCAGGCTTGTTGGGGTGTTAACAAGAGAGCTTGCCATTGTATTAGAAAGAGTTACTTAAAATATTTTGCAGAGAGCAACACAAACTTCTTTTGATGCAAGCAAGGTCTTGCTGTTATACCCAGGGAAAAGATCCAACACCTTTTATTATAAGAAAAAGTAATACCTTTTTGAAGCTTTCTCAGTTGATAATCACTTCTACAATGTCTTGGGATTTAGTTTTGCCCTCTTGACACCCCTCACAAAGTATAGTTTAAGAAAAAGTAAGTAAAATTTTATGTACTGTATAAAGTATACATTGTACTTCAAATAATCTTAAACTACACCTTAAACTGTGCTTTGGGGAAACATAATCAGAAAAGGCAGCACCAGAGAATGAGAGACTTCTAAGGTAAATCGATACTTTCCTCAAGTATATTATTCTTAATGGAGTTAAAGACTTCTAAAACCTTTTAGTGAAATCTCTGGAAAGAAAGGTTTTACTTTGTCATTGAGCTACTGCACTTGAAGGTAGTGCAAGAAGGCATATATTTGGGTTATTTGGAGGAAAGAGAGAATGGGAGAGAGGGAAGAAAATCTCCTCAGGCAAATTTGGATAGCTGAGTTGTTTTTGAAGCTTGTCTCTCTTGGAGGGTAGCGTGTGCGGCAGAAGCTGGGATTTGCTACTTTATATGGAGTGAGAGAGTTAGATGCACACATAAATATATTTATATACATGTATACATATACACACACATGTACACACATTTTTCTGTACATATAAATACACATACAGTGGTCTAAAGAAACATACTGAATAAATTTTGTGCTGTTCTCCTATCTCAATTAAACAACAAAGACTGTTTCCTTAGGAAAAAAGGAACAAAGCAGTCCTGGCACTGAAATATCAGAAAATGGAAATGTTGAGAGACTGAAAACAGAAAGAGGAAATTAGAGCTATCGTGCATCAGTGAATCATTATAAGTCTCTCAGCTGCTCTTTGGCAATGGTTGCTGCAGGGAACTCTACATGAACATGTCTCACCACCAACAGCTTATGGGGGCTAACACTACAAAGTAAGCAAGGGAGATGGGTGGGTGGAAAAATCTGCTTACTGACAATGCTCACCGTACGAATGACAAACTCCTCCACCTAGAAATGACAGTAGTCCTTAATGTCACAGGGCCATGAAGTCTGGATAGTTGCAAAGTATTTTATACTGAGATGTCTGCTAAGATACTATTCACAAGATACTGTATTGTAAACTGTTTTTTAGACCTTTTGTGTACTACAAGTCTTCTTATCATCACTTTATAAATGTGATTACAACCAGAAGCTCTGATTAAAACCAAACACTGTGCTAGGTGGTATCAAAATGAACATAATTCCTTCTTTTGAAGGTCTTGGAAAATTCTTTAGAGCAGACAGCATTTCTTTGAGGTTAAAGTTAATAAGTGTAATTCATAAAAAAAGCCAAAGTCTTTCCTTTTTTTTATCAAATGCTTTTCCTAAGAAGACTGTTATTTGAAAACTCATATATAAAATCTGTGCTAGATTGTAGTGATCTTTTCAGGCAAACGTAGTCTGCAATGGCATGGAAAATTGGCACAATAATGTGTCCTGAAAATGAAGGAATGAAAGAAACTTCCAAAGCTAATACAGGGTAAGAAACATTTGAGCCTGGAGAACAACGTGAACAGAAAGTCAGCTGACATAAATCATGGTAGCTGCAGTCAGTTGTAATAATCCTCTGCAGAAGGTCCTGCAGTTTGACCTCAGGAGCTTAGTAAAATCTCCTGACCAAACTAGTGCAATGCAGCTACTACTAAATATACATATTTCATTGTGGTGGTGAACCATACAGATCTATAAAGAGCTGGTGTTCTTTTATGAAGTATAAAGAAATATTGTCATTTCAGAGGATTTTGTAGGTTTGAAGAAATCTGGTATGAACATATGAACATTGCTTCTGTAGCTGATCAAGTGCTTGCCTCCCAGCATCATTTTCTCTCTTTTTAATGTACTTTTTAAGAATTTGTGAGAAAGTGGAAGTTCTTTTTCACAGAGTGAAGTGGAAGCTGTATACATCTTTTTCTGCGAGGGTACTGTTGTCATTGACTGGTAGTAGTAATAATGAATAGTTGAGATTGTAGAGAGCAGGTTTTTTTACTATTGACATGTCTGAAGTCATTTGGAATATGCACAAGCCCCCCAGTAAAGAATTGATTGGATGGTTACACTCAGAGTTGCAGTCTGGACAGCTCTATGTCCAAGTGGACACCAGTGATGAATGACATTCCTCAGGGGTCAGTATTGGGACCAAAACTGTTTAACGTCTTTGTCAGCAACATGGACATTGGGACTGAGTGCACCTTCAGCAAACTGGCCCATGATATCAAGCTGTGTGGCACTGTTTGTCATGCTGGAGGGAAGGGATGCCATACAGACTTGGGGTGGGCCCCTATAAACTCCATGAAGTTCAACAAGGCCAGGTGAAAGGGCCTGCATCTGGGTTGGGGCAATTCCAAACAAAATACAGGCTGGGTGAAGAATGGATTGAGAGCAGCCTTAAGGAGAAACTTGGGAGTGGTGGTTGATAAGAAGCTTGACAAGGCCCAGAAATGTGCAGTCTAAAAGCCATCTGTGTCCCAGGCTGCATCCAAAGCAGTGTGGCCAGCAGGGCAAGGGAGGTGATGTCCTCCCTCTACTTTGCTCTCATGAGACCCCACCTGGAGCACTGTGTCCAGCTCTGGGGCTTCCAACATAAGAAGAATGTGGATCTGCTCCAGGAAGTCCAGGGGGGGATTGCCAAGGTGATCAGAGGGCTGGAGCATCTCTACCATGAAGACAGGTGGAGAGACCTAGGATTGTTCATTTTGGGGAACAGAAGGCTCTGGAGAGACCTTACAGAAACATTTCAGTGCCTAAAGGGGACCTGCAGGAAAGCTGGAGAGGAGCTTTTTTAAAGGGCAGGTAGTGATAGGACGTGGGGTAATGTCCTATGTGAAATTTAAACTGAAGGAGTATATATTTGGATCAGTTATAAGTAAGAAATTCTTTAGCATAAGGATCCTGAAGCAATGGAACAGGCTGCCCAGAGAAGTTGTGGATGCTCCGTCACTGAAAGTCTTCAAGCCAGGCTGGATGGGGTTTAAAGCAGCCTGATCCAGTGAAAGGTGTCCCTTGCCCGTGGCAAGGGGTTTGGAATGAGATGATTTTTAAGGTCCCTTCCAACTCAAACCATACTGTGGTTCTGTGATTCTATGCTTAGCTCTCTGATGGAAATTGCCTGGCTAAGCACTTTTCGTAATATCTTTGGAGGAAAATGAGCATTTTATTGTACTGATCCCTATGCTTATTCTAAATGTGTTCCTCCGTGGCCCTCCTTGTGCAGTCAGGGTGTGCTTTATCACATGGATGCTAGAGGACATTTTATCCTTCATTACAATGCATTTAGGTTTTCACTGTTGGAGCTGATCTAACCTTTTGCTTTTGAGCCCTGATGAAAAAATCTTCTTTCATCTCTTTAACCAAACAGTAGTGTGTTGTTGTCATTGTTTAGTACACAAGAAATAGCAAGGGATCTGCAACAGAGCAGAGCAGGCAATAATAATTAAAAACAACTTACATATACACTTGCAAATGCATGAAATGATTCTGCTTTAACTACTGTTTCATACTAGACATTTCACATTAGTATCCAGGCAACAGAAAGTTAATTCAAGAAAAACTTTACAGATCTCAAGATTCCTCCACCATGCTCATAAGCAGATGGACTAGAAGTGTGTCATTCATTGTTTTGCGCAAGCTACTTAATGCTTATCATTCTCCTTTCTGTGTTTCCAAAAGGTATCTCCCCCAGTCAGAGACTGAAACAATATTTGGAAACCTAATGTGTTCCTGAACACATAATTTAGTGAAGAGGATGACTTGAAAATCCCTCCTAGATGTTAGTGGAGGTTGAAATCCACCCTGTGATTGTAACTACAGAGAGGCTTTTGTACTAGCTTTACACTGAAAAATACAGGTACAGAAGTACATTTGTGGATGCAGCTAGGAAGTAATTAGTGTAAGTTTTGGCCTCACACCTTCTGAAAGCATGTGTAAATACATCAAGAGAAATTCAAATTAACCATCAAAAAAAAAAAATCAAGGGAAATACTAAACGTACTGGAAAATGAATTTATACCTTTAATTAAACATTTTCGCAGGCTTCCTCAGTTTAGGCATATTATTTATCAGTTTCTCCTTTGTGCCCAGTGTATGCATGAAGAATCATCCTATGCCTGTATATTGGTCTCTAGATGTATTGCAAGTCAGGTGACTCTGTCCAATATATAGATCCAACTACAATTTGTGGTTCAGGTTGCTGGGGAGAAAGGTGGCATGTGCAGATATAATTTCATTTTTGCCATAAAACAGTAACAAGGAACAGCCTAAATGCTTGTCTCCTTCTATTGTGTCCCTTTGCCATGTGGGAATGACTGTTGGCTAAGTCTATTTGAGCAGTGTTGTCTCCAGAAATATACATACACACTACAAAACTCTTAGGCCTTGTGTTTGACTTGTTCTCATGGGTATTTCTTCTTTTTTGTTTCCTACTGACTCTCTTTTTAATCACTTTGCTAGAATTTTTATAGCATGGATATGTCTGTGTTTGCTGACCTTTTACTGCATCGATCATTTTATATATACAATTGTGAATTACATATGGCATTGTACAATGCATATTTAATTTTCCTATAGGCACCATCAGCACCATAAGTGAAATTTACATTTCACAGCTGATATTGCCATTCCCTTCATACAACCAATCTGATAAAATATCAGAAGAACAATTATATACTCTGTCCACTGAAAGAAATTCTGTGCATTTTCTAAAACTTTGGATAACGATGAGTTCAGGAATACATAAGCAGTAAAACTCACATATTTTTCATAATGTTTTCCTCTGTAAGTCCAGAAAATTAAGTGTGATAACAAAAATGGGCAAACTTTTGGAATTCCTTTGAGTTGTGATGATGGTATAACTACACCTGCTGCCCCTTTGATGGGAACTCCTTATGTGGCTCAGCTCAGCCCAGACCTCTTTGACTTCTGTATTTGGAATTTTTCAGATTATATCATCTGGCATCCATACTACTTTGGCATGCCAAAGAGTATCGCTCTTATCTTATTCAATCAGTCTGTTATGCTTTGCATTTATGTAACATCTTTGTCCAGCAAATGCACCTTGCTTTGCAAACTTTAAGTTAGGTATCTACCATCCCAGGGAAGCAGGGAAATATGATCTCTTTTTTGTACATAGGAGGAAACTGAGAGAAATTATGAGTGGGAGTCATATTGCCTAACTTTAGACAACTAAAAGATAAATGCTTAAGCTTTGGAAAATCACCCTAGGCTCTCTTTAAAGTTGTAGGAAATAATTCAACCAACATCTTTCATACACTGATTTTAGGATGAGACTAGTTATCATATGAAGGCTTTTTTGTGGCAAGGAATGAAATCTAGATGCCTTACTGTGTACTTCAAAATCTAAGCTAGAGAAGATGACTCCTATCCAAAATGACTTGTCCAAAGTCAGTGAAGAATACATGTGCACTGTCCAAACCAAAGTTCTGCGAATGTCATGCTTGAGCTTTGATTTTGGCAAAGAAGAGAGACAGAAGGGTTTAGAAGGAATATTTTTACAGTTGAGGCCATGGCCTTTCTACTATAACAAGAAAAATCTAAAAGGGCTCTGTTTTTAATAATGGAGAAAAAGTTTTTTTACAATTGGTGAAATACTTTTGAGAGGAAAAAAGTTCAAAAAGGTTATTATAATTTTACTTGAAAATGTTAAATATTATTTTTGATTTTTCTGCTTTTCTGAATAACAAAACAATATTCTATTCCCCCTCCCTCTTTTCTTATTTCTTATGTAGTTTTGTCTTTTTCAATTTCCTATCCTTACCTTTCTTTCAGAGACATGCAGTCCAAAAGTGAAAATATGAATGAAAAGTAATAGAAAGACCCAAAGGAAAAAAAAAGTCAGAAAAGCAAGAAAAGTCTTTTTAAAAGTGACTTTGTAATTAAAGTTCATACATTGTTCTTCACTGTTTTGTTTTCTCGCCTTGCTTTAACTCTTATTCCTGCTTTGCTTTCCTGGGAGGTATTTACCCCAACTAGATATTGCCTTGAAAATTGCTTCCAAACTTTCCATTCATTGGATACTTGCTACAATGCCTCTGGAAGGAAGCCCACAGCCCTTTTGCCTCCCTTTTCTATACACTAACGTGGGACTGAAAGAAAGGTTCATTCAACCTCCTCCCGTTTGTGTTAGTGTGATTGTCCTCCAAGTCCAGCATCTTCTAGGGTCATCCAAGGAGGAAAATGCCCCCTTTTCTGTGAAAATCTGTGAAAGCTTATAACCAATAGCTAATTTTCATGATGATGCAGGGCTCTTCCCATGTTTTTGCCTAAACATTTACCAGAGCTACCAGACTAAGCAAGTCAGGACTGCCTTCAGAGGTCCCAAGGAATCTTTAGTATAAAAAAAAAATTAAAATTAAGATAGATGCCAAATGAGAAACAGGAGAGCCTGATACGCTGTTTGGGGAAGGGAGGAGAACCTTTAAGAATTTTTGATGAAGAACAGAAAGAATTTTTATGCATTTCAGCTCTTACCTGTAAAAAGTGGCACTGTTCAACTTAGGCAATATGTGTGTGTTGTAGCTTTTAATCATGACAGAATAAGTTAATTTTATATAATTCAAAAAATGCAACATAAAATTTATGTTTTAAAAAAGAATGAGAAAAAATAGGGATACAAGGTACCTCACTGCGCATTTTAAATTTCTCAACTGCAGTTCAGTGGGAAGAGAGGACACAGGCAGGTCACCTCCTGCCCCCAGCCCCTGGTTTGCATTAATTCATGTCACTGGCAGAAAGTCCAGTGCTAGGATGGTCTGGACATGGCAGAACACTGCCTTTTTTCAGACATGCTTTCTCTTCAGCCTAACCAAATTGCTCCTAGTCATCTCCCTACAGATTCTAGGATGCAAATGCAATTGATGCTGTGTATAAAACTCTTCAAGCTTTGAACAGCAAAGGCTTGTCTGGGCAGCAAGGGCCCTCTCAATCACCATGTTCCTTGAGTAGAAGATTATTTCCTCAAGTAACCCTTTCAATCTGCTCTTGGAGTGCTTTTCCAAAGTACCTTGATGCTAAAGAAGTAAGATGATCCCGGGAAAACCAGATTTTTTTTCCAAATATGAACTCAAAGAACTCAACATAAACTCCTTTCCTTTATCACTTTGAGAAAATTCAGTAATATTTGACTTTTTGGTAAATGTTAGTTTTTTAAAAATGGAAAACCTCTGTCTGTCTTTCTCAAGTAAAGAAAATGCAGGAGAAATAATATCTGAATGTGCATTGTAACTGCATACAATATACTATCATACACTGCAGTCATTACAATTAAAGGAAAATGTTTTTTATTATTATTTTAAATAATTTTTATTCATGAAATGTTTATAATATATGAAACAAATAATTATGACTAACACATTGTCTAATAAAGATGAAAAGGATGAAAGTCCTTATGAATTTTTAATCTGAAAATAAAGAACATTAACAATCCCTAATTATATCATCAAATATTTAAAATTACCTTCCATAATAAATTCTACTTGTATTTAATATATTTATTTTTTAGATATCTGTAACATTTTTATGAGTAGGTACATTAAATATCATCAGCTGTTACAAGAGACATCTTGAATTAATGTATCCAACATCTTGATCAAAATTTCCATTTTGTTTATTTTTAAGATAAATCAACTTTTGTACACTATATAAAAAATTATATTTTTCTCAGCGTAGTTGGATACATAATTAATGCTGTTACTACTACAAAAATTAAATTGTGCTTGTCAGGCAAAAACATCATGTAGGTCCACTTTTTCAGATATCTTTTATGCAAAACACTTGCATAGTTTCCATGTTTCTAATTAATGGAATGTTTTTCTGACTTAAATGTTTATTTTCCATGAGATGATCCTCCAGTCACCTACCACTGCTGAGTCTTCTGCTAAAACAGGTAGAAACCAGAACATGCCTATTGGCCTTCAAACCAATTCCATCAACTCATTCTAAGACAAACTACCTATTTAGTTTCAGTTATTCCAAAATGAATTGTTCAATCTTTTATGAAAACCAGGTTCCCTTAAGGTCAAAAAAAAAAAAAATGGGTATATAATTGGTACAAATTTTGGTCACTTTGTAACTTAAAGGTGGTTTTACTACATTGGATTAGAGAGCCGAGTACCACACTGGATGAATTTCTTTAATTTCTGTATCATGATTTCCTGAGAACATGAAAAGTTGCACCACTGCCTTATTTCTTGTCTAGGTATAATACTGAGTCCTCTTCATGATCCTTCATGTCAAAAAAAAAGTCTAGCATTGGACAGATGACAGTGACTTGACTTTCCAGACTACTGCATCTGTAAACATCTCACGATCTTCTACAGTGGCCTCTCTTATTTGTTGAAGATGTCAGAATAAACATCACACTAGACAGCCAAGGATGAAATCTCCTTTTACTACCCCTGAATAATACAATGTTGTGGTTATACTGTTCTCATCTCCCAACAGGCAAATGTTACTATCTATGTAATGTTATTTTTTCATTAAAATGAAAATGTAACTTTGCAAGTATGGTAAAGCTATTCTGGGTGTAGCGCCTTCTTTGCTCTATTTATATATTTCAAATGTATTTAATTTAAAATAACTTCATCTTTCTAACTATATTTAAGCTAAAAATAGAGAAGATGGGAATTTTCTGAAATTGGGCTGGCACTGGGGTTTAGTGTGATAACACCTTATCTCTGAAAATTGGGTCGGAACGCAGCTTAAATTATACAAGTTCGATTGCTTTTTAGGCAGCCATTTTGTTGATCTTTCTCTGGTGTCACATAGAAGTCTCAGGCACAAACAGGGATCCTAAGGAAGAGGCACTGAACCGACAAAACCCCCACAGTTTCTGCCCCACACCAGCTGTTTAAAATACCCTGCAGGGTTGCATAATCTGTAGCAGTTCGGCTCTGCTGTGTATGTGCCCCAGCACAACTTCTAAATGCGTCAGTGGGGGCAGGCTCCTTCAGAACAGGTACCTTGTCTGACAGACTTGCATCAGAAACAGGAGCTCTGCCTAATCAACACTGTGTCTAGTTTTAGGCAACACTATTACTCTCTGACTTTCATGAGCATCCCTGATAACCTATTAATTAAAAAATGGAAAACATACAATTTGTGAAATTTAGAAAAAAGAAGTATATTAAAACATTGCTCCAGGCATGTTTTGCTGCATGTAAATCTGATTTGTTGACATCCCATATAACATACCAAACCAAGGTACGTCAGCCCAATACTTTGTTATCTTCCAGCATAATTAATTTCCAGTGATGTGTGTGCATCTAAACAAGAAGCAGAAAATGATCAGAAGGAATGAACTTGTCTGAGTGTATTTAGAGAGTATACAGGAAAAACCATGAGCAACAACCTTATGCTTCCCTACTACCAAAAGTTCATCAAGATTAGTAACTTTAGCAGAGCTTAATTAACAGCTAGGGAAAATGTAACGTGGGGTGAGGGGAAGGCAAACTGATTAACAGAAACTTTTTGTTTCTTAATTATGCTTTGTATTATTCTCTTTTAGATCCTTCTCACCTACTGATGGGTGAACTGCATGAAGTTTAGCATTCACATCGTGTTCAAATAAGTCTCAGGCATTCAGAAGCTTATTCCAAAACTGCCTTAACATTCCTACTCAGGCAAGACTGCAAACTTTGTATAAGAAAATTTCATTTCCTGCAACTTTTTGTGTGGTTGGACAATTGGAGTACAGATTTTTTAATCTCTTTTTGTGAGCCTTCTTCTATCTGATTTAGATTCCAAGAGCAAAGATGAAAAATGATAAAAGCAGACAAAAAGCCATTTAAGATGTAAAAATGAGGGTGTTTCAATTGAAATTGGGGTAAATACTCACTAAAGATTTAAAGTGAGTTAGCTTATTTAAACTCTTTGAGGCTGTTATTCAGAGCTGACCTTCTGGCTTCCTTCCCCCCTGGGTGTGTTGGCAGCACATGGCAAAATGCAGCCACACGCATGGAGATGGCAGGCGTTCATCTTAGCACTTACTAACCATGGCTGAAAGAAGCAGCCAGGCAGAGTGACTCACCTGTGGTGAATAAATGGAGAGGGTGATAATGCTCTCCCACAACTGGACCAAGACCTGAACCAGCACTAGGTCACTGCAGCTTTGTTTCAGGAAACATTAATTTGCTGGAGCATCCCCAGGTGACACTGGACAATGCAGTGACAACACCATCAGCAAGAGTGGCAGTTGCTGCTCCTCTTCCTGGTGTCACAGGTCTAGTGAAATACTTGGAAAAGGATCTGTAAGGAAGGCATGCTCTCCTCCTTCCTCCTCTAGTTGTATCAGGGGAGGTTTAGATTGGATATTAGAAAAAATTTCTTCATTGAGAGGGTTGTCAAACACTGGAACAGGCTTCCCAGGGAAGTGGTGGAGTCACCATGCCTGGACCTTTTAAGGTCTTTATAAGACTGGTAGCTGAGGTGCTTAGGGATGTGGCTTAGTGGTGGGTTAACAGTTGTACTTGAGGTCCTAGAAGTCTTTTCCAACCTAAATTATTTTCTAAGTCTATGATTCCATGATTCCATTCTGCTTAGTTGTGTATCTTGTAGCTTTGTTTGACAGTAACTTTGCAATCCATCCTGCTTATACATATGTGCACTTCAACAAAGAAGTATCTCCAATTATGAGAGAAAAAAAGGGATACATTTGCAACTTTGCCTCTCTCCCCCTTACCATGAATATCACACAAAACAAAATATCTGTCAAAAAACTAATAGATTCCTGTTCCAGTCCTTCCAAGTATGATGCACTGCGATCTTGCTCCTGCAAAAACCAAACTTTTCTGTGGAGGAGTGTCATGACACATTTTATCACCTTTCCTAAAGTCAGTCCCAGCGGCCTTCTCTAAGTAGACCCAAATGACAATAGAGAACAAAAAGAGGTCAAGGCTGAAGCTGATTCACATTCAGCAGGTTTGAATAACTAATAACTACATGAAAAACAACAGCAACAACAACAAAACAGTCATAATTTAAAAAAAAAAAAAACAACCCAGCTTGTTCGTAGTCTGGTTTTGGAAAAGAGAAACCCTAAATTCACTGTGTAAATGTGGGGGATTAGTATTTGCTCTTTTCAACAATGAAAAGAGGTGTGGTGGTGATTCTGTGACAGCATTATCTCTGGTTACATCTGGTTAATGCAGGCAACCTGCATCTACTTTCCTCTTATACCCTGAAATCTGACAAGCCTTTACAGATTAGAAAAGAGTCTGATACTATGACTATGTATTTGTTTTCATTAGATGATTATTTTTAAAGGGACATAGCCCAAATTTTCTAAAAAGTCTGCTTGTTTGTTTTAGGATTATATATTTTAGAGGAAAAAATGTACCTTTAAATGTACTCAATACCAAGTAGGTTTTCCATCCAAATAACCAAACTACTGTCTGGGAGCTGTAGCTTCCTAGGAGAGCAATGGAAGCTGTCTTTGCTGTATCAACTTAATTAAATGTAGGCAATGCTTTCACAAGAGCAGGACCAGGATGGCAGCAGAGACAGGCAGAGAATTCTGGATTAAAAACAGTCTCTGCAGTTAATTAATGGGATCTGCCAAAAGCGCTGAGCACTTAGCCTCTTGTTGCAGTAGAGCTGTAGCTTCTGTGAATGAAGGACTAAGCAAAGTAAGGGACTAACTAAACCAATATTTAAAACATGTGAAAAGTGTATTAATTATGCTTAAGAAAACCCTAACACAGTTCAGAACCCTGCCTGATGCCATTGTAGGTCTCTGAATAGAATGATCAAGGTCTCAGTTATTAACTTAACTCTGCTGGGGCGCTTTTAACCCAGGAAGACATATTTTTAGGATGATTTGTAAATTCCCTGGTGAGTCTGAAGGTGGGGATGGAAGGGACAGACTCTCTATTAGAATTACTACAACTTTCCTTTTTATGCTTGTATCTCTGAGCCTAGAGGAAGAAGGAGCAGTTCAAAAATCTCTTCTCTGACTATTTTATTTCAGCACATTTGTGACCGAGATAAGATCATTATCTAACAGCTTGGAGTGAAGTTGAAGCTACAGAGTTGTTTTTATAAGCAAAAATAGTTATAATTTAATGTAATCTATGTTTGTGAAATATCTGTGATATATTTCTCAGACTTTGAGCCATAAGGCAGAAAGGACACTTCCAAGCAAATTATTCAACAGGTCAGATAAAATGGCTATTTTAAATTACGCACTGCACTGGGAGTGGCACTGTTATAGAAGGAACTTTAGAGTACTGAGAAGTGCTTAGTTTGAGAGGAGAGTAATTAAACAGCTTGCTTAGGGTAGTCATGCATTTTCTGTGAAACAAAGTTTTTAAAATCAACATTGAATATTTTTTCTTGAAGGCAGGTTCTAGGTCAAACGATAATGCCCTTGGTTCCAAGAGTCTCTGGTAAGAATGGTGGAAACATGATGTAGTCTCTTTTGTTTTTACCTTAAAATTCCCAAATTGATCAGGAGACAATGACAACTAAAGCTGAAAACTTCAGCTAAGAGTCCCACAGGTACAATTCAGACCCTTTTGTAGCCTAAAACCAGAAAATATCGTACTATCTGCATACTGAATGTAACCTTGACTGTGTAGATCTCACCATTTTGTCAATAAAGCAAGGCTGGTTTTCACCTTGCAAAACACTCTCCTCTTGTCAGGAAGCAGGGAGCAGCACGAAATGGATAAGGCAGCAGACCAGGCTAGATTCCAGAAAGCTTGTGATAGGTGTGACTGTGTCCATGTCTGCATTAATTCTCTCACAGCTCTCCGTATGATCTTGTGAGTCTGTCTGCATGAGAAGCTTTGTGGCAGCCTTGACTGTGCCTCACGAAAACCCTGTCAGTGTGACCTAATACATGATCTCCATGATGTAGAACAGAAAGAGAGAGAATGAGAATTTGGGCAAAAATGTTATCTTCCATGTTCATGTCCTCCAGATGCTGGAACTTTTATATTCTGATTTGATGGTGTATTTGTGATTTACATGTGTAATAGAAGTGATGCGAGATTGCCCCAAACCCTAAATGCACCAAACTCAGGATGATGATTTGAAGATTGTTGCTTTTATTCTCTTTTATTCTTTTTTGGCAGGATTTTTTTTTGCCCCCCGGGAGAGGAAAACATGGCCCTTGAACATGAAAACTAATGTATTCTTAGTTTTAGTGGACATTTTTTGTTTTGGGTTAGTATCCTACTTCACATGTACCACAATTGCAAGCTCTCATGCTCAGACGTGGTGCTGAAGCACTAAAGTTCCACATTTTTGGGTCTTTTATTTGGGATTTCCCTTCCAGGAGTGACGGGCTGCAAGTACTTAGTGCCCCCTGCTGTCTTCTGGTCTCATATATTGATTTTCTTTGCTTTGTGACCTTAGGGTCTGCTTTGACCTTTTGCCCTTTCATATGGGAACTTCTCTGCAGAAAGGGTTGTGATGGGAATGTGATTAGAAGGCAAGGCCAGTCACCCATTTTCTGGTTAAAGCTTCCTTTTTGGTGGCTTGCAGCTATAGCTTGACTCTATTGGCTTGGATATTTGAACATTGGAAGTGATGGTGAATGTCCATAGGCAGATACCTGCATTACTGCTGGTTATTAATTGTTCCTCTGAAATGATTGTGAGTCAGAGGTGTTGCTTTTGACTTTTGAAAGAGAATGTTATCTGGCACCCCTCATTTCAGGTAGTAGTGATCTAAAGTACTGTAGGTGAGGTCCAGATGATGCCTGGTACAGGTTTTTTACTTGCTTGCACAGATTAAAGAGCAGCACTATGGAACATCTATTTAAAAGAGAAACTTGCGTGAATATATAAGCAAATGCTGCACTGTGCCAAGCCACACCCACCTCTCAGACACTGTCAAATAGTTTGGAGGGGACTGTTGGTTTTGGGTTTTTTTGAGAAACAATGCATTTGTCTTTCCACATAAATCACCTGCAGAGAAATTAAGTAAAAGGAAGAAAAGAAAAAAGCACCTCTTAAACAAAGCAGCATAAGCCCTATATTAGGCATCACACTGGCTAATTGCTGCTGAAGTATTTCCCTGTGATATATATATTTTGAGCAACCACCAGAAATATGAGGACTTAATAAGTAACGAGAAGAGAATTTATACAAAAAACAGACATAACAAGGCAAAGTTAATTCATCACAACTTTCACATAAGCCTTTGTTGGGCAGTTGGCCAGGCCCATCACATTATCTGTTTGACTCAGTGAGTCACTCCAGCTAATAGAATTTTGCCCCGTGTTTGTTGTTGCCATGGCAATGCAATATTATCAGGCATGTCATGTTCACAGATCAGTAGCAGCGGCGCTGCTGCAGACACACAACAGCTTTCAGCCTTTGACCATAAACAGGAATTCACTCCACAGTCAGTCTGTCAAAAAGGAAGTCGGCTGTGGTGAAGAAGCACTAGTGCCAGTACTACTAGCCTTTTCCTTTTTCCTTTGTGAGTGCGTTGCCATTATCATTAAAATAACCTTGAGTCGTCATGAATTCATTCATTCACAAACATTGTCAAAGAAGGTGCAATAGTTCAAGAGAATCCAGAGGGTCAAAGAGAGGACTAGTTTTAAATCTGTGCCTATTGAACCTGGAAATGACATAGTCTGTTAGATATAATCTTATTCTTACCATAGCAAATCAAGCTGTGTTGACTGGCACCAATGTCCAAGTCAATTCAGCACCATGAAAGGTTACTAGGAGTAAAGAGGTCATATCCTTTGTAGTATTGCTTTGAGAAATAAACTTAGGCATGTGTGGGAATATTTTACAAAGAATAGCTTTTTCAGCAAAAGTGAAAAACAAATCCTGTCAGGAATCTATAGAGACGGCAGGTATTTTCTGACATAGCCATATTTAGTGTTTAAACCCAAGATATAATTGATAATCTTTTTCAATATTTTAAATGTTTAATTGAGTAATAAATATTCCACCAGATCTTTTAATTGCTTTCCGAAAAAAAAGGTTAAATATATTATTGAAACCGCAGTTTGAAGCTGAGAATGTACTCTGTCTTGGGGTTTATATGGATTTTCATTTTCTTTCTAACAGACATATCAAATAGTAATACAGAATACATGGGAAAGTGTACATAGATGCCCTGAATTTGACTTGTTTGATAGATTATGCGAGATTTACCCCCCAACGTAATTTCTTTGATATCAGCTGAGTTGTTCTGATTTACCCTGCTTTGAAAGGAGAATTAAGATTCTTGGATTTAAAGTACAGGAGAGAATTTTTGAAAGGACATACTGTTTTTTAATGCCTCTGTTGAATGGAAAGACCTGTTTAAACATTTGTTGTCACATATGTCCCAAAATGTTGTTGACAAGCTATACTGGCATTGAGAGACCCTACACAAAGTTTAGGAATGCATTTGAAAATTATTATGAGCAATAAGGGGATGATTATGCTTTTCCTTCTGTGGCTTTAGACTGGTGTAACTCTACATGTGATTTTAAAGCAGTTGCTGCTGAAACGTTAGGGGAAGTTGCTCCATTCTGGTAAGTGCTGTTCCACTTTACTGCAGCACTGATTCTTACGTTACGCAGCTGAGACCACCAAAGTGCTCACATTTACACTGGTGTAAACAAAAACAGCGTTTGGTGCCTAATACTTAAAGTTGAATTTTGGGACCAGTCTTAGGCTATGGTTGACAAATACAGAGCAGAAGTCCTGAGGTGTAAAGATTTTGCCCACAAGCCCATTTCTGCTGAACAGAATGTTTCCTCTCAACGGAATGGATTTATACTTGCTATGCATTGGCATGAATCTCCCTGTGCTCGCACCGTGGCACAGATCCTGCAGCCTGGATTTTCTTACAGTCATAAAATAGACTGTCTCTCCCATGTTGTCCAGAGAAACACTAAAATCTATTGACTGTGGGGTGTATGACCAAGAGAAGTACCGGTACCGGAGTTCATTAATGGCCACATGATTAAATTAACCCTCTTCTTGAGCTTGAGGCTTGAAATTGTTTCTGATAACCAGGAAGGAGTTATGGTAGAATTAAACATTTGCTCTCAACTCCTGACATGAAGGGGCAGGCACAGCTTGATGAAGTCCCAAAGATTTGAAATAAAGTCAGCTTGTAGCTGAATTCCATTTGCTTTAATAGCATTACTCTTGTTTTACTCCAGGGAAGTAAAGGTCAGAATGAAGTGCAAGGAGGAAATGATCTCCCCTAGTTTTGGGGAGGAATGAACAGGAAGACTTTTGAAATCATGAAATAGGACATGACCAGTGAACAGACCTCTGTGCATCTGTATAGGCGTTTTTCAGTCAGCCTGAAGCATACCCATATAAGACAGAAGGAAAGCAAGGGAGGAGTAAGATACATCTATATCTATATTTTGTCTAGTCATAAAAGTGATAATGTTAGACTTATGTTGGCTGAAAGCTATCTTAGTGAAATTGATGCAGCTCCTCTGCGTGACAATCCTTTGATCAAGTCCAGAACAACAACTGTCAGTCTGGTTTGAAAGGGCTCTGAATGTCTCATGCAGACTCTGTACTAAGTAGAATAGAGTGTTAAACAGCAAAATGTCATCCAATTCAATAGCATAATTAAACAGGTGCAGTTTTAGTGTGCTGAGAAGGAATAAAATACACAGAGTCTGCTCTAGTAGAAATCATGGAATAAGCTAGTTATGGTTTGGATCATTACATCGTAGAGTAATGGCTGTTCTGTTTACCCCAAGGGTCAGCAGATTTCTGCCATTCAGTGGCAATCTGCAAATGCATTATAGCTAATCATGTCAAACTGGCAAAGGAAAATAAGTCATTGACATTTTAAAAATGTGTTTTTAACACATAACTTTTTTAAAGACTGTGTGCTCTACGTGTGAATAAAAAATTCCACTCTGTTTGCTAGCTTTCTTCTGTTGGAGTGAAATACACATTTTCCTGGAACTTGGCTCTACTGTAAACACCTTCAATTTTTTTCTTACATCTGCATGTCACTTTGTATTATTAGTCCCATATTTTCAAAGAAAAAGAAATTTTTTTCCCTTTTTTTTCCTTTGTCTCCAACAGAAAAGAGTCTTTCTGAAAAAGTAAGTCTGGAAGTTCCACAAAGGAGATGCATCCATTTCATAAAGGAAATTCTTGTTACACTTTGTGAATAAGGACTTAGTGAAAAATATATGTGATATCCTATGTGTATTAAAATTTGCAACTGTATCATCCAGGTAGTGTGATGTAGATTAAACATAATCATAACTATGTGCTGTTATTGCTAGGCAGATCTGGTAGAGCTTTTAGGTACATGCAGGCACTGAAAAATGAAATTTCAAAGTCATCTGCAATGGTTCATAAGTTTGTCACGATTATGACAAAAGATGTTGATTCTGAGGAAAGGAAAATATTCAGCAAGCACTGAGAAGTTTTTATGCAGATCTACTTATACGTCATGATTCCTATCCAACACCTCTCCTTCCCTTTAGTCTTATCTTGAAAGAGAAGTTTCTTGGAATTCTCTGAAACATAAGAATTATAAAACATTTAATTTTGGCTGCAGCAAATAAACTTTTACAAGTATCTTGTGGTAACAAAAGAGAAATGAGCTGAAAAAGTGGCTTTACAGAAAATGATAATTTGGGGTTTTCAGCTAATCTCGATATTATTATTTTGTATAATTTTTTGGAAACATTTGAATATGAAGAGCCTTCTAGAACTGAAAAGGAAACAAAAATATTATCTATATAAAGACTTTTCCATGAGACTTGATGCTTTATGACTTTGAATTCTGGCAGTAAGTTAATCTCTTAATAAGAAACTTAAATTTATGTAGGTGAAGAAAACTTCTCAAGACACTTTCAAGAAATGCAGAAAAATTCAGGTCCAATTATCTTAAAAGACAAAATGATGTGTAATTAATACCTGGCTAAGTACAAAAAGTCACCTCTTTGTCTTACTTAAGTAAAATAATGATACACTTATCTGATTAACTGTTACTTGGAAACATTTTCCTGTATGTCTTTTGTCAGAGGTCATTAAGAAAGTACCCTGAAAGGTATAAATGGTGCAACCTTAGGTTAAGCTCCTACTTCATAAGCCTGATTACGCTGAGATATTCAGATGTTTAGCATGTGTTATGACAGAAAATGATATATTTGTGATCTAGACTTCAAGGATCTTGACTGAAGTCAAAATGGTTATCATACCAAGTGAAATCAGTCTTATTGAAAACTACGGCAAAGTTCCCATTGCCTCTAGTGATCCCACAGTTTTCAGCCATGCATTTTAACCTTTAGAACTATGGTAATGCCATGCCCACCTCTAATCATGCATGTGGAGTTCCTTGTTTTTCTAGACTTGATGTTCTTATGTTGAGAATAAACACAGCAAACCACCAAGAAATGACAGCGGCAAACAGTAGGGGAAAGAAAGCATGGGAAATGATTGGAAGCAAAGGATTTGAGAGAGAACAAATGATCCAAAATCTTTGGCAAAAAGATGCATGAGAAGACAATAAAAAATCTGAAAGGACAGGTGTCATGAAAACCGTAAAGAGAAGATTGAACTCTGGAAGAAGGAAGGGACTGCAAATAATCCTTGCAAGCAGGCAGGGATGCATAGGAGGTAGTTGAGCATTCAGTTCTCATGCTGTGTGTAGGCTGAGCATTTAAAAATTCTACCATTTTAGCAGGTAAAGCAATTGCACAATGATAGTAAAGTTTATGTTCAACAGTTCTGAGCGCTTTTTAACATTCACAGTGGCACATCTAAACAAATCATCGCACTTTTAATGAAAATCACTGTGATGTCAATCTGTGCTTTGTTTCAAATGTTCTTGTTAGTTCCTGAATCAATGTACAAGGCAACATTTTCAAGTGCATTAAAATGATGCTGTTTACCACTGTTATGATAATGATGACTCTCTAATGCCTAACAAATATTTATCCAGTTTATCTAAATTGGTCATTACAGTGACATTTCTAAAAATATTTGTAGCAATTTTATTAATAGGGCCTCATATTGTATGCCATCTCCTTCAGACTTTCCTTTAAGCCTAAACTGGGGCCCAACTACTGCTCAAACTGAACTGAGATATGCTTTTTTTATGGTTACTAGAGTGTGCTGTTATGGAACAATTTAGCCTCATTTTATACCAGAATTTCACAAGAAGACACAGTTGATTCTATAGAAATAATGAACTGCAAGGTTCACAGGACACGTGGTACTCCATTTTGATGGCAGCACAGAAGACTTCATACTAATCAACCAAATAATTAGTCCTTTCACTTTATTGGCACTGAATTGAAAACAAGACAGATATTCGGTATCAACCACGAGGAACTAGAAGGGGAAGGAAATAGACATATGGACAACCTCTTCATAAACCATAGCATCTTCATCTCCACAAAGAACTGTTGTCTTAACCCATGCATCTTGTGATTAATTTATCTGCACTTGAGGAATATGTTGGGGAAATTAGTGAGGTATGACGTCTAACAGAATGATCCATTTTTAACAGAATTTCTTTTTTACCTCAATTGCTCTGTTTTGTATTATCTTTCTTTCCAATGACTGTAGAAAACAGTCTATTAGAAAAAGAAACAAAACTGTATTTACAATGTCATCAAGTATTATATCAGTTAAGTCAACACAATTATGGTTATAACATGGTGAACTGCCAGGGAAAAGCAGTCTACTTATTTACTACTAAATTTGTTGATTCAGTGAATGCTGAAGCTGTTCATTAATTGTTCAGCATAATATTTGTTGTGTACTCTGGAATATGACTGAGAGAGGGGAAAGACAGGAAAGAAATAACAAAGCTGAACATAACTGCTTCTCCAAAACATTTTAATCCTAAATAGTATTTCACTGGAAACCAGGTACATGTGAAAGTTGTGTTCTTTACATGATTTGCCTACACAGAAATGATTCTTCATAATTTTATCTGCGGTCAAATGTTCTTCTATATATTTTATTATTCCTTCTACACCTTACCTTTCAAAACCTCTATGGTTCATCTATCAATAATAATTCTGAATTTCCCAATCTGTCTTCCGTAACCATCGTACTCGAAAAGATCCACCAATTTTTTCCAAAGTTCTTTTCATTCTCCAAAACAAACGGATTAAGGTTTAGATTAAAGAGAGCCATAGGCAGTAGATGTTCTGTCCGTCTTTGTTTGTGATTTCATGTGGGTTGTTCCACGATTATTACCTGTCCTGAGCTGAGTCAGCACTCCCCTATCACATGCCCTTTACCATTGTATCTCTAGACTGTTTTCCAGACCCTCATTTTAGCTCAAGAGTGAAAGCAGGGCTGCAGTCTGAGGTGGGTGACCATACTGCTGCGCTGTTTCACCAATGCCTCTTGGTATCCTGAGGTGGCAGTTTATCATGCTCTGTCTGATCTGAGTCACTGTCTTCAGGCAAAAACAGTACCCTCAAGTAGAGCCTGCATCCCCAGCAGCTTAGTCTAGGCGGGTACTTTGGCCGAGAAATCAAAGACCATGCATTCCTTTCCTAATCCTACAAGTTGGCTGGTCCCCTTACCAAAGAGACCTTTAGAACAATACTTACACACCAAGGTGATTTTGTCTTTTTTGAAACCTTCATAAGTTCTCTGACCTTTCTCTATTTTGTAAAATATCCCTGAGTGTAGTTTACTGTACATTGATTTTAATAAGCATTCTCTACAGACCAATATGTATAATGTTGGAAATGGTATAATACAATTTTCCTCCACTGAAATGCTACAGAAAATTGCGCATTTTATACTGACATGTGCCACATCAATAATACAGTTTTTATATCTTATTTGTAGCTATTGATCTCAACAACATAATGAAAAATTGATTGCAATGAAGTGCACTACTTCTTAAGTGTAAATTTCAATGTCAAATTATTTTTATCTATGCTTCCCAATTATAGATGAAGCTTATACATTTATATATGTTTGCTTTTACAAAACTCTGGATCAGTAAATTAGATATGACAAGAATCTACTGGGTCAATAGAAACCTTGTTGCTCTCACTAAAATATGATTCCAAAATTAAATACACTAGTTCCCTTTCTTCATTATAAAAAGAATTAAAGTTTCTGTATGTGGTATCACCTTCTTGGGCAATTTAACAATTTGAAATAGGGTCCTAAATCTTAAGGGGATATGGGCACACACAGTATTTTATTGTGTGGGAAAACACTGAAATCCACACACACTCTGGAACCTACGTGGCAAAGTAAAAAAGGAACAGCATATTCTTTTGTTATCTCTTGAGACCTTATTATTTTTGAAGAAAATGTTTGTGTTTGTGAAAACCTTATGTTATTAGAACTGACAAAAAATGTGAATGGCTTCCATACTGGGCAAAGGGAAGGCATTGGTTTCTATTTCCTGCACTATAAAGTCAGCATAACTCTATTTCTACACCTCCTTTCTACCCTTTTGGGAAGATCAGACTGGGAAATTCAGACTGTTGTTCTACAGGGATATGAGCAGAGGTTATCTCCAGAGAAAGATCCCTTACTCATTCTGCGTTCTGGGGACTGGGGCACTTAGAGCAAAATTACTTTTGCTTGTAGAACTGCTTACAAAAATAGCAAAACCACTGCTGATTTAATTAAAAACACTGCATATTTCATAATCAACAAAAGAGTTGGGTGTCCATCTAAGCCAGTCTGCCTGGTTTCTTCTACTTCGTGAATAGGCATGATAACTTCTGAGAGAGTAAAACTCATCTCCTGCTAAGGTGATGAGATTGAATCACCTTTCAAAGTGTCTGTCTCTTTGCACTGATGATCAGGCAGCAGAGAGGGTTAGTCCAGACTATAGGCCTTTAGGGCCTATGGTTGGAGAGGATGGATCTCACCATAAGGGCCATACAGTGGCAAGCAAATGTTGGCTTGCAATGATGCCATAGTATTTTTCAACCACTATAACATAATTAATAAGTTCAGTTATCTTACTGTCATGAAGGTAGATTTTGGAAATGTTTGTAGGACTTCAGGTGCAAAAAGGAGATGAGTGTTTTGAGTGTTTTTTTGGATACCATTGACTAGTGTCCCAGTTCTTCAGTTTCTCAGTACAGAAAGAAAAATGTCTTCCTGAGATGGCTGCAGATGTAATGCTGAATGTGGAATGGAGAGGGCAGATAACTTATAGCAAGCTGCCTTTTTTAGCACTGCCAACAGAAGGAACTTGCCCAATACCCGGAGATCATCTCAGTCATAATCTAGTGTTCAGGATCTTTTTTTTATGTCTCTAGAAAACAACCTCCTCTCTCTTCCGTATCTGTTTCTCTTAGAGGGGATTTGCCTTTCTCAGAACAGGATAGTTGGTTACCTTTGTTGTGACCAGTTGCTGTAAAGGGAGGGTAAAATGCCATTTCACATGCCATGGTGCAAAGAAAACCCATTTTCTCATATATTTGTGCTTCTTACTTCTCCAAACAAAATGTTTGACAGTTAGGACATCAGCAGTACTGCTCTCCTATAAAGAATGTTTCATTTTCATGAAGGTTGAATTCATGCTGAAGTCTGTTTTATCGTGGTAGTATTTATAAGGTCTCCTCCTGTTCAGCTGCCTATGTTCATGACGTTGACATTTGATCCTATTCATCTTTCAAATTTGGTTTATATCTGTCACAGGTTCAAAATTGATTGGAAATCAAGTTGAAAATACGACTTGAGCATGGTGGCTATTGTTTGCAGGAAGGGCCTACATAAATATCTGGTCTGAGATGATGAGAGCTATTTTCCCCCTTCACTGCACAAGCCAAATTTTGTTACAAGCTGACACTGATGAAGTGACCATGCTCTCCCATGCTAGACAGGTATTCACTTTGACCCTGTCCTCAGGCAGGCAATTGGTCCACAACTGTAGGATCTGCTGACAAAGAAAAAGCCAAGCATTGTTTAAATAAAGGCTGGCTTTTATTGTTTCCCTACATTTGTTTGAGAATGGAGTTTTGCAACTTTGCAAATTCACTTCAAGACATACTGAAGAAAATGTCCTGAGAATTTGCATATTTCATGACTGATTTTTAAACACAGCCCACATAGGAACTTAAAAGCTATGCAGATCTTTAAAGAGAAGATGATACTCGTACGAATTAGATAATTATTGTTATTATAGTTACGGACTAGCAATCCATGAAGGCTTCAGTGTGAGCTGGACTACATGAAGGATGCAGCAGCATATCCATGTAGAAAGAGAACTTTTTCATACTACTTAGAGTCCTGTTGTTCTTCATCTAATTCCAGGACATGAATAGGCTCTGTGCACCTAAAAATCTTCCCAAGGAGTTAGTCTGAGCTGCATCACCACCCACAAATATATCAGCCAACAGGGAAAACTCAAAATAAATCACAATAATCATAGCGTGAAAGCCAAGATAATTTTCACATGACTCTTTGAAACCTAAGTGTGTCATACTGAGACCAGGCTGAACAGTATTTTCATCACCCTAATTAACTTACTGATGTTTCAAAGCAAAGAGCATGTCAACACAGCTGTATGAGGGATGAGCACACATGAGTAGTTGAAAGAACTATAAATATTAAAACCAAATAAACTGAGGTGGAAACTGGAAAGCTCCAGAAAGAGGCCAAGGAAAACTACTAAACTTAACTGGGGAGGTGTCTTTTGCAATACTGCTCTATTGTCAGAAGGAGGCCTAGAAATTATGTAAAGCAAAATAAAAACAAACCATCGAATAGTGAAATAACTGTTGACATAACAGACGTGATAAAATCATGTTTGTAAGAAGGTAATTATTTAAATTGATGTTCCCCAATACAGGAAGTTTAAAAAGAGCCATTTTAGTTAATTATTTATTATTTAATGCAATTTACTTGCAGACTGAATCTTTCAAGAGAGCTGGCATTGGTGTCCTGCATTGCTTGACCAACTGAGATCGACCAAAGCCCAGCCACAAGGCCAACAACTGCAGCACCCAGGTCCTCTGAGAAGACTGTTGCCCTTGTAAGGTAAAAAGAAATAAGGAAAGACATATCCAAACCCTGTTAAATTCATGGTAAACACTGTCAAAGAGAAAAAACCTGCTAATTTATGCTTCTGAGAGAAGGTCTCGTTTTAACTCCCTTAACATTTTTCTAAGATAAAAATATTGATAGTATGATACGTCTCCTCACACATTCTATTGTATGCCAAAAGCTAGTGACATAAAATGACCCACTAGAAGGGGTGTAAAAGGTGTTGCCTTGCACATCATCAGACTACTTAGAGTTTGGGTTCAGTTCTCCATGAACATAGAAAAAACATACAGACAATTACTCTGTTTCATCCCCAGAAAAATATATTTGGCATATCTGGTACCGAAGAATTCAATTCCCTGTTCCCAGATCCTTAATGAAAAAAAAGACGTAACCTAATTCCTACTACAAAAAATCAAAGCTTTGTTGGTGTTTTTTTGCCATGGATAACTGGGAATAGTACTGAGAAGTCTACAAACATTTTTTTGGCCTTCAAGAAATAACTGGGACGAGTTCACCAGAGAGGTTTTGGAGATGGAGATATTCAAAAGATGTCAGGACACAACCTTATGCAACATGCTCTAGGGGACCCTGCTTGAGCAGAGAGGCTGGACTAGATGATCTCCAGTGGTCCCTTCCAGCCTTACCCATTCTGTGATTCTGTGTGATTCTGTGTAATTAGAGTACTCTCAGTGTCCGATGGAGCAAGAAAGAGAAGGAATAACTGTTTTGTTAACTGTGATTTGATCCCAGCTTTTGAGTTGGACATTTCAATTAGTTGATTTTTCCTTCTTTCCATGGATCCTTTTCAGTCCCTAAGGAGCATATTTACAACAATAAATTAAAAAATCAGTTAGAGGGAGTGCACCAGCTAGCAGTGGCGAGTGACAACTAGACCAGCATTTTGCACATTTAGGCAGACTGTACATTGCTCATATATTGGTTTATTGCACCATTTTACACAGATAACCACAGGGACTTGCTGAAATATTTTGAATGTAGCCATGCTTCCTTCTACTTTTGTAATAGAAGGAATTAATCTGTCCATGAAGTGATATAGCTTAAGCGGAGGCTGTGGCATAGGAAGACTGAGAAAATTATGTTGTGATGACTGAAGAAACCGAATGATTCTCTACCCAGCTAGGGTAACCAATAGTTACGGCAGAGTTGGTCTACACCAAATGTCTATAGCAACCTGTATGGCCAAGGGATGGAAAGCTTTAAAAATCATCCTATTTGTCACAAAGGGCTTCTTGATAGGTATTTGAGACCAGACACCTCATTGTACCTATGCTTTAAGAAGCTGCTCTCAGGCTTTAATAAAGGATGTTAATAGCCTTGATCTGAGATATGAATGATACTTCTAGGCTGCAAAATGGAAGTAAAATGTTATTTTTCACTGGCCTTGCTTTTAACATTCACTGATGTGATCTATACAGCATGAATAGAGTTCTACTATGTTCTCTGCTGTTTCGATGGTACCAAGGAAACCTTTTGGCATCATTGTTTCCCACTGACTTATTAAACCATTCAGCAATTCTTTTGTCTTTCTACATCAACATAAGTAGCAGGATAAAGGAAATGTAGCAAGTTTCCAGTTTTAGGTTGTACATGTAGGACTTCGTGAAAATTATTTCTGTTCTCTCTTGCTTCAATACATTCTTTAGAAGAGGGATGACTGTGTTGCTTTGTGGGACTGTGTGCAACTGTAGAAGGAAGCATTCAATGATTTTATAGTTGTATATCTGACCTAATTTGACTTAATTTAACTTGAAGAAATAGGAAGTCAAATAACAACTTTCTATCCTTATCCGTAATTTGTTAAACAGGATTAAAGAGTCTTCTTGGTTCACAGCGTGTTACAAAAACTAATTCATATTTCACAGAACTTTTAGCTGAACTTCTTACTTTTACTTCTAGAATTTCAGATCTCTCTTCACTTGTCCATTAACTGTCTTTCTGCCATACATTCTGATGTAACAAATGCCATGCAAGTAAAAGAAAATGGACATTTTATTAAGGTGGCCAGGAAACGTGACCAAGTATGTATCGGGACAACACCTCTGAGTCTCTGAAGCTTCGTGCAACTCAAAAGCACTTTTTCCTCCTTTTGGGAATTCTCTTTAGCACCATTTTGTTTAGTCTGTAGAAGCTCAAGTTTCATCAAAGTAGCATTTATTTGTATAAAACTGTATACCAGATGTCTGCAACCACGAAGCCTATAAAGTATTTTGTTACCAATGTGACCCTGATGGTTTCAACAATTATAAACTGAAGCAGGTCTGTTTACACAAGGCTTTAGTGTTAAACTATATGCAAACATAACTATGTGGACTCAGAGTCTCTAAGACAGACACATCCAGTTTCACAAATATTCCAGCAAATGAAATCTTGGAACTTGTAATCTACTAAGTATAGCACAAAGAACATGAAAATCACGATGCAGTAGTACTTAGCACTTATATATAGCACTTTACATCTTCAAAGTACTGTGCTAACAATATCTAATTAATCCTCCTCAACTAATTAATCCTTTCCAGATCAGGAAGCTGAGACACATTAATTACAATTATTATTTATGTACTTATATAGCACCATAGGTGTGCATGCCACTTTGCAGACTTATAGACCAGTCCCTCACTATTATAAGCAGCTAAAATTTGTCTTTAATACTAATAGGAGAGACTTTCTGGCATGCAATATTTGGAGGGAAGACTTTCCCTGGAAAAATTTACAGCTGTGTACCAGATTCTGCCATCAGATTTTTTGCAGAAGAAAACATGGTAAAAGACAGCTGGATATAAAGAGCTATGTTGCCATTTTGGTTTCGGTGCCTTTTAAAAATTATTTTTAATGAAAAAATATTGTCGTGTAGGAATTCATTTTCAAGGGGTTCAGAACATGACCAAGCCTCTCAACTCATGAATTATCAACAGCATCAGCCATTACCAATGGTATGTATGATGTTGGTAGATTCTTATGTTGTGTGTCTTATCCATCATGAAGGATGGAGAAGATCCTGAAATAATGAATGGCTCCATTTTGTGGACAAAATATCTAAATGCATATATTTGCAATTCCTTTTTAGAAGATAGTCTCAATTGTCTCAGATTTTGAGTTATTGTACTGAAGGCCTAGTTTTATTCATAGTGGATAATTTCCCAGTGCAGTACAAAACAGAGTTTATAAGAGAGATTATTAATCATTATGTTAAAAATTACTTAATCTCTAGCACTAGTTCTTTAGCGGAAGTAAGTCTAAAATTAATGATACCCTGGTTCTGAGCCTTTAGATGAAGGAATATTATGGGGAAAATACAGAATATTTTAATAATGATCAGTGTGTGACCTATATCCCAATTCAGCTTCTATCTTATCCAGACAGTCCTTGTTAATAGCAGGACACCACGCCAAGAAATTCAAGGCCTTTGTCAGGAATAAGCTCTAGTAACCAAAACTTGTTCAGGGAAAAAGAATTGTTAGCAACTTGCAAGCTGGTTCAAATCTGAGCAGATTGCTTCTTATGGAGCAATAGGTTGCTCCATTAAATGTAGACAAACGTAGGACAATCTCCCTTCAATGTATTATGGATGGTCTAGAAATATCTTCAGAAACAGACAGAAAAATACATGTAATGGAAAGTGGTTTTCAATCTGAATATGTGTGCTTTTTTCATATCCTATGGTATTTGCTGCATTTTAATCTCAGACTTCAAGACTGTATTTGATGTTGTTCTGTGAAATTCTTCATATCAAGTGGATGGAATAAATCTTCTCTTTTAGAATTTCCTAGACTGAGGGCCTTAGAAAGTATATGGCTCAGTCCTCAGAGAACAAATTGTAGCAAAAAACCAAAACTGGAAAAACTTTGGATTTTTATGGTTTTGTATTGAATATTCACTGTTCTAAAATATTCACTGCAGTTCTTCTTCTGACAACAATTCAGAAGCCACACATTTTGAATATAGATAAATGAGATTCAACTTTTGAGCCAGTTTGCTTAGCTGTGACTAGATATGCTTTTTATGTTATAGCTCTTGACCAGAAGTGAAGAACACATTTTGTCAGGTTTTTTCCCCACAGTTGAAGCTATAAGGGTTATTTAGGTAAGGAGAATGTAATTTCCTGAATTGGCATTTGTCCAATACATGTGGTTTGACCTCCTTCTAATGAAGATTTGTTTATTTAAAGTAGCAGGCCACAATTAAAGACCGAGTGTATTTTCAGAGAAGGAGTTGAGGAAGTGAAAACAGGGAGCAACAGTAAAGAATTCTAATCAGAAATAAAACACCTAAAAGTGTATTGAAACAGTGTTCTGCAGTGCTTCAATTAATTCCAGGCTGTTTTACCTTATGCAACTGGTACTTACAAGACAAATAATATGAGCTGACGCCAACCAGTCTCATGTTTTCATTAGGATAAGCCATTATTATAGAGTGCCTCAGATGTATTAAGTGACGGTGAACTTTCTGCTCTCAGGGTGTTGTGGTGCAGTGGTTAGTCTTCCCATGGGCTCAGGCACCCAGGATTAAGCCTTGCTTTAGGTTTGTGTGGAATCTCCAACAGTCAAGTGATGCAGAAATGAGTAGCAGTTTACTGAGGCTGGGAGTAAGTGTTGCTACTTACTTCTTTTCTGTCTTTTTTTCTGTGTCACTGGCTAGTTAAGTCAGAATGCCTTAAGTATTAGAGTGTAATTGGCAACTTAGAGATGGACTGAAGTTGACCTCTTCTCTAGGCTTCTAAAGGACCCAGTTTGGGGAGAAAAAACTCAATGCCTCTGTTTTTACAACTACTACTTTAAACCCTAATATTTCAACAGCCTCAGGTGACCCCTACCTTCCTCTGGCTTTTCATGGACCTAATTCAAGGCTCAGTGATGCTTTTACTTTCACAAGCTTTGTGAATGACTGAAAAAGCCAATGCTAAGGAATGCACAAATACTCCATCCCCACTTCTCTGCCCCCAGGAGCTGAACATACAAATAAGTTTCATCATGATCTGGAATGAAAGCCCTTATTATTTCCTTGAGTATACATGTATTACTGCTATTGCACACCATTACAGATAGTATTAGAATGTAGAATTCTCACCAGTCCTCATCATTGATCAGATTAATCCAGCTCTGAATTAATTATTGCTTTGTTATTTAAAGCAACAATTTAAAGCAACCAACTACAGCAGGATGAATTTCTCTGCAAAAATCTGAACAACCTGAAAGACAGGCACAAAAGCAAATGTTGAATATAGATCAGTGCAGGAACTGAGAGACAGCTTCACCATAGTCACTGACTATCCAGGTATCTATCATGAATTTGGAGCAGTGTATCTAATGAAATGTGGAAAAGGAAGAATTATATGGAGCATGACTGGAATTTGTAGGGGTCTGGAGGCCAAAGGAGTGTGCAGAAACAGGTATTGCACTGAGATTAAGGCCAGTGACTGAAGAACAGATGTAGAAGACTGGGAGATGGAAAGTGCAAGTGACCAATTTAGAATTGCAAGGAAGAGAAAAGCCACTAGTGATTTGTATAATTAAAGGGAACATGGGGAACCATCGGAGAAGGAAGAAGTCCCTAGCCATATGTTTAGGGTTATGTAAGACTGATGGAATAAAAAGAAAAAGGCACATAAAGACAGGTCAGCTTTAGACCAGCACAGTGTTATGTTTAAAGGCAAAATACTTGAAAGTGGACCTCTCTTGCCACAAGTGAAACGTCTGAATGGAGGCAATGCATTCATTTCAGAGAAGGATTTTATATCAATGAAAAAGGAGAAATGATGAAAGAAAAGGAATTTCTGAGGATTGGATCTATTTTCTGAGAATCTGCTTGTTTTTTTTGGCTGTCAGTCATGAGCTGCATATGAGAATTTTAAGAATATATGGGAAAGACGACCCTCTGAAGATGTCAAGTAGAAGCTGAGGTTTAAGTGGCTGCTTTCTGCTTCCTTTCCTCCCCTCTCTCTTCATCTCCATTCTTCCCTTTCTCCCCCTTCCTCCCTCCTCCCTTCTTGTCTTCCTTGTTTCCTTTCTCTTCCTCTCACTATAGGTTCACACCATGGAGTTTTTGAACAGCATGGCAACATATCATCAAAAGCAGCAAGCTCAGAGACAGTGCTCAGGTCATTCTCCCAACCTGCTCCATGAAACCAGCTAGTTCCTGCACACTGCTAGCTGACAGTAGCTGATTCTTTGCTGATAAAGAAGGGTCAACATATACAATCAGATTTGTGCTATTCCTTCCCATGATCAAAAGGAGGACGTTCCATCTTCCCTCACTTGAAATCTTTGCTGAAGTACACAGTCAGCAAACCTCCCTACTAAGTGCCTCTACAATTATTATACGTTTGCAGATTTTTTTCTTTCCTCACTCACCTCTGCCACCCTTGATAAAAACAGAAACCGTGGGTTTCTGTCAGAGCTCATGAAGGAATGTAGCTGAAAGGAAGAATCTTGCTCTGCATAATTCCAATATTGATGAATTAAGGCCTAAAATGCCTTTTTGTCTTTCAAAAACACTCAGAGTCCATGCTTAAAATCGAGATTAGCTCCGTCAAGAAGCAGTAAATTCAGCAATAAGATTTAATCTCTGTGACACTCAAAAGACAAGATTCAATTATACTCTGTGATCTTAATTGAATTACAAAACCCCCCTCAAAAGTAATGACATTATTTTATATTTTCCCCAAGCCCAGTTTACTTGGATTGAAAAGAATTAAATAAGCCATGGTTTGAGAAAAATATGTTTGTTTTTGCTGCCTAATAATTCACAGCTTTGAGGAGAAACTAATATCCTTTAAGTAAAAGACTAATATCTATCTCTGGAAGTGCTTTTTTTGACCCATCTGGTTTGTCAGAAAAGTCTCCTACCTCTGATATTTATACAATATCATGCAAATGTCAAAATCTGAATGTCATCTTCAAAGACCCTTTTATGTCAGGCAACCCCTTTATAGGGAAAAAATAAACAATTTTATGTATGCATGCTTGATGCCAGTCCAATTAATAAAAGCCTTTTTTGCTATGCTTGGCTACAAGCAAGTTTCTCTTTTGAAAATGAACAGAGGGAGAATGAGATAAAAGGTCTGTATTGTTTCCTTGCAAATTTTACAGTTTCATTTTTAATTTGTGTTTGGATGTGAGGATCTTGGTGCAGATGGTGTGATAGTCCACAGTATGTTCTGAGAACCTGAAATGATAACAAAGATATGCAAATTGAGAGGGTGCTTTGGATGAAAGCCAGGATATCCAATTTCACAATAGCTGAAAACAAATTGATGTGCCCAGCAAACTACACAGAGTAGCACTAGGAAATGTAACAGTGCCAAAACAAATTATATTAATGACCTGAGCAGTTTGTTGAACTCTATTGGCTAGCTTAATGTTGGTTACATTTGTCTGCGTTGGCACTTCATTTACTGCACAAAACAACTTTTGTAAATGAAAAAATAAAAAAACCCGACGACAAAAAAGCACTTAATGAAAAATCAATCTTGGTAATTGCAGAATAAAGTTATACAGGAATTATTTTTGCATCTGAGAAATGTCCACCATAGTTCATGTGAAACAAATTGAAAAAAGTAGATACTCTTGAAATTCAGAAATAAGATTTGAAATTATTTCTATGAGGAAACACAAATCTCATCCTCTTTAACGTTTCAATCTAGATCAACTTTACATTTAATATTAACAAAACAAATGATAACATTTGTATTGTTTGATAGAGAAACATAAAGGAGTTGCTTTCAAAGAGAATATATCGGTGTAAAGCCACTGTCTAACGTAATTCTGAAACAGTAACATTATTCACATTTTTGCCAATGTTGAAATGAGAACCTGAGCCCTTGGCTGTCATTTCTGTCTTCCCCTCCTCCCTCCTTTAAATGAAAGATTCCTGTCTCCAGGTGAATCACATTAAACAGACTTTAAAAAATTGTTCTTCCCCTAAACTATGGTTAAACAGATGAGAAAAAAATTCTGCCACGTATAGTTGTAGATTGACTGTCCCTTAACAGTTCCTATATTTTTACATCAATATCTTTCTTCCATTTAGAACAGAAAGTCAAAGACACTTTCAGTTTTCATAAAATCGTGCACTCACAATGCAGTGAATTGAATGCACCTTTCATATATTTCAGTACTCCATATTGAATGACATATTTGAACTACTCAGATCTATAATCTGAATCTTTCTAAAGCCTAATTTTGAACTCTGTTCTAAAGAGAAGAAAAATTTTGTTTACAAGTACCATAACTAAGCTGGGCCTTCCAGTGGATAAAATAAACCGAGTTTTGGTGTGCTGCCCCTGAAGTCAATAGGCTGCCTCCGCAGTGGGCATAGGAATACCAGAGTTTCAGTAGAGAGATGCCAGTCTAAGGCACTCACTCCAGTGAACTGCGTATTTTGTTTTAACTTCCAGAAACACCAGTGATCCTTTGTCCGTCTAAAAAAGTAAGAACATTTTGTAACATATTAAATAAAAATAAAAATAAAAATAAAAATAAAAATAAAAATAAAAATAAAAATAAAAATAAAAATAAAAATAAAAATGAAAATAAAAGTAGTGGTAGATGCACATCCCATCTCCCCTACTTTGTGTACAACTGTAACTTAGGGTTGTTGTAAATTAGTGTCATATATCAAAATGAGAAACTGTTACTTATTGCTTGTAACTGTATTTTAATCTCTTACAAGAATGAAAACAAATACTGGCAGGGAATTCATCGAACATTCAGTATGAAGACAATATGCCTCAACTTTTAAATGCCACCTATTGCAGATGCACTTAGATTTGTCCTACTGCCACAAAACTGTTCTTGTGAAAAGCACTTGCAGTTGTATTTTGCACTTTTGTTGACTTTAGCCTTCCCTGTAATGAAAAAGTAGTTTCATTAGTAGTTTCAGTTTGAAAAGGTAGTTCAAGATAATGTCAATACCCTAACATCAGTTATTGGAATTTCATAGATAAGCATAAAACAGATCTGGAAAAGACCAAACCCATAAACAAAAACCCCCAATCTTCCACCCCTCAAGAAAAAAAAGTCCCAACACCCCAAGACCCTTTGCTGCAAGGTTTTTCTCTCATATTTTGTTTCTCTTCAAAGATCTTGAACTTGAATCCAGAAGGATCCTTCTCCACGAATGAATTTGCCCTGGCTATCAGAGAGCAATGTTTCACTAAGTCCTGCAGCACCACTCCTGCACTGGTCCTGAGTCTAGAGGTGCTTCCCATGAGCAATTTGTCATGGGAGAAAATTGATGTGGAGTAATACTAATTTGAAGGAGATTGAGGTGAATTGGGTAAAGAGAATAGAGAAAAACGGAGAAGGGCAAGTAATCTTCTCTGTCTTGGTCCTGAGGGACATAGAAAATGTAGCCCAGATTGTACAGCTCCTAGGTCACACTTTCAGGCAGTCTGTGGTTGAAGTTGATAGTTACAGGTTGGATGCCTCTTTTTGCATGAATAAACAACATGCTGAAAAGGCTTCATGACCTCCCCCTCAGAAAACAAACCCTATCCCTGTGACAGGGTAGCAGTCACATACGTCTTCAAAAAAATGTGTGGGAACGACCAACACCGTTCCTTAAGCCTTCTCCTCTGCTTGTGATAACAGGAGGAGGTGATCTGGCTCTGTGGTTTTTACCTCATCCAGCATTCAGAATGATTCATTGAGTGAACATGGAAGATTTAAAAGGTAGGATAGAGGTTTCGTTACTTGGTGGTATGCACTGCATGAAAATGTAAAAGTTTCCTCAGCTGGTTGGATGGAGGGAGATAACACAAGTCAGTCTAGGAAGTCCCTGTAGGCTCACATGACTGACCTGGAGAGATGAAAGATAAATTAAGGTCTGGGGTTTTGTTGAAAACCACCTCAAGAAAATGCCCATACTCTATTTAGAATTTTTTTGCTTTTTTAAGGCCCATGTCTCCATTTATTTTGCTTTTCCCCTTATCACACCCGAGAGTGATAGCCTGGTGAGATCCTGGTTTCTCCTGAATATATCTGTGCAAAGGAAGAAGTGGAATAAAGGGAATAGAGAGGTAAGAGACTTGTGGAGTTTATAAGCTTTGATGTTTTTCTCCACTTTTTATATGAATTGTGGGTTTTAGTTAAGAAAGTCCCAAAGTGTAAATTTACTCCTTCCTTCCAGAAGTAGTGGGGTTACCTGGCAGTGGCACCAATGCAGTGAGTTCCATGTGCTGCTCCAGGACCGGCTTGGCAAAGTGGGGCTGCACCGGAGCTGTAGGCACTGCCTGGAGGGAAGGGCTGTGAGACCTCCCCGTGCAGCAGGTTACATCTCAGTGCTACTGGGACCTGCCCTTGTTGCAGAAGGTGCACATCAAAGGGCAGGTCCCACCACAGCTAGTCTGCTCCCCACCACAGGCATGAAATGAGGTCAGGGAGTGACAACCCCAGCTGAGACAGCCCTTGCTCTGCAGCGGCTGGTTGCAAAACCTAGACTTTCAGTGGAAAACTGGGACCAGCTCCTTCTTGCATGAAATGTGTAATGTCTCTTTTTAGCCGTGTGCTCTCAAGCTTGAAGTGCTTGTTCCAAACACTCTCATCTCCCACTGACTTCATTCCTCTGCGTTACTCCCACACTCCCCTCAGTAGGTGTGCAGTGCTGTGCCATTTATATGTTGCATACAATGTGTCTGAGAGAAGTTTAGCTTTTCTAATTAGGTGCCGTGCTATTTTAAAAACCTTTTTTTCATAGGAAGTTGAAGGTGTAAGTGCAAATTTGACACACATTTGTTCAAGGAAATAATAATAATAATAATAAAATCCTCACAAAGCAATTAATAGCTTTTATTAACTGATGTATCTATGTAAAAGCAAAGTATAGGTTTTAGATGAGCCTGAAAAATGACCCTTGGTAAAGAGCTTGCTAAAAGGAATACCTTCGAGCTGTCCATCAGTTGCACAGACGCACACAAATCCTGAGCAGCGAGGCAATGTACTCTCTGTCTTCATGCATAATACATACAAAATAGGTGAAGTGGTATGTAAAGTGAATTTTAATTGGTTATAATTGTCATTTCATTTAGTAAAGTATTGTCTGGAGACCAGGATATCAATTAGCACTCTATGGACTCTGTTACTTATGAAAATATGCATATATAGAGATGATGTGCTCTAGCAGCAGATATACTTTAATTAAGAAAGTGGTACAGTAAATTAAAGACCTTTAAAGTATTAATTAATTGGTGTATAGATCAGTTCTGAGTTTCAACTTGGTAAAGTTAGATCACTGTATCTGATTTAAATGAGATAAGAAATAAATGTGCATTCTACGTTGTTACTAGCTTTTTAAAGGTGTTCATTGCCACAACTATGTTAGCTTAAAGATGAAATAAATGTACCACTTCCCTATACAGCACTTAAGTTTTATGATAAACTGGAGATGCCTGAAGTTATCATTTTTTCATACTAAAATATCAACCCGAAGTGTTTTGTCAGGAGTCTTTATCCTGGTCTTTGTGTATATGTCCTTCATATCCCTTGGTATTAATAAACATCCCAGCATTAATAAGCTAAAGAGAAGTGACTGATGTATTCCACACTATTATTAAATTGTTGGTAACCAAGGCAGGTATGTTGGTTAGGTTTTTTTACCTTCTTCTTCTTTTCCATGGGGGATGAAGAGGGACCTGTCCCTTTTTAACCACTTGCTCTGAATGACTTTTATACCCAATATAAGTGAGAAAAGAGGATGAATGTCACCTCTCTTCTCTTTCTCCTCCTGTCGATGCATACTCCTTCTTTTGATTGACAGCTACTAATAACCTTCCTGCCCTAAGTGCCATGGAGACACTTTATTAGGACAAACAGCCAAGGAAATCTAGGAATGAAGCCAAGCCTGCAGTGAGTTATTATCGGGCTTGTATTTATCTCAGCTTTGTAATTTTTTTCAGTGATATGCAAATCCTGAAATAGATCTTCTTCTGTTGAAGGACAGGTCCCTCTGTTAATTGATCCACTGAGATTCAGCCTAACCTCTTTTAGCTATCAGCCAGGGAAACAGGCTACATAAAAGAGTCTCAGTGCTGTATACAGTTCACATAAATTCACTGTGCATTCTACAAGGAAAACTTCCGCACAGAAAATGCATTTTTAGTTCCTGAACATATTTTACATATCAGTGTTATCTGCATAACAGATCAAACTGATTTGTTTATTTGTTTATTAGATATGTATGAGGGTACATACTCATAATCAAATGCAATTTTAGATGGAGCTTTCTTTTTTTCTGGAATGATACACCACAAACATGTATTGTAAAAACACATTAAATGAAATTCAGACATAATGAAAATGCATTTGTTCAAAATCACCATTAAAAAAAAAAGCTACATTACAGAAACACTTTATTACTGAGCAATTTGACTGTTTGGGAATTAGCAACACAGGTGCATCTCCCACATGCCTTAAGATTCTGCAAACATTTTTTGTTTCTGTGTGGAGATTTGCAGCAAACAGGTAACATTGATTCAAATAGGTTTTTAATAGCATATTAATAACAGCAGCAGGATGGATTTACTTCTGTTTTGTCTTTCTATAGGGATAGGTCCATTTAGTAAACAATCTATTTGAGTAAGCAATCTATTTGACAGAGAACAGAACTGGTAACAAAGGAAAATATTCATGGAAACACCAATAGTAATAATCATTACAATCATAGTAATATCAAAGAGTCCACAATGAAAAGGGATCAGCACTAAAAGTGGCATTATTTTTAGATTTACATAGTATCTCTTGTCCATATGATGAAGATCTTCATCAAGTCCTAGCACAGTGGCATCAGTACAAGTACAGCTATTGCTGAGACAGGAAAGATAGCCCAAGAAGGGGCAGATTGGGAGCTGAGTTCAAACTCTGCTGAAGAGTGAACAGGCATCAATAATGCTCACACAGTGTGGACCAGCTTTCATTCTGACACCTCATCTAAACCACGAAAACATGAAGTACACGGGAAATCTATTACCAAAACCTTCCTGGTTTCTCAACCTGAGAGACAGAACGATGTGCAGTAATGAGGTGTGAGGCAAGAAAGCCTGCGCTCTAATCCCAGTTCTGCCCGCCAAATTATGTCATGGCCTTGAGCAAGTCATTTCACCTCTACTGCTTTAAAATGAGGATGATAAGCCTTACAAGGCTCAGTCTATGATTCTAACTCAGTACGTGTCTGTAAAATGCTTTCAATATGCAATACATATGCAGGTATGAATAATTTTTGTGAGTACAACAATAGTACCTGGAGTGAGGAGCTCCTGAAGAGGCAGCATTATTAATGTTGGCAAGGATGCAAGAGAATCTGAACTTCAACTTCGATTAGAACACAGACCTCTCCTGACACTGAACATTATAATTTCCATAGGCAAATTTCATGCCTTGTTCTTATGTCTCCAGTAAGGTAGTGGTAGAACCTGGACAGGAATACTTTTACATGTTTGGGAGCTGAGATCTAGAACTAATATGCAACTACAGCACTTTTGGACAGGTTTGATTCCTGCTAATTTTAGTCACATTATGACCCATGTTTATAGCCAATGTATTTAGGGCTGACAATCGTGGAGAACACGAAAAATCAAAATTGAACTTCTAAATTACTGGGTTGTTTTGTGGGTTTCAGATGCAATGTATCTTTGAACTTTAACATGTTGTTGAAAATCTAGCTTTTCTGAATGAGGTGATTTAGGGATGGAGTTTACAAGTTGAGCTAGTTTGTGCTCAAGTCCTTTATTCTTTCCATCTGTCCTCAAAGAATTTTCCATCAATTATTGTGTCAATTCACCAGGCAAACCTTTGGTTTGCAAAGCTCTGTTGCATGTAGCTCACATATCTCATGGTGCCTTGGCAGTTCTAGATAAAATATCTGTGTTGCATTAAACATGGCACTACAGCTTGAGAGATTTTAATAATAATGGATTGTGCAGATGACTACCAAACTGACGTTGCAGTTTACTCCTTTGTATTTTTCTGGCTGAGGTCATTCCCAAGTAATGAAGATGTGAAATAAAATTATTGCTCAGCCCTCTTCAGATTTCTTCCTCTTTTTTCTTCTCTGCAATTTCACTCTTCCATTTCCTCTCTGGTCATTTGCACACTGGTGTGTTAATAGTTTGAAGGAAATGTCTAGCAAATGACATCACTTCAGGGACTAGGGCTCTGCAGAGGAGTAAATGCATCAATAGGAGATTTCATAAGATTTTTTAAAAAGGGTACAGGGGGGTATTTCAGTAAAAATGTTCGTGTGGCATTAAACACTAGGTATAAAGATTTAAGAGATTTTATCTTCAAGAAAAAACAGGAGTCTTGAAAGCAGATTTTCGATCTACTGGTTTTAACAGAAAAAATAAGTCTAGAGAAGAGAGCACAGCATTTCTGTGAAGAAGTGTGTTTTGAAAACAAACTTTTCTTTCTGTGACTTCTGTTTTGTTTGAGTGAAATTTTACCAGCTGAAATTAGCTATGCTTTTGTGCCTAAACCCAGAAATTTCACAGAATTTTTTGGAAGCAATTCTTTTTCAAGCATGAGATGACAGTAAAAGGCAAGCATCTCACATTCCAAAGAATTTATAATGTAACTGGAGGGTTTTGTACAGATACATGAGGACAAGTGAATAAGAAAAAGGGTATACAACTAGAAAGTTGGCTGCTTAGTATACGGTGACATTATAGTCTACGTACTAAAACAGCACTAAAAGGGTAATGTAGGAACTTATACTTTGTTATGTTAGATGCTAGAAAAACAAGGAATTAATTAATAGACTTTACTAACCTGATTTTCTGGGAAAGGTAATTTTTGTATGGAATCCTTGTGAGAGTGAGTAGGGCTCATTCCTGTATTTCTCTTTTTAGTATTTGATTTGTTGTAAACTAAGCCACGTAACCTGTGATAGTTTTAAAGGACAAACAGTAATTTTCTCCTCCTTCCTTCCCTCCCTCTCTGTTTTGTATATAAAACGTCCTTCTCTATATACACACATACACATATATATATGCATTTATTTGTATATAAACACACATATTTGTGCAGACTATATTTACTAGCTTATTGCCAATATCAAATGGGAAACATATTCGGTCTTTAATAATACAGTGAGGTTTTCTTGAAAACAATTGGCAAGGCTCTCCTTACTTCTCTGGGATCACAATTAAGCCAGTGGTAACTGTTTTGGGAACAGCTTTTTAAGTAGTGAATAAATGAAAGAATATTATGACAAAACAGTGCTATCTTTAGAAACCTACTAACACATCCTAATTTTGATAAATCAGGTCAGTTAGAAGCTATAAGTATAACAACTTTTAGGAGAGATTAACATCTGAAAAATCCCTTTTTCCGGAAACGATAAACCTCACTAATTTTACATTTATTTTAGTTGACACATAGACAGCCGGGCAGGGATGCATCATAACACCATCTGAACTGGCCTGTGAGTATAGTTTTATTGGTATTGGTTTCAAACCTAAGGCAGTGCTAAAAGGTAGCATAATTTAATCCAACCTATGCAAAACATAGTGGGGTTTTTTTAATTGATACTGCCTTTTATTTTTTATCTACTCACAATAATCTGAGAACAAAGAAACTGACAGAAAATAAAGGCTCTTTTAAAACCCAGGACATCAGAATAAGGCTAGTCAGCTTTCCTTAGTGGACAAAGTGAAAGAGAAATGTTCTATTCCTTAAAGTGTGAGGAAGTAAAGGTTTCTCACAGTCAGGGCAATACAGCAGGTGACAGAGAGCACATAGCCTACAGGCACGTCTACAGACCATTCACGTTTTCCTCACACATGCTGTTAAAAGGATGTTTTATCCTGAGGCAAAGTTACACTGAAAGAGTTAAAAACCACTTTAGAACATCATGTGTCATGTCACAGTGCTTCAGAAAAATTACTAACGTGTTGCAATGCATATAATGTTTTTTCTTCATTTCTTTTATTTTACCTAAGAAATTGTGCTTAAGCCTGATCCAATGCTTGGTAAATCCTCAGCACTTTTCTTTGCTGTATTTTATTTTTTAGCATTATTTTCTTTTAGCACTTATATCAACAAACTGTAGACTAAGCCAAATAAATTTAGTATCCCAAACCGAAAAACATTGAAAATATTAAAATTGCCCCCCAGATTAGGAATAACTTTGGCCAGTTATCTAGCAGCTGAAGATTGGCATAGGTCCATGAAACCAATAGTACTACTCTGATATACTTCATTAGAGATGCTGTAAAAAGTTATTTGGGGGATAAAGAAAGAAAAAACTAAACCTAAAAAATAAGCACACAAGGCAAAACGAAAATGACCAGCATTTTCACAAAATTTATAATATATAAAAAGACAGATTCTCTTGATTTGAAACAGCAGGGAAATTACAAACATTCAAGCTGCTATAGCTGGTGGCAGTGCTAAAAAAAGAAAGTGAACAAAAAATCTTGTTTATATCAGGATAGTATGACCCAAGACCTTTCTCTGCCCTTTGAGAGCATCTCTATATGAGCAGCTAGTCAGGAGTCCAGCTGAAAGCCTTGTGAGGAAACAGGCTACTGTTATAGACCATTTCTCATAAATAGGCAGGAACAAGTTTTGGATCTAAAATACAATAGAATCTGTCAGAGGGAAAACTAAAAAAAAAACATTTAGTCTCTGTTTGCACATGCATTTTACAATCTCATGCAAGCTGGCAAAGAAAAAAGCAGTGTTCTGTCTGAGTCTGGGAGCAGGCTAAGGGGGAGTTGCTCTTGCAAGAAAAAGCACTGAGTGCTGTCACTGTTCACCATCTGAGAACAGAGGAAATCAGGTTGCAAGAGGACAGGCTGTGTAGGAAAGGCTATCTGAAGTGACTGTTGTTTAGACCTGACCCCTGAACAAATCAGGACTGTTTCCAGGCTGACTGAGTGGTTCCTGACCCTAAAGATTTTTATTGAGGTGGTCCAGAGCTTGTAGATATGTAGAATGCACTATCACACCTACTTAGCCAAATTACAGTGGTCAAGCCAAACCCTTCTGGGCAAAGAGCCTGTCTGTTACCTTATGGCTTTTGCCACACAGAGCTTTCAGCCTGGAGAGGAGAAAGGAGAAGCATCCACCCATAGCTAGGTGGCCTTTGGAGTCACAGAATCATTCAGAGTAGAAAAGGCTTATGAGACCTTTGAGCCGAACTGTAAACCTTACAGTGTATGGGAGTTGCATTCACCAGAGGTTATTTAATATTTCCTCTTTAGACTTTGTGCACAGGTCCTCTAGTTGCCTATATGCCACAGAAAATGAGCACAAGGATCTTTGAAAATATTTGAAGGTGGTCTAACTTAGATAAATATTGGTATCTTTGCTGACACCACTAACATAGTTAATGTCAGCTCTAACAGCCCTATTTAATGTGAACATCTGGCAACATTATGCAGATGTTAACTGGAGTGAAACCATCATGCATGTTCTGTATAAACGGCCTACCTTGTCACCTAGTAACAGCATTTGACTCTTAATAGTGTGTGTGCTATCGAGCTGACCCTTATCTCAAAAATTTTTCCCAAATATTAACAATCCCTTTGGCTTGTACAGTTCCCAAGAGTATCTCTTTTGTATGGTTTGTTTAGTTTAAGTTTTCTCGCTCTACACAGCAACCTTAAATTGCTTTCTCATCTGCTGCTGAACCCATCTTGTTCATCTCAGTAGCCACAAACAACATAAAGTGAAATACAAGTGTGTTTCTATAGAAAAGAAAGAATCCCTCTGGCTAATCTGACATGTTCCATGTTGGATCATCCTAGCTATCATGTACTGAAACTGTCAGAAATTACAGTTACAGCCCAAATATATACAGCTTCTCCTATGCTGGACCCCCTATCAAGCCATGATTACTGTTTTGACTTGGATGAGTAATAGAAAAGAGGAAGGGTTGTTGGGTTTTGTTACAAATAACATACCTGTCAGTGAAGTGAAAGGCATGCCACATCCAAAAATGTAATGTATGACATGCCTTTCACTTCACCAGGAGGGATAGAGGAACAAATAAACTACATGTTTCAAATGTCTCATCTTCCACTCACGATTTGTCTAAGCAATTTCCTTGCTATTGTTTTCCATGAGGTGCTTCAATCAACAAAGAAATTGTATTTTAGTCTATTTTAAAAATGTGTTGTCTGATATGTGGTTCTCACCTTTGAAAAATACAAGTGAATAAAAGCCAATATAAACAAATGCACCTGTTCTTGTTAATGGTCTCCAATGAAGTCCAACCCTAAAGCTGAGCACTGTGAATCTGCATGAGAAACCTGGAGTTTTTGGAAGATTGAAACATGGTTGGACATTGCAGACACTGCAGGCAGCAGAAAAAATCTCTGAGTCCTCTGGTAAGAAAGCTATGCTGTCTTAAGGGCTGCTACATGTATGGACAGTTTCTTCCAACTCACCATCTCCCCTTATTTTCCACCTTCCTTAGCACAGTTTGCATTGTTTTATTTTAACTGCTGCTATAATTCTGTGAAAAACAATTTGGTTAACTTCAGTACCTTAGGTGTGTTACTAACTTCCGCAAAATATTCTGTACAATTGTGTTCATAATTGAATAACCTAGATTTTACTTGAGGTGACCAGAAACAGATGGTTTGTTTTTAAATCCTTCCTGAAATACAAATGCTACTGTGGATAGAGAGGTATGATTCAGAAGCTGCAGAAACCCAGTTCTGATCCCTGGTTTGTCTGCTCTCTTTTGTAACTGTCTTGCTGTTTGCTGCAGCATATTAATTCTGAAAGTGACATAGTGCTTTCGAGTCAAAGGAAGTTAGAAAATGATCCGGAAATGTAGCAGCTCAATAATACCTCCATAATAAATGTTTCACACTGGATTCCATTATAAGTGTCATATTCAGTCTTATGGCTTTGCACAGGAACAAATTTCATGATTACTGCCAGGGTATGAGGAGAAAATTTTCTGGCAAACATGCAGGTAATTTATCACAGCATACTCAGTGTATGGAGGACTAAAAACTACGACACAACTCTGGGTTGCTAATTATTAGAAAAGGTTTAAAAGCAAGCAAAGAAAAAAACTGATTTCCAAAAAAGTATATTTTTTAGGACTATTATCCTTATAGGTAGCTTTTCCTAGATAATTACTTTGATCATCCATCAACCCAGGCATGCTTTTTTTAATGGGATAATTTATTTAACTGAACACTATAAAAGTTCAACATGGGGTCTTTAATCTTTAAGCACATTAAAAGGAATTAGGAATCCAAGATATGCAATTCTTCTAATCCCAAGGCAGACATGTACAGCAGGTCAGATGACTCACCACACCCATCTGTATTCTGGGTGGCGAGATCAATTCAACAGGGATTTCTGCCCCAAATGAGTAACAGGTGAGAACGTTTGGTGTATACAGCTATGGAGAACTGCCATGTCCGCGGGGGCTTTCCTCACCACAGTACAAATCAGCCTCCAATATAGGTAATAACCTCTACATTTTTCTCCCTTCATCACCCTACAATTTCTATGCACCTGCACTTCAAATATCTAATCATCATTTATGGTCAAACATCCTCAGTGCAACAAGTACCAGGAGAACCTTGTACATGGCGGGGAACTCCCAGCAGGCAGCCAAAAAAGACAAAGGAGCACATGTGAGGTATAAGGAATCTGTTACCTTGGGAGCAATCAGTACTAGAAAGTTTGAAGTTACCAGATCTGTGTCTTTTATTCCTTTTCTCACACCCACGGGCTAGGAAATAACTAGTAGTGTTGGCAGCACTCCTGAAAACTGCTGGCTGACTAGTGATGATTTCAGTGTTTTAAGCATCAGTTTCTGCTTAATGAGTGTCCAGTTACTCTAGTTGCACTGGTAACTATGTAAAAATGCCTGTATTCAGCCTGAGTGAATTAAATCTACCTCCTTTAGACAAATACCTCTTAGGCATTTCAGGTAGGATTCATAGGCCCACCTGTAGACATCTAGAATGTACACAGACTCGGTGTGTAGCAACTCTATCCTCCTTCATCTATAAGGGGAGGGAGAGAGATAAAGAGATTTTTAGTGCTTGATTTGTTATCCTAGAAAACCACCTCGATATGGGATAAATTGCCTTTGTGTCATTGATGGTAAAAAGGACTTGGATACTCACTTCAGCTGGTGCCTGCAGCTGGCCACAAATCTGAGGCCAGTGTCAGAGAGTATGAATCCCACCCCAGAAATGTTGATGACCTCTCAAAACTCTTAGGAAGACAAAGGATTCCCATAGAAAATGATATTGCCGCCTGGAGCTATTTTCTCCTTTAAAATGATGCACCATGTGCCAAAAAAAATTATTTTTTTACCCTACTGTGTACAAACTTGATCATTTTCATTAAAATATAACCCTGACCAAGGTTATTATTAACCTGTGCAACACATGTAAGTAGTGGTCAAAAAAGTTAGCTTAACCTAATCACCTCAAGTATCAGAAGGATCTATTAGGCATTGCATTTTTTCGTAATTCTCAGGTTTTATGCATTTGTACTATTTTTACATTTTATTTTGTCATTGTCTCGTTTGCATTTTCTCTTTTCCATGCAACAGTCATTTACAAGCTGACACCTGTGGGTTTGAATAGCACCTTTTAATATAAGTTATACGAATAAGATATGCTGCATGATTTTTCAGTGTACCTTACTCAATAATTGACCTCATATAGATTATCAGTTATTCATGGCCCCTTGCCTTAAAAAGGGTCCTAAACAGTCAGTCACAATTTAAAAGCATATTTTTCTGCCTTAAACACATCTATTCACAGTACCTTTCACAAGTTATTGGCCATTTTCTTTCTCAAAATTAAGGATTATAGAAGCTTGTGCAATGAGAACTTTGTTCTTCATAACTCATCCTCTTGCTTATGCAATGAAGCATTATAATGTGCAGGTAGTTGTTTCAAAGGACTTATGACTTCTCTAGCTGTATAAAGGGGAGGACAAAGACAAGTCAAGAGGAAGGAAAACATTTACAACCCAATGAGAAGTTAAATCAACTTACATTTGCTGCAAATAGGTTGATGGAAATTCCCTTCTAACTGTGAAGTGCCTTTACTAGTCCTTTTTAAATTATAATACAGCACTTTATGTGGTCTTTTTGCTTAGGTTGAAGAGCGCAGACTTTGCATACGTCTTTCCTTATCTTTGGACAAATGTTAGAAGTTGAAAAAAAAAAAAAACAGGGTAGGGAATGGACTTCATGAGAATTCTTCCTAGAGCTCTGGAGGGCTCCACCACTAGAAACTTTGTTTGGAGGTTGAAAACTGTGCAGACCATCTGCTAACGTACCTGGAGTTATGCATATCACTGTTTTGCATCCTGTTTTCCTAACGGAGAGAGTGGAAACAGTACCAGCATTCTATGGGCATATCCAGGATGGCAAAGGAGGTGTGAAGCAATAGACTACATTCTGGAAATCATCTTTGTCCAGTCAAAAATAGTGTTGGTTTTGCCATCAGAACATTTCTGACATCTCCCAGCTGAAAAAAATCATGAGAAATTGCAGTGCACATTGATATGTTCTGGAGTTAACACTCAGTGTGCTTATTAATTTCATCCCACTTACTCCCTTGTGTTATGGGCTTTTTCATCCTGGGCTTTAGTAGAGCTCTTTGAGATCTGCAAAAGGAAAGGAGCAAGAACTACTAATTATTATTGTTACTGATGGAAGATTGCAATAGGCTTTAGCAGTTTTTGGATCAAGGCTTGAATTACTGAGTATACTTTAAAGTTTTTTTTCACTCTCTCTCAGTTTAGAAGTATATGCATGCATACATAAACAACTCCACAAAGACAAAGGTACGAACTAAAGCCTGAGCAAAACTAGCAACTTCTCTTGTTGTGTGTGTCTCATATCCTTGGCTTTTTTTGTTTAAATGACCCTTGTGTGGTAGGATAAGAAAGAATAATATATGATTAATTTCTATTCTGAAGCCTTGTTTGAAAGGTGCTTTATTTGCATTAGCATTCATAATTACTTAATGACAAATCAGATATGGTTCATTGCTAGTAAGTGTAGAAACATGTTGTCTGAAGGATGTAGTTTAATTAGTATACTCCTAAAAACATGTCCCTCATGACCATTGGATGTAATCATTATTTTATGTATTTAACTGTGAAATTTATGTTTACTCAGCAGGCTAGAAAACATCTTTTTTTTTTCCGAAAGCCATTTAATGCAATACATTTAGACTTTAAAGAAACCCACAAAATTTCCCCAACAGCAGGTACCAAGTAAACAAAAAAAAAAATTAAAACAACTATTATTGCAATGAAGCTGATATATTTTTTTAAAAAAATATAACCCACATAATATTGCATCCATAAAACATATCAGGAGGAATAAATATGCAGGGGAGCTCATTTTAATTCCTCAGTTAATAACTTAGATGGAGGAGATGCACACTCTCCTAGATCAATGAGACAATTTGGGCATTCTTTTATTGTTGATTAGTGAATGTGAAAATGACCTCATTTCAAGGGCATCGAGCGATTTCTTTTTCTCTGCACTGGTATAACACAAATGAATACTGCAAAGACTTTTTCTACCCAGGCTGCTGTAGATGCACCTTTCCTCTGTGACACACACACAGTGACATAAATCAAAAATCATCAGGACTTTGTGAAGAGGTCTCTAAAAGTTACATAGACTCTTTAACAGTAATCTCATTACATCTTAAAACTCACCCTGGAAAAGGAAGAGTTTTTGTTTTCATTGAAAATTTTCAGTGAGCTACTGGAAAGCAGTTAGGGAGTCAGGTGTTACTCAAGCTGGAATCAGTCTCACTTTCACCTGCAAAGAGGTTACAGTTAAAAGAGAGAATAATTTTCCTCCACTCTCCTGCAATTCATATTTCTAGAATATTCATATTTTTAGTATACTTACTATAATTTAAGGATTTTAGCATACAACTATTCATAGTTTAAAATACTTACTACCCAATACATTTTCTACTTTATTATTTCTACTCCTGATTATTCATTGACTTGAGGCTAGGACGGGTGACTTAGAGATAGGTGCCTTTTGCCCCTGTAAGTACCAGACTGTTAGGTTTTAAAGTCCTTTACAATTATTGGGGTTTGCCTGTATGACTAGGCACAGACATCGTAACAGGGTTAGGGGTGTCTCCGTGCTTCTGCTACCCCGGCTTCCCAACTACAGCGCTCACAGTATCTGGCTGTGAGTGCAGTGCCTGCAGTAATCTTCACATTGTTATTATCACTTGCCTAGGAAAAGCACGGGTGCCAGGCAGGGGTGAGAGAAAAGTGCTTTCTGCCTGAACATCCCCCACAGCTGGAACAACTGTGCGCCCCTTGACAAGTTACAGGATATGAAAAGAGGAGAAACATGGCTCCTCTCTTTTGCACATTGTCACTGGCTGCATTTGGTATTATGAAGAGCAGCTCATGACATTACATTAAAAAGCAAGTAGTAAATGTGTCCATTAAGCTTGGGTGGCAATGAAGAACACAGAAAACTTCTGAAGCAATATTGTAAACATGACAGGATGTTTTAGTATTTCCTTGGTCCATGGTGACCTGCTTCTCTAGGATTTGCTGGAGGATGCGGAATGTTTTTCTTCCCCATTCTTCAAGAAGGCCCTGCATCCATCTGTGTCTCCCAGAGGATATAGATGTTCTCCTGGAGGATATAGATGTTCTCCCAGAGTACTCAGTAGTTTAGACCAGTGCAGAAATGCATGTGTTTTCTAATGCCAGCAAACAACAAATATGATAAATGAAATATAAATGAAAACTAATGTAAGGATTCCTTCAAAATCACTCCAACTGGAAAATGTAAAGCACAGTCATAATCCAAAATAAAAGGTGGTCTGTTATTTTCTTTTCCTTTTTAATGTTCAGGAAATGTGTCCTTTTGCTTTGCTTTTTACAATATGTACCTGAAGTACCACGTAGGAAAATAGGGCATCTTAAAAAAAATCTCCACAAAGAAAATTCTGTTGGGAATGACACCAGGGCATTTTCTGAAGGACACTTCTCTTTATGAAGAAAACAGAATTTAAAATGCAAGAAAGAGCATTTCCCTAACTGAAAAACAGATTGAATAGCTGGAGCAGGGGTGTGTGGATGAAGACTGTAGCTAGGAATGAACAGAGAGCCTGTTGAAGGGGTGGAGGGCAGGTGGTACAGATTGGCAAGATTGTTGGATGTGGGCTGGTACAAATGTGTATTGAGACTAGTCATGAGGGAGACAAGAAGTGTTGCTCACACCAGAAAAACTTTTTGAGGTACAGGATGAATATCATGAAGATTCGGAGAAATATTTTGCCATAAAACTTCGTGCTTTTATCTCAGCACTCAGGACATTTTCATATTCATTCATTCCTTTTTTCTTTTTCTTTTAGCTTACTAAAATAAAACCAAAAAAAGTAAACTTTAGCAAGTCCTCTTTTTTTCAGGAGAAAAATTAGGAGAAAAAATAGAAGTGTGATGAAAGGCACTTAACCTTGTGTCTTTCTTTGTGTTCCTACATGTTTTGTTTTTCTTTAGTTCTGAAGTAGAGGAGTAGGGCTCATCCCACACAACAGGAAATGTACATTGAAACTTAAATGAGTCTGTATGTCATATGAGTTCAACAAGTCCAAATCCTTAATGACAAAGCATCAGCTGCCTTGCCGTGGAAAATTGCCTGTTGTTGGAACTGCAGGTTGCTTTGTTATTTAAAGAAAAAAACATTTTGTTTTTGAACTTCTCATATGTCACTAACAATAAGGGAAATATTTTAAAGACAAAACCAAAATCAAATTAACACAATAACACAGCTTTATGCCACTCAGGCATTCACAGCAAAGAACAGTGAAAGACATATTTTTAACAAATAAAAATTCAGAACTCAGTATTAATACCATATTATCTGTTCAGAATGATATGATTGTATTCAAGAAAACAAACTAGCTTAGATCAAGGACTGTATTTAATAGTACATTGAATATGAAATGGAAAATTTCTAAGACAAATTACCAGACAATGAAGGCATTATATAAATTGCAAACTTTTTATCAATATTGATGGATACTGAATACCCTGTCAAATTAACCCAAAGCTGTCATATGACTGATAATTGCAAAAGAAACTAATGTAATTATAGTCAGTCTTTCTTTTATTTAATGAAAACCTCAAATCCTCCATAACCTATCAATAGGATATTCTGTTTAGCTTCATCAGAGGTGCCTGTTTTAAAGATGAACTCCCTGAAACTGAAAATCATCCACAAATTTCACAGATTTTGTCCTCTGTCAACACTGAAAGATAGCAAGGCCGTCTGTTGTACAAAACAGATGTGGCTCTTGGTTGCCAGCCATGGTCCTGCCACTGGCATGTAGTGACATGAGCTTCAGGAACATAAAGGAATTGTATTTTTTCTACTACTGCTGAAGACAATCAGCATACGCCAATGCAAAAACCACGCAAAAGAAGAGATTTAGGGTTGTAGGTTACAGGAAAATTCTGTGTAGTCTCACCTTGGCTGGTAGCCAATAGCAGATCCAACAGGAAAATTTCACAAATGATACTTCTGTTCCTAAATCTCCATGCATGCAGCAACTTGTGTTTTGGGCTTCTCCTGACCGAGAGATTGCATTTTCAGCCTGTATTTAATGGCTCCTCACAGCCTTTTCCACCATTAAATGAAATTCCATTTGTATCCCTATGATGTTAATACCTGTAACACAAGTAGCATGACACACTACGTGTTTGTTGTTCTGACCAACCCAGGCAACATGCCCACTTATTCATGTTGTTTCCTGTCCATTAACTCCAACAAGGAGTTGTCTGTAGAGTTTTGTGGGACCCATATGGGATCCAGTGCCTTTTAGGACTGCTGTTCTTTCAGATCAGGGATTTAGGTGGAAAATATGAAGGGAATGCTTTGTATAGTTGTACAGCTCCTAGTGCAGTGATAGTAAGTAGCATGAGCAGCCTCTGGCCGTGATTTCACTCTCCTCTGGTTTGCAAGAGCTCGTATCCCTTACCAACTTTTTCTACCTAGTTCCACTGCAGATGCTATTTTTATTAACATAATTGCTTTATGTTTCTGAAAACTTTCCAAGCAGCCCTCAATTATTATTCAATAATAACATACAGTGGTCAGTTCAACAGGCTAATTATAAGATGCAATGCCATAAAAAGTATTTCATTTTATCACTTCTACATTTGTTGCCTTTTGCTTTCACTCAATGCCCTCTGTGTCTTACTGTAGAGCAGAGTAGTGAGGACTACCCACTGCTTTTCTCTGTACCACTCATTATTATATATGTCATCTCCTATTCTTTTTGCTTCACACTAAATAATCTTTTCAATTTCTTTTCATATGAATACTCCCTCTCCAACTAATATGTATTTTCTGCCCTTTTTCAGACCTTTCTTCTTCTACTGTATCATTCTGAAATGTGACTGAAACCCGGTAGAGTATTCAACATGAGTATGAAACCTCCATTTATAGAATGACATTATAATAATTCCTGTATTAGTCTCCATCCCCTTCTTAATATAGCCTAACATCTGAGAACCTTATCAAAAAGTGAAATGTGAAGCAATTAAATCTACAATATGTAAATCTGAACCTGACAGGCCTATAAGAAAGATATCCTTTATGTGTAAAAAATAAAACTCACTCTGAATTAAGGGAACAAACAAAAGATGATGCATGGGGAGTGTTAAAGAGGATTAATAACAAGAAATGGCTGTAAGACCTTCATCACAAAATCCATGAGCTAAATTCTGCTCCCCATTACAACCTCAATGGATACTATGAACATTAGTAACCTGCAATTATGTTGTATAAAGGCTGCTGAGTCGCATTGTAATTAACATCCTTTAGGGTGACCACAGTAATTTTAAATGTTATCATTGAATATACAAATGAAAGTGGAAGGTGTTGAATATTCTATAGCAAAGTTGAAGCGGATGTCAGTTTTATATATATTTCTTTTTCATATCACATTGTGATAAGCAGGCCCCCACAGAAGGATTTCTCCCTCGCAGAAGTGCTGTGAACCACAACTTGAAAATTGTCCAAATTTTTTTCTTCAGTCTTGTCCAGATTTATTAAATAATACAAGTAGATTTTGAAATTAAGATGGTGATAAATGCTGTTGTAATTGCAGAAGTAACCCCTGCTTACACTGTTGAAGTGGGACACTTCCTTCCTAAGGAAAGCCTCAAGGCTGATGTAAAACTACATCTGCTTGTGCTGCCTGCTGGCAGGGGCTACTGGAAGACTCGTTGCAGTGGGTTTAGAGAAGAGAGATTGTAGTCCACCCATACTACCTTTCCTCTCTACAGGGCTTCATGATTCTGGACAGAATTCCTGCTGATGATTTGGGGACAACAGTTTCCCTTTGCAGCCACCAGATATTTAAAGCAAAACCCGTGAAAGCACATTGTGAGAGTAAGAAGTGCATCACAAGTGAGTTACATGGTTGCAGTTCCAAGTTCTCTCTAATGGTTTCAGTGGCTGAAAATAAGAAAAGCCACTAAAAATTGCAATAAATGAGGAATTTTAATACAGGTATGAGGTTTAGCTCAAATGTACTTCAGCCAGTAACATTTATAGTCTTCAGAAGGGCCCAGATATCCATAAATATCTGACTTTTGGTACTGGCATTAAGACTGTTTAGAGAGCCAGCGAAGATTGTTTGAACTTATGTAAGGCTTTTCCGGTCTTATGAGCTCTGTAGTGTTCTTACAAGCACATCAGAAAAATTTAAAAAAAAAAAATCTCATAAAAGGAAAATATATACATGTCTGGTAGACTAATGCCACCTAAAACACAAAAATCTTCACAATTTTCCCTAGAGTAATCTGAGGAGCTGCAGATTAATTTTCACTCTTTTTTTTTTTTTTTTTACATTGTTAGTTGGTCTTTCTGTCTCTCTTCTGCTTATCTGTACTTTTCTCTTCTTGTTTCTCTCATGAGAACTTTGGTCTGTGGATCTGTTTTTGGTATTTTTTGGAGACCATTTCTGTGCTGTGGTGAATAACATCCTCCTCAGCTTACTGCTCTGCAGTGCTGAGGGTTTCTGCTGCTCCATGAACGGCTTGAACCTCAGCACTTACACCTCAGTGAAGTTTGTAAAACTAATTTGGGTCATCTTATAAACATTCCTTGACTTCTTGTTAGCTCTTGATTTCATCCTTTTACACATACATGGAAAAGAAAATAATTCCTTCAGTATATAAGCATAGAAGTTGTTTCACTGCTTGACAGAGCAAAGCAGTGCTGCTCAACAAATGAAGAGGTGAATATTTTATCTAACGGAAACATGACAGTGAATTCTTCCAGTAGACAAAGTATAGTTTTTAAGGGATTCTTTTTAGGCATTGTACTTTGGCACTGGTACTGTCTATTTCCAAACTTGTAAGAAGTTCCATAGGACACATAAACTCTTCAGGCTGTCAAAATGGTCTCTTTTCTATAATTTTTCCAAATATGAAAGCTACTTGGGCAGACTAAAGATTCAATTTATTTCCCAGATGGAGATGAAATAAGCCTTTTATCTGAAAAAGTCCATAAATATGTGCTCAGTTTAAACATGTGAGTAGGTAATTTGAAGCAGGATATGTCATATGTAACTGTAGTGAAAGACTGGAGTTCTAGACTGTAGATAACTCTGCTTCTGCCTTTTTCGGGTAATAGAAATAAATTCTAAATTCATGCTGTATCATTTGTTACCATTAAGAAAAAAAAAAAGTGAGAATTCCTAAGTAAAAAGAAAGGAAGGTGCCTTACATATAGTCTTTGAGTAAAACTGCTGACGTTTTGGATTGATAACTCTTTAAATTAATGATACATTTAAATAAATACCTAAACTGCAATGGAATTTCATGTTATATCTACATTAATATTACCAAATGAATTAGTCCTGATTAATGTTATAAAGAATATCAAATGAATTAATAATGATTGGCCCCTTATTGCAAAATGGGCAACACTTTATAATAAGTGGCAAATCATTCTTACTTCCTCTGGTATTTCTTGCAATAATTTTAATCATGATGAATTCTTTTCATATTCAGGCATATGTAATGCAAGCTTCTATAGGAAGTCCACTGTAATTTAACATAATCTTACTAAAAGTATTCATTTTTAAGCCTGCCACTATATTTGGGGCTAGATCCAGGGTGAATTTAGGCGCTTTGAGGTTTTTCCATCTGGCACAACATAGTTGTCATGGGATGTCCCTCAGAGTCGTGGATACTGGTGCAGAAGTGGGTAGGTGAGTAAGTCTCATGAGTGACCAAGCCAGCCTGTTCATGATAAATGCCTTCTACCAAATCAAGCTTCTGATTAAAAAATCACATTGTTACGGTACCTTTAAAGGTATTTGGTTTTTAAAATATATTTATAAATTAATAATTAATACTGATGATTTATTCCAGTCTTAAGATCATATCTAATAAGTGTTGAAGGTCTTGTAATGCCAATTCTCATGTTAGGGAATTCTGTTTCCTGGGATCTCTCATCTTCCCATGGAAAATCTCTCTGCTATGAGTTGATTTTTACAAATATTTGATCTGTGGTCTTGATCCTGTGGTGAGTGGGCACATCACAAGGCCAGCAGAACAGTGCTTGAGTGGACTTAAAGGAGAGGAGGACTTGGTAAACTCAAAGAATGTTTTATTTTTGGTAACAGAAGGGAAAAGAAGATGGTTTGAGCAAAACTAGAGGTGACCATATGCAAGACATGCCCTAAGTCTGCATGTATGCACAAATGCACCCACAAACATTACACTCTCTAGAGAAAAATTTTCTACTAGAGATGTTTGTGGTGCTGTTAAAAAATACAAATAAAGCAAGGAAACTATCAGATTAACATGTACATTGTGCTGTCATGTAGGAAAAGTCAAGAATGTTTTCTTGGTGGATAGCTTGGTTTGTTTTGAGGCTGTAGGCAGCCAACACAGGCAATGTTTAGGGCTGGGAGCCTTTTCCTGGTCTGCAAGCACCAGTGTGGTAACAGGCTCCAGCCTAACAAGCAGCAGAGCACAGATTTCCCTTCCCATACCATGAAACTTATCAGTTAAACATCTTTCTTTGTTTGTTTGCACTGCACTTCTTTTATTATTTTATTTGTTTAAAAATGTCATTTAGGTACTTTCAAATACACATCATTTCTGAGTTTGTAAGAAAAAGTGTTGTTAGATGTCACCATCTGAGTACAGCTGAACGTTGCCTCCGTGGTGATACCTCTCAAATGGTACATCAGAGAAAATACCTCTTCCATCATGGGAAACATTTTCTTTGTTGCCATATCTCCTGAGTTTGGACTTATTTGGTTAATTAACCTTGTTCCCATATGTGGTGGGTTGACCTCGGCTGGATGCCAGGTGTCCACCAAACTGCTCCATCACTCTCCTTTGCAGCTGAACAGGGAAGAGAAAATAAGATGGAAAGGACTTGTTGATTGAGATATGGCAGTTTACTAAAGGAAAAGTGAAAGTTTGCGTGTGCACAGGCAAAGAGAAAAAAAAATAGGTTTATTGTTTACTTCTCAGGGCAAGCAATGTTCAGCCGCTTCCTGGGAAGCAAAGTTTCAGCAGGTGTAGTGGTTGCTCTGGAAAGCAAACATTGTCAATAACAGTGCCCCCCTCTTCCTTCTCCTTTCCTTAGCTTTTATATCTGAGCGGACGTCATAAGTTAGAGAATATCCCCTTGTTTAATTTGGGTCAGCTGGCCGTGTTGTGTGCCCTCCCAGGACCTTGCCCACCCCCAGCAGGTTCATGGGGGCAATATCAGAGAGACAGTGCTGATGCTGTGACAGCTCTCCTCAGAAATAACCAAAACACTGATGTATTATCAACATCTTTCCAGCCACCAATGCAAAGCACAGCACTGTGAGGGCTGCTGTGGGGAAAATGAACTCCAGCTCAGCCACACCCAATACACCTTCACAGCTTCTATCTTTCACAATGGCATCTTAAAATGCATTTCTTGAGCAGCTTTACAACTGCATGCTGGTGGACTGCTTTTCTTCCATTTTGGCTCTGCACAGACTGAAAATTGCATTAAGTTCAGCATTCTTAGTGGGCCTATTTCAGATGTCCTATATGTCTAAGAAGGCTGGCTTTGGTTTCCTTCCATTTACTTTGGTCAGTTCGACGAAACCACAAAGAACTTTAACCCTTATTTTACTTCTCAAGAGCCCCATCCAAACATCTGGGGCTCTTTTCTGGATGTAGGAATGGAATGCATTAGAGACAAAAGCTGAACCTAAAGTGAATCCCTCAAATTTAACAGCAGATGAGATGGAGTCTTTTGAGATTTTCTTAACCAGCAAACCTGTAATTTCCTTAGAGGAATTTTGATCTCTGCTTTTCCCAAGGGACAAACTGCCTACAAACTCTGTCATAACATCTTTGAGTTGAAGGCTTAATAGGTTTTGCAGGTAAGTCAATAGTTTTTTCTTAAAATACTTAAGAAACAAAAGGAAGGGGAGGGGAGGAAAGGGGAGAGAAGTGGATGCAAGGCAAGGCAAAGCAAAGCAAGGGAAATAAAGGCAAGGGACCAAGGATACTGTAATAGGGTTTGCATTCATTGTGGGAATTTTTATTACTGGGATTCAAGAACTGACGCTTCATAAAATTCTATTTTCCTCCAAAAAAATTTATGTTAAACTCTGAAAGATATGCATGACATCATGATGCTACCAAACTTAGTCATTATATATTGATTTCCTAGCAAGTATTTAAAAAATAGATGTAAATGCACCCAAATTCTGTGTTACCTATATGAAGGTAATAAAATGCTCCTTTATTTTTTAAGCTCTTGGTTTTACATCCACAAGGCTAAAAAGCAGAGGTAAGTACAGACCAACAGCCAGGTGTATGACTTTTTATCCACATTTTATGCATACAATAATAATCACTTAACATGAATAAAAATTACATTAGTTCTTATACGAATGACATTTCCTAAAGACAGACAATTTTTAAACAGATACCTGAATAAAAACATGTGCACCTGCAAGCTTAAAAGACCACTGTAAGCTATCAGCATGTAATGCATCACCTACAAACAGTCTGTTTAAAACAGGACTGCGTTTAACACCTGTAATATATTTAATTTTGTATTTTAGCTGTTTTATTTGTTTTCTGTCAGTAGCATGTAGCTTTTTTTCTTTATTGACTATTTCCGTATTATATGTATAGACCATCACTAAATACCCGTACGTGTTTGCTTAGGTTGATTCAACCTAGCAGGAAAAGTCAGTCAAACCAATTATTCGATATCCGAAGTAAACAATTTCTATTAAAAAAACAAGATAGGAGATGATGAGATACAGATAAACACACAAGTTTGGCTGGCGTTTCCAAATCAGGTTAAACTCTTTCATTCTTATAACCAAGGTATTTCTACCTTTCCTCAACACTGATGAAGTTTAACCTTCTGCCGTAATGGTATCTGCTTGTCCAGTTCTTATTGGAATAAGATAGAGGTATTTGTGTAAAAAGCGTTAACCCATTTCAGATTTTTACTCTCAGATTAAAGAAATTACTCAGACTACTACATAATCATTTTAATGAACATTTATTTGCTTTCTTAGTCAAAAGAAAATAGCAAGATAAAACATAAAACCCACTAATTGTATGTTCATGTTCTGCCTTAATAGATATCATGGCTCTTTTCAAGAATTTTGAGAGGTTAATTTTTTAAACACTTTAGATGAAAACTCAATATTTCTCAAACCAAGAAGACTAGTTTGTTTACAATATTTAAACTAGGATTGCATTTGTTTCTTTAAAATGTAGGCCAAGAAATTTTAAACTTTCTTCAATTCACCACAATCTTTCAAGTTGTAAAATACAGATGTTTTTTCAGCCATTGTGTATTACTTATTTTGATATATTTTTTCTGCCTAGATTGTTTTATTTAATATGAAAAGGGTTTTGTTTGCTTTTCTTTTTTTTAAGTTGAACATTACAGAAAATTTCTTTCTTCCACCCTAATTTTTTAGAATCCAACTGAAGGCTAAAAACTGAGGATTTATTCCTCTGCATAACTTAAGCAAAAATGTGTCCTGCTTCAATGGAACATAGCTGATCTGACGGGGCAGCAGAATAATTTGGCATGCAGATTTTAGAAAGGAAATTCTTAAAGGGAATATACCCAGAAACTCTAAAAATGTTAATAAAAGGTTCTTCACTCTAAACCACTGGTGACATTTGCGGTCAAAACCTTTTGAGTTTTGATCTGCCAAGGTCAGGAAATACAGACTCACTTCCACATATTTCTGCCATATCTGGAAAGAGAGTCTAAGAAATAAAAATGCTCTTGTAGATATATCCTTTTCTATTCATTCTTATTGCAATTCTTATGACAAAAACAATCTTTACTAATAATTAGTTTTATCTGGGTCTGTGAAACCAACTAGTAATATCTTGCTATTGTTCTGTAGTCTGAAAAGCCTTTCCATCTGCATGCATTTATATTTATTGTCCAGCAGTGATTGGGGCCATTCATTAAGAGAAGTATCTCTATTACTTTGACAAAAAGGTGATAACCTTGCCTTATTCTGGCCCAGGTATTTATTAATGACTCCCAGATACCATTTTCCAGTTCTATGCACTGCAGTATTTTAATATGATGGTACAAATTGGATAATACAAATGTCCTCAAACCATTCTTACAACTCCCAGTGATAGCGATGACAATGCCAAAAATGCTCTGTTAAATTGTTCCTGGTGGGTGCTCCAGCCAGCCTGCTTCATTTGGAGGCACTTTTGCAGGCCTTTCAGGGCCTCTGGACTCCTTCAGTCAAGCTGTTTCCTGCTGGAGGGAATGCATTGCCACACAGCCTAAACCTTTCCAATACCTGTCCTGCACAGGATTTGTCTGCAGGAGATTCATCCCTGACTTCATAGATCCTTATGTGAGTGACCCAGGTTGGCACAGCCTGGTGGCATCCCAGAATGTTCCAAACTTAGGCAATATCATCTGCAGCAGCCTGAGTTCAAGGAAGGATAGATGAGAAATTAGGGGCTTCAGATGCTTCAGGTAAAGGCATAAAAAGTTGTCACCAAGTGGGCAGTGGTCCTTTCCACAGTGCTGGTTATCTAGCCTACCTAAAGGACTGTGAGCTTAAGATGGGAATTCATGCGTATCTTCCCTAGTTATATGTTAAAATTATACTTTGCTGCACTCTTCTCCAATCTGAAAGAACAAATTTCCTGAATGCTTGTTTTGATGGGAATCTTGAATCTGTTAAAAATGTTGATGCTGCTTTTCTCCCTGAGATTTTTTTCCTTTAAAATATTTGGTGCTAGCTTAAGAATACAGATGTGAGGATATAGCTTTCCTTAGCTGGCAGGAAGCTGTATCCGCGCTTAGTTAGTGTTTTCTTTTCAATCGTACTTTATATGCATTTTTTTGAAGACAGACTGGCACTTTGGTCATAGAACTCTATCACTGAAGTCAGCCTCTTTGCCTTAGAAAGCACCATCATGATATTAAAATTTGACAATAATTGGTATAAATATTAAAAGCAAAAAGCAAAATGAAAAAAAATGAAGAGAGATCTGAAGATGCAAACTGTACTAATGCTGTTTCTTTCTCTGTGTTTATGTGATGGCTTCTTGGGGTAGGAATCACTTGCACATTCTACTGACATATCCTTACTGATATTGTACAAAATTACTGAGGTATTTTTCAAAATTAAAAGAATTTAAAATATTCCCTCAATAAGATTGTATTTTTCAATTCTTTTTTGTTGTGATAGTGTCAGGGGAAAACCCACAATATATGATTTCTTTTCAATATCAGCCAAACCTGTTTTTCCTTCTTTTAAAAAATTTTCAATGATTAAATCAAAGAAAGATTTAAAAATGCTAGAGAATATGTTGATGAGAATCTTACTGCCCACAATGCATTAAGAAGTTAATGTTTTCTCACAAATAAAGGATCATAATAGGCCAATTAGGCTTGATAATAAGACTGAAACCTTCTGTAAGGCTTCCTTATATACTGTACCTATACCCCTGTTCAAGATGTTACTCAAATTCACATAAAGATGTTTAATCTAGAAAGCTTGTAAGAAGTTTGAAATTTCTTGCTTCTCATTGCAATTATTAAAAATGAAAGCTGTGAATTTATGTTCTTGTGGGATGGTATCAATCAGTATGAGCTAGTTCTTGGAATACACCACTACAGAATGTACTACAATAGTACAAGATAAAATGCAATGAAATAACTGTCATTTTACTGATAAATGATCTAAAGTTTTTTATACTGGGTTTCCACTCCAATTTCAGACACCGAAATCTATTGTCTAAATGTATTTTTCACATTGATCCTACATATCTAAGCTACAATCACAGTCACTGGAAATATGTAGTTTGACTTAGCAATCCACACATATATGTCCAGTAACGTCATGTTTTCCTTGCACAGCCTGTCTGTGAGTAGAAATAGACTTTTTCCAATTTGACAAATAGTTCTAAAATGATGTTTAACTGGCATCTCTTTGATGTCAGGTCCATTTTAAGGATATGTACTGTTTTTCACTTGGGTATTTTTCAAGTTTTGCTTCTATATTAACAGAAGAGCGTCAATATGACGAAAAGATGCTTCTTTGCCGAATATTTTGTCTACCTTAAAGGTAAATGCAAAATTTTGAATTACATTTCTTATTCATCTGACATGCTCATAATGCAGAAGTGGAAAAAAAGCACATGTAAAAGCACAAATAGAGTTCTTTATTGGAAGAGGTAGTCAGTGAATCCCTCTTGGCAAAATTTTGAGAGTCAAAACACTTAGATAATTTTAAACACCTGCAAACTAGGCAGAAGCAATGATGTCACATCTCTCCCTATTCTATGACAAAAATACTGTCTTTTGACAGCCCGTTGGCGTCAATGGAGATGATAAGAATCATATGAGCTCTAGTGTAAAAAACAACCTCAAGACATTTATTTTCTGTCCCAAAGGTGTACTTTCACATGAACTCTGTCTCCCTTATATTTATTCATCTCTTTGGGCCACTGAAATTGAATATTGAATACCCAAGTCAGGTCTCTTTGTGCACCAGGAAGGTCAGACAACTTGATTACACCAGCTATAATCAAAGAGTATTCATTTTTTTCATATCGGCTCACCATTTCTGTGAGAACTGAACTTTGCCAGAAACAGCAGGATGGATGAACAAATCTTTGGAAAAGAGTAGTGCAGCACCGGCTATTTGCAGCATTTGAGGAAAAAAAAATCTCTATTACTTAAAAAAAAAAATTGAAAATATTAAAGTGCATGTGGATATGTTTATTAACTATAAAATAAATGAATTTTTACCCTATGCAGAAACAAAGTGAGAAAGCTAGTGCAGAGACAGGTCATCATGTGTGAAAAAAAGTTAAAGCTCATACCAAGCAAAGCTGAGCTTTCTTGTCGGTTTTCATTCAGCTGCACTCATCTATAAAAGAGCTATTAAAAACATCCATTAGCTGTTAATTTAGAATACTTCAGACAGTGATCCCTAAACCTTCATTGATATCTTTCCAACAACCTCCTAATCTCTGAAAATTGTTGGCAAGAGCTTCACTGAATCAGCCAATCATCAATCCTGGCTTTCATTATTTGAGTTAACACAGATGCACGACCTGCAAACACTTAGAAGAAATACAGATCTTCCTTTTTCTTGAAAGGCTTACTTACAAGCAGAATTTGATTTCATGAATGGAACTGCTTCTCTTATCCATGTCATCTCAAATTAATGTCAGAAAACCAGCACATAACAGTAGTAAAGTCAGAAACCATCTATGTGCAGTTCAGAAAAATAAATTCAGGAATTATTTCTAAAACACTGCTAAAATCTTTAATTTGCCTCTCCTCTGGATATTGCTACTCACAAAAGAAAGCAAAAAACCAAACAAAAAACAAAACCAAACTAAAAAACCTCTCTGACAAACTAAGTAAAATTTTTATGCATTGTGACATTAATTACCATTTCTTCCAGTTCAGAAAATTTCCATATCCTATATGCACAGAGGTCAGTACAAAATTTAAAATGGACCTTCTTTCTTTTTTTTTCCAATGGGTTTTACAATTTTTGCAGCAAAAAGCTATGCTATAGTATGATTAAACAAACAGAAAAAGGAATGACGTTATATTTTACTTTCTCTTAGTTAATAGATGAAAAATACACTGTGATGACAAATCAACATCTACTGAGTTGCTAATGGTGTAAATGAGGTTGGGATGGAGTTGGATAGTTAACTTTCTTTTTGAATTTAGAAATCTTGTAAACAGATCATTCAAGTAATTGAAAGATACAAAAATCAACTACTAGCATCCTTTGTGATTTTCTTCTGCTACTGTCTCATTTTTATTTAATTTTTGTAATATACATTTGTAATATGTATTGCAATATGCATTGGTCACTATTGGTAAAAGAGTGGATTGGAAAATATTTTACCACCAATTAGAGGAACATTAGTAAGAGAGAGGTTTTAAGGAGTATTAACATTAAGAGAGTGTCATTTAATTACCTTCAGTTATCAAATATAAAATTGCCCCCATTTTTAAAGGATAAGTGCATCTTTATACACCCTGGAAACTGCAATTTCGTCCAGCTTTTGCTTCTGGGAGATAGACTCAGTAGTACTATTTATAAATTGTTCTTAGTACAAACCACAGAGTGCTCTAAAGGATGTCATTTGTCCTACCATCCAGTCTACTGTCATGCCTGTTTCTCTCAGGCTATTTTTCTATTAACTAGGTTACTAATCTGCAAATGAATTATCTGTACTTCCTCTGCTCGATCCTCTTTTTGGACAATGTAGAGGTAGTTTTCTAACTTGGACTAACTCAGGAGTCATTCCTAGATAGACCAACATCTTGCCATGGATTCAACTGGGAATACAGACATTGGCTTTAAAATGTGTTATCTATTGACAGGGGCATAATGTTTCAAATATTTTTGGGGATCTACTTAAATTAGGTACAAACATTGACTTTGCTAATCTGGGCCATATCTTTTATGTTAATAACTGGTAATACATTAGCATTGCAATTCAATGCTATCAATCTGAGCATTTATTAGTTTAAAATGCTTCCTTAGACCCCAATAGCTATTTCTTATTCAAAAGGACATGTTTTCCTTCATAAATTCTGGCTATCTGCAAAGAAAATTTTAGCCCAAAATCCCATCTGTTGGAGGATAATTTGCTAGTTGCCTCAAGAGCCCGCCTTCCCTCACATGAGATTTTTTTTTTTGATACAACATTCCTATGGGTATTGCAGGTACAAAAGTGGCTGTCTTTGTAACTGGTACTGGTGCCTTTTGCTTCAGCAAACAGCCCCCAATACACTGTCAATTTGATTAGTTTTGGAATCTTAGAACTTCTGAATACAGAAAAGTATGGAAAAAGTAGAAAAAGTAGACTTCTCTTGCTAATTAAAAATATTAAACTTGGGAGAAAGGAAAATATTTAGAACAGCATTTAAAAATATGTAGGAAACTATGAGTTCAGAGACAGAATTCTAATGAACAGATGAAGAATCTTTCTAAGAGATTAGATTTTAAGATGAAAGTTCAAAGAGGCTTTTTTTGCTTTGAAAAAATGACATACATACATGTGGAATTTCATCTTTCACATTATGATGTAGGAACACCATACCTTGAAGCTGAGAGGCTTTTTAAAAAAACAAAAACAAAAACAAAACCAACCTGGAATGGTTTTTTAAGCTCAGCCACTTTGGAAAGACAGAAGCACGAATACACATTTATATTTGAAAAAAATTTTGGACTTCAATCAGCGTGGACTTTTTTCATTGCATCACAAAACTAAGCACAGTTGTTGGTGTCCTCCAAGCTAAATTTACAGAGCCAAGTATGAGAAATTCATGCAGAGCTATAAATATTAATCTGAATTACACACCGAGGATGTCCACTTACACAGATTCAACAAACTAATGTGAATTTATTGCTTGTTTTCGTAGTCAACTGTACCAATGTAATTACTTATATTCTAAGTAAGAAGATATGCAATAATTTTAAATAATCCACATATTATCTCCCTACTGTTCTCTACCAAGTGGGTATTAAAAAATGCTACATCTTGGTAAGATAAAATGTAATTTTTTTGCTCTCTCACAATTTACCTTTTATTTGTTTGTTTGTTAGTTTTCTTTTAGAATAGCAGTTTAAAATGTAAAGAACAGACACACATCATTAAGGTTCGAACGCACATGAATATGTTGGAGCTGTGTTCAGGGCATCCTTTTTATGGCATTCACCATATTCCCCAGCTTTAAAATTAAAATATGTCCCAGAGGTGGCTGCAGATTAATTTACTAAGCAGCCATTAAAGTGTAACATGATTTCCTGTTTCTATTTACACTCTTGCTCTGGCTTCCAGCCTATCAGAGGTAGAGGATCTTATTTTTCTTAAATCCTATGGATATAGGGTACCAAGTTAGTTGATTTTCCCTAGAAATCTGCACATGGAAGATGAACAAACTCATTCTTAGACACAGGTCTAGAGGGGAAGCCCTCCAGACCAGGAGCGGTTGAGGTCACTTGGTCTGTTCAGCCTGGAGGAGACTGAGGGGAGACCTCAGTGCAGTCTACAGGTTCCTCATGAGGCAGTGCAGGGGCAGGCACTGACCTCTTCTCTGTGGGGACCAGTGACAGGACCCAAGGGAACAGCACAAAACAGTGTCAGGGGAGACTTAGGTTAAGCATTAGGAAAAGTTCTTCACCCAGAGAGTGGTTGGGCACTGGAACAGGCTCCCTGACGAAGTGGTCACAGCACCAAGCCTGAGTTCAAGAAGCATTTGGACAAGGCTCTCAGGTGCATGGTGTGACCCAAGGACTGCCCTGTGCGGGGCCAGGAGTTAAACTCCATGATCCTTGTGGGTCCCTTTCATCTCAGGATATTCCATGGTTCTATGATTCTCATTACATGCTTTTAGGATAAATTGCAAGCCTTAAATTCATGAAGTCAAATAAAAAAGAAAGTAGTAATAGTACAATGAAACAAAAACCTCACCACTGAACATTGCAATGGCACTGAATAATGGCTATTAGGCAGCACCTGAATATTGTCTGAGATGAAAGAAGGAATTGCAGAAAAAGAAAGAAAAAGTCTTTGGAATACAACTGGTGCAATCCAAGAGAGTTTGGTATTTCTTGTATGCACATAATTACTTGTATTATTTGTATTACTTTGGATTGTCTTCTTACCCCTTCTTCATAACCTACCTTGCATTTTGTATACCCAAATGTGGGTGCATCAGGAAGGTAAAAATCGCACTGGACGTCTTCAAAACATCATGAAATCTATGGCCTTTAATACTAGATAAAAAAATAATACGGAAATTACAAGATAGGTGCAAGATGTAATTGTTTGAAATCCAAATTTATTAGTAACATATATTTTATGCTCAGTTGTGTGCCTGATTTGTGGGTGCAGTTATTGTCACACTGGTGATAGCACCTTTTTCCTGAAATCATATTTTGTTTCTATTACTAAGTAAGTTTTGGAAACAGGTCATGACCTCCCATGAGATATGAAATCATGGCAAACTTATATAAATTTGACAGTGTCACATTTATTTTTTTGTTAGATTCTAATGTGTGTCTAATTGAAAAATCAGATCCAATGTGTATTTTTTTTATATCTCATATGTATAAAAATGCATAAATAAATCCATGTGTTTTAATCAAGACTTTTATTTAAAGTTGAATCAATAATAGAGAAATGCAATAATAGATAATGTCTTATTATTTACTTCCTTAACTGGAATGGAGAAAGTTCTAACTTAGGAAAGCAGACAGTTTGTTTTCTTGTCCCTAATTTTTCCTTCACAGTGTGCTATGCCAGGTGAAAACCATCTTCTACATAAATCTGTTTCTCCAGGATATGTGGTACTCAGAGGATATAAAATCTCTTGGGTCTCAGCATCAGATGGCACAATCCTGGTGAAATCAAAAGAACTATAGCAAATTATGTCTGTAAAGGATCTGGCTCAATTGCACCTGAAGATAAAAAGGAAGAAGTGGTTTAAAATATTACACAGACATTCACAGGTACATACAGGAATTGCAAAGCAGTTGCTCCAGGTCTTATTAAAATGGCATTAAACACTTAATGCTGCAGACATCTTTCTGACAGATCACCTTTCCAGGCCTTGACAGCCCCCACATGCCCAGTGAAACTCCTTGATGAAATAAGGGCTGTAGAGACGCTGTAGCTCATATGCTGCAGTTATCAGTGTGACATAACAGCATGGACTGACAGATGGAATTTAACTTCTAATGATTCCTTTATCAGTATCAGTATTTACTGAACTTTTATATTTGATTTCTAAGCCATACAATATTAGCCCCTTCTACCTTTTTCTGCTTCGTTTCTTTCATTTTCTCATCCAAATTGCCAGTTACTCCATAACTGCCACAACCTATTAATTGACATTAACCTCGAGTGATCCCTGATGTTTGTCATACTAAAAATGTTCAGATCATAATTGCCCTAAGTTTAATAAGGGATACCAAGGTGGAGAGAGGCAAGTAGAGGCTACATTAATTTTCTTGGAGTGATAGAGGTAAAAAACACTTTATCTTCAATTGAAGACATGACCTGAATCTATACAGAACACTACATTATTTTATGATCTGTTCTTAAAACCAATACCAGGTGAGTTCAACATCCACTTGTACCGCCCTCTAACATTTGATAAAGTGATAGAAAAAATTAATAAAAATCAGTGTGAACAGTACTTGAGATGACACAAACAATAAAGAAGATGAAATAGAGAGACAGATGGACGGGAGAAAATAAACTTATTTATTAGAGAAGAAAAAAGGGGGAATGATGTTCTTTGGCTCAGCTGAGGGAAGCACTTAAGCATATACAAAAATTTATCTATATTAACAGGCACACTTGAATGTGTGACTTCAATGGAGCCTAAGCTTGGGTTTCACTCCAGCACCATCCTGAACACAAAGAAGCCTTACATTGTCAGGTTCTCCACAAAGCACAGCTGTCCATAAGCCAAATGCCATCTGGGATGACCTCTGCCTCCAGAACAAAGGTGCTCTGGTCTCTGTGTATGTGTGTTTCACTGCAGCAGGCAGCGAGTGAGACCTGGGGCATGTTCAGTACTGGAGTCAAGAGGTCTCAGATGATGAAGGAAGGACTAAAGCATCTGTATTACCAGAGTTTATGTGAAACCAGAGAGAAAGAATATCTTTGCATTAGGAACCTGCTGACTGCATGAAGGGGTCTGTTGTGTCCTTTTGCACAGCAGTATAGGGCTGTAAATTGCTAAAGGTTGTCACTATTGAAAGTGAAACACTGTTCAGAAAAGAATTTCATGGAATTACATGCCTATCTTAGGAAAAGCAAGGTTCAGCCAGTGTGGTTAAGCTTGTCTGACAAATGAATGTATAATCAGCTGCAGAAGATACAGGTGATGTGGTGAAGGAGAGAAAATGAAAGGTTGAGTGCCCTGAAAAAGAAAAAAAATCAGAGGCAGAAAGGATGGCAGTATTCAGCTCATATGAGTTATGTTTGAGAAAAAGGCAAGACCAGCTATTAGAAAAATCAACATTATCCTATTCATTGTTTACAAGGTTGAACTTGCAAAGAAGGCTTGGATCTCCAAACTTAAAAGGATGGTAGGAACTGGTTTGCATTGCCAGGAGCTCAGCCTGCATTGTGTTAGGTTGTGGGAGAATTGGGTGCTGTTCTTATCATTCAGAGCTGGAAAGGAACCTGGTGGGAAGAAAGGGACAGTGAAGAAAAATAACACTTAGGAAATCCACAAGTGTAAAATCAGCTGGGATTTGCTCTTTCTGATGCATATCACAAAGGAAACCAGCAGTTTTCTCCAAAGATGCTGTGAGTAAGTCCAGAATTACATGGTTTCATGCTCCCAAGGTGGAACTTTTGAGGGATATCCTCACCACTGGCACTGGCCATGGCTGGGAATCAGAGAGCTTAGGAGTACCCAAGTGTGCAGATACTGAGAGTCAGCAAGTCAGTGCTGTCATGCAAAAAGGGAACCTAGGAAAAAATTGAAGCACCAACTTAATAAACTGTGGCAATGACTGGGTGGCAAAAGGGACCAATCCCTGCAAACATTTGAAATGTTGAGGGAAAAAGATATCAGCAAGAGATGAAAACAAGTTGCAGGGATCAATGGAATCCAAAGCCTGCAAATGCAAAGCAATAAGGTTTACATAACAAAGTGGAATTCCAAATGTATTACATTGTATAATTTATTTGTTAGCAAATAGATCCTGCAAAGAGAATCCCAGTTCAACTCAGTTCACATGAATTTCTCCTCTGTATCTCTGACATAGTAAAAGCTATGGTTGTGTTAGGAATCTAAAGCTCCTCAAAAGCTTTTATTATCACTTGTATACTAAGCTTTAAATGCCTCTAAAAATGTTGAAAGAAGACAACAAAATGAAGACAAAAATCGGGTTTTCATTTTGCTTGTTCTGCATCTACTTTTAATTTATGATTAGAGTATAAAACGTGTAATTTTTCAAACTTCTATTCTTAAGCTTATTGAATATAAGAATTTAAGTGAGTAGATCCCTTGCATCCTCTTGTTGTTCCTCCAAGGACCATTCACTTTATTCCATCAAAAGAAGTTGCACAGATTGCCTTCCAGTGTGTTAAAGCAGGATTTTTTGGTCTGCTATAGTTACATGATTTCTCTTATATTCTTCCCAACAGACAGACATATTATTTTAGAAATACCTATTGCAACTTTCAAAATTATTTTCAGGAACTATGTGAAAGTACTGAAGTTAATTTAATCAATCAGCTTCTATTTATTAATCAGGTCTGAAAAAACAGTGTTGTTACAATTCAGGCAGCGGCAGCTAACTACCCTAGCAGTCTCTGCTGTCTGTTGTTGCATAGAATGAAAGTGCAATTAATAACAAGCCTGACTCCAGGAGAATAGATATTCACCTAAGCTGGGAGGATAGAATCACAGCTTCAGTGATTTAAATATATGTACTGTAATGTCATAAGGACACTGAGTAGGAAGATTGCTTCTGTTGGGATCACAGCTGTTTTTCTTGGAATAGTATTTTTAAATTGTGGCCCACCAGAAGAGACATCCTACAGACATTCTCAGTCTCTGCCCCAAGCCACACAAGAAAAGGATGCGTAGGATGCATTATCTGTTGGTACCTCGGGCATTCTGAAAGGAAACTTCTTTGCTGACATGTGGGAAAGACTGACCCTCATCCCCCTCTTTACTCACAGGCTCTTCCTCTACCCTCTGTCTGTTTTCCCCCAAGATTTCCTTCCTGAGCACCTCCTTCTTTAAAATTTGGTACTGCAGTTCTGAAACTTGCAAAGTGGACCTTGAAGGGGAATAAAACTAACCTTTACTCCCTCCACAGTGGGTGGTCACCGGGCTGACAGTATTTGGCTCATTTAAAAGTTCATTAAAAGTGAAAGATTACCAGCTAAATAAATTTCCCTTCCTCCTCATCTAGCAGAATATGGCTTTACACAGATTTTAGAGCATTTGAAAAAACTTCATTTAGGACTTGCACTAGAAATAGTCACAGACCTGGAAAAGGGTAAGGGAATGGATGTGCAAAGAGGGAAAAAGCAGCTGCACAACCTGCTTCTGCAGCACTTGGTCTGTCAGAGAGACTTCTTGGGGCAGCCAGGCCCTGGGAGGGCTGGAGCCTCTGTTTCGGTGCTGGTGATGCTGTGTCACATGGGGCATGTGAGGAGTGCACACAAGTGATGTGGCAGCCCAGCGATGTGACACGCACACCCAGGGCTGGTCACTTACAGAGAGGCTGGATGGTGTAACATCCAATACTCTTTTTGAGCAGCTCAAGCAGACATACAGTTTTTCCTGATGTATTTTTGTCTACCGCAACTACCAAAGTGCAGAGCTGATAACTCTCTAATCCTGTACAACACTACATTTGACTCAAAATCACAAAGGCAGACTCGAAACTAGTTCTTTCACATGCTGGCAAATAAGCAAAATATAGAGTAAATTGCAACTACAGGAAGTAAGGATATTTTTGTATCATTCTGGAACAATTCATTGACAAATATAAAGGGAGGCATATATGGCTCTTGTAACCATGTGTTAATGATGAAATACAACATCAAGAATTTTAATTTTACTGAAATTACAGTTGTCAAAATAATTGCATTAGTTAATTTAAAATTCTTCATTGGAGAATGGCCCAGGCTATATCTCTGTTGCTTGAAATGTTTTATTGTGTAATCACTGCGCTTTTTTTGATGAGCAATTTCTTTAATGCTATGCTATATATATGTATGGCAAAACTGTGAGTGATCTTTGTTTTTATACTGTACTGTGTTTTGCATATAAAATACATTATGCATATTTTCTCTCCCTGTCTCCAACTCCTACCTTCAGAAAGCAGAGAATGGAGATCCAGTATTCCCTAGTGTCTGTGATTGCTTTTTGGTTTGTTCAAGCCTTCGAACTTCTTTGTTTCCCAAACTATCCACCTGTAAAATAACTGTAACAATCTCAACCATGCAGCTGCTTCAGATGCCCGGACTGAGGACTGACACAGTGCATTAGGTACAACAGCCACCACCTCCTCCCTGTGCTTCTGCTCTTTTCCTTTGCTGTACTGGCAGCTTGGAGAATAAGCAGGAATTATTTCTTGCAGGGGAATAATCTGTCCTGGACTGCTTAAATTTGCAGAAAATGGCCATGCTACATCACAGCCAGCCCCATAATGTCTTGACAGAAAAGGATGATAAGTAGTCCCTTTTCTCTGATGGCATCTTTCCCTTTCTCTGGATGCTGATCTTCTGTGTCTGCCTGCCTGCTTTATTCACACCAAATGGTACACTCACTTTCACTGAGCTTCCTCAGAAAATACACCAACTTACTCTTTTCAAAATACACAATTTATTGGTTTTTGTGTCCAAGGATGATCTGGATGATGCTGGCAATGGTTTTGCATTCCAGTAAGCTCAGGGATGGTGAAAATAGATCCAGCAGAGGTAATGGCTAATCAGGAAATGCTGTTCTGCTGTTCCTCTGTAGAGGAACAGATCTGCAATCAGCTTGTTTGATACCAGACGTCATTTGGGGATGAGGACATAGAGCTGACATAGCATGGTTCAGAAGAAAATCCATGGTTTAGAATATTTTTTTCTGGTGTAGTTTCTTCATCTGATTAACACAGATGTTTGACTGTGTGTTGCAGATCAGGTGGAACAGAAAGTATAACCTACAATGGGAGGCATAGGGAATGACAGAGAGACAGATACAGACACAAAGAAGGATAAAATCCTGTCTGGGAAATCACACATAACCTGAAATTGTGCGTTAAGTAGTGGACCTCATGGTGTTGTGATGCAAACTGTGATGCCATGTGGATTTGCACTGACTTACATCCTCTGAAGATTTAATCCCCAGACTATCAAACTGTTCACGCTGGAATGCCAGTATTAAACTAACCTTGGAGAGCTACAAAACGTGCATTAACAAAAAAGCCCACAGAAACCTGGAGGGCAAAGTAGTACAGCAATTCTCAGCAGCACACTATGATGTACACAGTCTGAGTGTGATGGAAATAGTTAATTGAGAAATAAAGCTATTAAATGCTGTCTGTGCATTTAGACAGTGCATTGAAGGGTTTCTCATTGTGCAGGGGAAATAGGTACACTTCCAGCCACCCTGATTCACCCTTGGACATTTCATGACTATGTCTTATCGCTCAGTTGAGCATAAATTCATAGATTTTACGGTTAAGGGAGCTTGAGATGGGCTGCTATATTTTCAGCACTTAGTTCTGCCACTTCTTATTGGACCATCTGCTGTCACCTTAAAGAGACAAGTGTATATTATAAAGGTAGACATACAAATCATTCCAGTATTTGATATTAAAAAAAAGAGAAACCTTTAAAAGTATTGATCCAAATGTGTCAATAATGTTACAGAGATAAGTCCTGAAAAAAGAAAATAACATAAATATGCTCTGTGCAGATTCAAACAGGATATTTTCATCACAAAAATGTTTGCTGTTTACAGAGCTTTACAATTTATTTATTTCAATGAAAATGTAAGATTCTTTCTATTTCCAGTAGAATAATTTTAAAAGGAAGGAAAAGAGAGAAAATGGTAAGTTTATCACAATTATTTTAGAATTGAATGGTATTATCTAACACTATGATTAAAAGTCAATCTTTCAGGGTCTGAGTGCATCTGAAAACAGATGAGGACACTGTAACATTACTCTGTGTGCACACAAAAGAGATTTATATACACAAATATATGTGCACACTTGTAGGCAGGCTTAATACAGGCCATAGTTCCAAATTCTAGAAAGAGAGATGCACATGACATTCATTGTTAGGGGAAGGATCATTGAACTTTGAAGCAAAACTAAATCTTGTCACTGTTTATATACATATTGCTGCATAAGACTCTGATAGTACTATGAAACAATAATTATTGTCTATAAGACCCATGGCATGAATAAACCTGCTGACACGCTCCCCTCTGTATTTTCCATCACTAACACCTTGATCTTTTACACACACATGTTTATCTGCAATTGCTGCGTTGGGTTTTTTCCAGTAGGAAAATACACTTAACTGTAAGATCGAGATACTGAGTCTGATTCTGTCATAGATGCCCAATTTAATGGTCACCTAATATAAGATATGTGATTGGCAGATGACAGAACTGGTGGAAAAATAATTGTAAATAATAGAAATAAAATAAATAAAAGTAAAATAAATAAATGTGAAAAAAGTACATTTGTACGTAGCATGTTGTACTTTAGCAAATGTATTTGAAATTAATTCCCTTTTATTGTCTAGATCAATACCATTGTGATTAGTACTGATTAAAATGGAAACATTTATAAACAAAATACACTAAAGTTTCTCAAATTAATTTCCCCACCCCCTAAACATTTAAAAAATAATCCACAAAAGAGTTTGAGCATTCTGTTTCTTTTGAGGCAGTGTAATCATACATATTTTTATTCATATCTGATACTACAAAAGCTGCAGAAAGATTCTATTGTTAGTATGTACCATATTATTGGTATTAACACACTCTAAATATGTGGAAATCTCATTCCAGCGGGGTTTTCTGTTTAATTTGTTCCCCTGTGATAATTACAGTTTTTGTCTGAGATGAGAGTCTTTTTTGTTAAGCTCCAGTGCTTCTGTGCAGTCCAACTGTTATGCTGAGAAGTAAATGAAAAAGCCTGTGCTCAAAAGCAACGGAAATAGGCCTCAGTACATTCATTTTCAGGTCTCAGTTCTGTGCAGAACAAAAAGACACAGTGTAATTTTGAAAGATGATGTCCTATCACTGTGTCAGAAATTATGGGAATTTTCCATTGAAATATAGGAGTCCCTCCAAAAAGTTCATTTTATTTTATTAGTTTATTTGGCTCCCTTATGTATTATTTGCTTGTATTAGGAACAGTTTAAGCAACAAACACATATATGTATAGATATACATGCATGCACACTTAGGTATATTTATATATTAGAATGTATGTAAATATGTAGGTATTGCTCTTTACCCTAGTTGCGTTTTACCAAGGTAACATGAAGCAGGGTGGTAGGTTTTAAGACTACCAACACTAATCAATAATCGATACACTGGTTTCCTCAAGCATGATCCATTTCAGTGAGTGAAAAAAATGGTGCAGAGCAACATTGTCACTTAGATGACATCTGTCATCTCATTCTGCTTCTAACACGTAAACCAGATACACAAAAGTTACACTTCTCCCATCTTCTTCTTTCATACAGGTGCATGGATACCAACACGCACAAAGAGTGATGGAACAGAGAAACATCCTTACTGACCATGCAAATGGCAGGAAGGTAGGAAGAACCACAGCACATTGCAAGAAAGGCTGAGAATTCAAAATGACCTTGGCAGATTTGCAAAATGGTCTGGAAAAGAATACAGGGCAGGGGTATGAAATTCAGGAAGGACAAGTGCAAGGCACTACATGAAAGATAAATGTTCAGTAAATACGGGATAGACTGTAGCTGATGGGACAGAAATTTTTCTTAGAAATTGGTAGCTATATGGGTCATTGCTACTGCAGGCTTGACATGATATGAGCATCAAATTTCTGAAGAAAAAGTAAAATTTATTCTGTGGTGCAAATGCAAGAGAAAATATACATAGTATTTAAAAAAAAAAAAAAAATTCTTTCTGTTTTCTTCGTGTTGTGAAGGCATTAATAAAAGTTCCTGAATGTCACACTTCAGAACCGACATGTATCTTTTTTGACAAGAATGATCAGAGGCCTGTGAAGACCTTCAAAAAGGACTGGATGCATTTAGTTCATCTAAAGATGATAAAGAAGGGTATTACTGTATGTTTTTCCAAGAACAAGGGAATAGCCTGTTACTCATATTCCTGCTCAGTCTGAAAAGAAGGTCTGGACTCAAAATCCAACAAGAAAGATTCTGCTTAAGGATCAGAATTTTTTGTAGGCAAGTTGTTTTGGTTCCTGGAGAGACAGTTTTGTTGATACAGGGACTCATGGAAGGACATGGTCATCAAGCAGACTTGAACACCCTCCAGCCCCACTTTCTTGACATTTGCACAGAATGGAGTCTGCTCCAATGTCTTATTTCACTGCATTTACTTCAAATATCCACTACATGTCACTCACCTTGTTCTTTTTTTTAAAATGAGGTGGGGGGGTGGTCCCTTCCTTTTTCCATGACACTGATTCTATCTTGCTCTCTTGCTTTTCTTCTCTGTACATTTATTTGCCCCACTCTAAGACACCCAGTCTTTCTGTGTCTCTTCAGTCACAGTGCATGTCTTTCCCTTCTCTCTTAGCTCCTTTCTGTCTCCTTTCCCTTTAACTTTCTCCTTTCTTGTCCCCTCCTGTCTTTCAAGAGAGAGGAAAAGCCTGGAGCTAGAGACTCCCAGAGGCAGTTATTCCTCTTCTGGGGTTTCAGAGATGGAATGCAAGGGGTCAGACCTGCTGGTCTTCCCAGTTCTTGGGTTGCAAAGTGGACAAGTGGAATCAGCCACAGAGCAGCAGGACCTGCTGAGGAGGGAAACGCAAAGAGGAGCCCACTCAGCCCCAGTTGTTGCTGTGGACAGCCTCTTTCTGCCCCAGCATGGCTTAACCATGGATTATTTAGTATTGGAGAATCTAGACTTCTAGATTATGCTTATTTTCATAATAAATCCTGCTGGATTTCATCCCCTTTACTACCTCAGGGCAAAGAACTTGGTTTCAACCTTCAGCCTGTCAGGAGTACTGCAAGGGAACAACATTTGCCTTTTAAGGTGTTTTTGGAGAAAACCTTTTTTTTTTTGGAGGGTTGAGGGACAAGATTTTTCCTCTCCTCTCTAGTTTATTAATTCCTTCTAGTCTTGATTTAGTCTAGAGTGTGTTTTTGCATGCTCCTGTGATAGTCTCTTCCCCTGGAACAAAGCATGGGTCCTGCAGATCAGACTACAGGAAAGCCCTATCTTAGCATATTTGATTCTTCTTTTCCTGTTTCATAATTGATATTGATTTTACAGTAGTTTATACACAAAATCACAGATCTGTTTGAGCATGTACTTGACTCCAAACAGCCAGCATTTCCTCAGCAGGCATACGGGATTGGATGTTGTAGCCCTTCCCCTCATCTCTCCACTGAGACTCTGTGAGAATGCCCTGACTGCACTGCTGCTCCCCTGTCCCTTCTCACAAGGGCTTTCGCTTGCCAGCTGGTGCCAGGGACTGGTTTAACTGGTCCCGAAAGATTAATCCACTCTGGGAATGCGTTAAAAACATGGTGTTCTCCTAACAGCAGCATGTCATCTCTGCACAGTCACTTGGATGTTGCAAGCCGGGAATCCTGACACCAAGAAAATCAAAGACCACGCATGTATGTAGTCTCCTTGCTGCTCAGATTATCTGTGGTATGATGCCCACTCACCAATTAGCAAGGAGCATTCAGGGGGTAAAGCTGCCAAACAACAGTGAAGGTTCAGTAGGTCCCTTACTAGCTGCTATAGAAAATATCATCTCCTTTGTGGGAGCTCCCCTCTCTGTGTTTGCACTGCCACGTTGGTGGCAGGACCTTAGTCCCAAAAACCTGCCAAAGAAACTGGCAAAATGTTTCCCAGTGCTGGCCCTGTCCTCAGGCCCTGTGCTGCGGACAGGCTGGGGCAGCCCTGCAGGGTGGCAGGGCTAGCCCCTCAGACCTGCCAGCTGCAAGCACAGCCTGACAGGCAAACAAACAAACAGAAATCCCAAAGAAAATAAGAACAATTGAACCCACCCACACCAGTAAAAGAGTCCTGAAGGGTTTTAGGAAATATATTTGTCACTCAAAAAAAGGAAGAAAAAAGCAGACAGCAACCAAAAGTAGGCATAGCAGATTCACCACATCACAGCACCAGCCCATTTTAAACAGACTGTGGTTACCTTGGTTATGTAGTGGGTACCCTTTGTGAAAACCAAATAAACAAACAACACACACTCTCCAGTAATGCAGGAGCTGCTCTCAGACTGCATGTTGGCTCTGAGCCACATCTCCCGCAGTAAGGGGAGTGTGGAAATGCACAGCCTTGGCAGCAGCTTCCAGTGCCTCAGGCTCTCACAGTTTATTTTATTTATTTATAGGATTTTCTATGGCACTCGTCACCCTCATATCTAAGCATCTTAGAGGTATTAGCAGACTTACCCTCACAACCCCTCTTTGTGATACAAAAGTTATTATCCCCATTTTGTAGATATAGAACTAATAGGTCACTAACTTGCTCAGATTCAGAAGGAGAATCTGGCAGAATTAGGGACTGGACAAGCCCCTGAGTTCCATTCCTGAACTTTAACCACAGAAATTTCCCTCCAGGGGTATTAATGAGATTGATGAAATACAGAAAGCAGAATGTCATGGATATATTTGACTCCTGATTTTTTTTTTTTTTTACAGTGTTGGGTCTAGCAGCTGCTAAGTACATAGAAAGAAAGGTAAAATTCTATTTGCACTTTTCTTCATTGCTGAGGTCTAAAAGGGGTTATCAATACAGCACACCTTTTTCATTAGTGTTTCTAATAAAAGCAACTGATATACTTTAGACTTGCATGGAGCCAAAGTCTAACATGTTTTTGGCATGACAGTAATCCCAAATTAGTTGCTTTATGTTTATTTTTATTTTTTGCTTCTGCTTGTGGTTAATTTTTCTAATTTGAGGACAATCTGGTGCTGCTCTGAAGTAAGATTCTTTTTTCATTCCATTTTTTCCCAAACTTCTCTCAGTTGATGATTTCAAGAATTAAACTGCCTGTCATGCAGCTATTTTGGTGTTCAAACTGGCCACTGCTATAAAGAGTTCTGCCTCACGCTCTCCATCACTGTACATAAAAGCAGCAGATACTTCTGTGTGTCAAGAAACCAGGAGGATCCCATGTCACTGCAAATGAACCATGAATTTCCAGGGTTCAAAGGACAACGAGAAAGACAGGATGAGTCATGTGACTTTTGTGTTGCACCCTGATAAATGGCAGGTCAAGGAGGGTTGTGTTTAATAGTATATTCCTCAATGAAATGTCACTTTTTCCTCAATGTGTCCTCTGTGTGAGCTAATTAAAATCATGTTTTACTGCAATGTCAGCACGTGAAGTTGCTGACTTTCTTGTTGTCTTCTACATAGTACAAAATGAATGTTGTCATTTGATAAATTCAGGATCTTAAAGGTTCTGTCTGATGGGGTCTAATGTATGCTGCTCTATATATGTTTAATGCTTTCAAACTGCCTCTCTTCCTTTGTTCAAATTGCAGCATTCATGACCTGTACATAATGCTATCTCCTGCCATCCTTAGGCCTCACCCTCCTCAAAATTAACAGAATTTTTAAAAAGATCTCAAGCAAATATTGGCATTTCTTCCCTTCCAGACTGTTTTAAATTAGTTTTCAAACAATGTGTCCAAAAGCCACACTCACATGCATCCAATGAGAATTGGCTGTACAGGTGCAATTTTCTTACAGGTTACTTTTATATTGATATCAGGGTGTGTTTTTTATGTTCCTTTGGAAATAAACTATACCACCTTACACCACATCTATAATAAACAGTAGTTAAAGAGTATGATTATAAGAAAGCATGATATTAATTTCTCTAACCGATAGCAATTGCAGGATTTGGCACCAGGATTCTTCTTTGTAAAGCTCTTGGTAACTGCTGTATAGAAATATGAATGAGAAAAATAAACAAGCTGCTATGCATTAAGTTTCACTTTTACTATTTCTATCCTTGTATCCTGTAAAATTCCTTTTAACAAAAAGCAGAGGCAGTATCTCTGTATGTTTTACAGTAAATGACAAAGAGCAAAGTTTCCGACTTTGGTCTGAAGCTATATCACCTTGTGCTGTGATCCACACACTTCTTTAAGTTAGTTTGGGATGGAGTCAGTTCTTCAGTGAGAATTGTCCACACATTAATTTATTGATAAGTGCTATAGCAGTGAGTGGTGGAAGTTCAAGCCACTGCTCAGTACAAGGTGTACTTTTGCCCTCTTCCCCACCCCCATCCTCACCCAGCTTGCTTCCCTAGCAGAAGCTGTGCTATGCTGACTTCTGGCTGAGATACAATACACAGATCTCAAAGAAATTCTCTCACCTCCTAAAGACCTTATCCGAAGCCCATTAAAGCTGATGAGAGCCTTCCCATTGACTTCAGAAGGCCTCAGATCCAGTCCCCCAGGGAAAAGATGTTAACACTCGTGCATCCTTAAACCAGCCAGGAGAACTTCTTGAAATCAATATCTCTCTATCAATATTGGTACCTAAAACCCCTAAAATACAACAAAGACACTCTTGTGAGTCCTGCAAGCTGCAGGGGGAAAAAAATGGAAAACAAGCCCTTGGGAGAGACCATTACCTAAAAGAAGCAGCTGAGTCTGAGCAGTGACCACAACAGCTACAAAACTATATCCTAACCTTTCTGTGTTTGTACTCACTCAGCTTTGCTTTACTGTACTCCCAGCTCCACACTGAATGCACTAAATGACTCACATTACACACACTGCAACAAAGGCAGTTATACCCCAATCTTCATTAAGGTCTTAATGCAGCAAGGTACTTAAGCACATGCCTAACTTTAAGTACAAGGGAAGTCTAATTAACTTCAATGGGACTGCTTGCTTGCTTTAAGCCAGGCATGTGCTTAAGTACCTTGCTGAAACTGAGGCGAAGACTCCAGGTGCTACCATTTATACAAGTGTCATTAAACACAGAGTTAGTGTACTTAGATACACAAACTTCCTAACCCCTAAAACCAGATCATTAAATTATAGCACTTACTAGAAAACAGCAAAGGTGAGCATGTTGATGAAGCATCACGTACATCAATACACATACATAAGCCTTAAAGTGATCAAAAATACAATATCCCGTGCACATTTTCAGTACTCCACATGTGGTTTGTACATGCGTACCTGTTCCTTCAGATTTCAGGTTTCTATAGCCAGAGACTGCAGACTTCTGAAAGGCCTGTGAAAAAGACCCTGATCTGAAAATAATACCATCTGTGACTTAGGTATAAAAGAACAAAGAACTGAAACTGGTAATGGTTAGTACCTCGGGAGCAAAGCAAAAACGTTTAGGTTTAGGTTCCTTAACAGTCCTTTTTTGTACTTTCAAGCATTTATGTTATTTTTCAGCTGTCTGAATTTCTTGTATTTTTAGTGCCCATTTAATTGTCGGTAGATAGAAGTTAAGCCACTCACTTGCTGTGTGACTGCAGGCAAATTGCTTGACCTTCTTTTTAGTCGTCTTATCTGGATTTATAATCCAGCACAAACGGGAGCTTGCTAAAATCTAGAAGCTGCGTGTGTGCTGAGCAGAAGTTGGCTAGTCTGCTGGTTAGTTCATCAACAGTTTTGTCAGGGTCAGGAAAAATTTACTGGGAAAGGACAACTTGTTTCAGACCAGGAGGTTTTAATTCTGCCCATTCCCCATGACATTTTTTTGAGCTGTGTTTCTTCATTAGTGGTTAGACTCCATGAGCTTAAAGGTGTTTTCAAACCTAGATGAGTCTATAATTTGTTAATTTTATAATTAAGAGTTGCAGCAGAAACCCATGAACTGCATATTTGGAGCTGCACAGGGGTTTCTGCTTAGAAACCTATGATCTCAAAAAATTAGGTCTCCTTTCTCCATTCTCAGTGCAGCTCACAGCTTGACTAAGGGACTGGCATCATTTCCCTGTGAGTATGTGGTTAAGAACCCAAAACTATGCACAGATTGCCGATTATTCTTAGATATCTCTATTTGGTAAATGCAATTGTTAAATAAAGTTTGCCTCATGCTCAGGACAATATGGAGTGACTCTCTCAGACTGAACATGAAGGGTTTAGCCCACAGGGAATAGTGCACCTGAAGTAGATCAGGGAAATTTGGTCTTTAGGATGAGGGGAGAGAGATAATAGACAAAGCTAATTGGTGTGACTCTCATTTTATATATGACAGTTAAATACTATGGTGATGAGTATAGAACTGGGTTTTTCTCCTTTCAATTGATTATCTGATTTTTTTGCTGAGGTCAGTAACAAGTGTCTCTGACCTCATTGTTTGCTGAAGCAACTGTATTGTCACCAGCACTGGAGTGGAACATTGCTAACTGAATGGATTAGGAAAAGTGCTCATAAAAATGCTGAAATGCACTCAGGTAACCAAGACCATTACTATATAAAAGGAGATACTGAAAAGAGCATTACACTGGACAATTGCTTCAAATAATCATTTGTTAAATATCAATTTACCCACCTGTTATTCTACCTTCTGCTCAGTGTTGAACTGTTGGATGCTCTAAAAAAGGCATCAAACACTTGAAATTAAGATTCATTTGAGGAAAAATGACATGGAAAGCATTTCTAGAGGGTCTTTCACTGCGAAGAAAGCTATGTATTTACAAAGTTATGCAATTACTCAAACAGTATTTGAGTATGCTTTGAAAACTGTTAAAAGAGAAGAGGAGAAAAACCTGCTGTCTTAGTTCTTTTCAAACAGAAAAGTGCTTTGCTTGATTTTATAAGCAACATGCTGTTCTGTTGTCAGCCTTTCTGCATCTGTTATATCATGGGTCTTGACAACATCATAGGCCAATGTCCCTTGTGATTGAAGTAAAGTATTAAATTTTAGTATCCAGAACAAGGTGATATTTCAAAGGCCAGGCTGTTATTGAGCTTGCAGGTGATAAGTCTCAAATTCTGAAATTCTGCATTTTATAGAGAAGCACAACTGCTGACTTCAAAAATAAGTTTATAAGAAATTGCCAAGCACAAATGAACAAAGTTCCCAGTGCTCTGGACCTGATTAGAGCCTGAGGGTTCCAGGGCAGAGTGCAAATTACTTTTCTTGAGCTTCTCTGTAGCTTCTTCACTTTACAGAATGTGAAACACCTGCTGGTAGTGGTGTTAGAGAAAATTACACTAAAATCAGACCTCAGCCTTACTTGAGAGTCACAGAAGAAAATTCCTGTAACTGAAATCTATTTTGCACCAGTAATAAAGCCTCAGCAGCACAGCTGAAATAATTGTAAAATGCCATTGTAGTACAGGATACAGAAGAAATATGAGGAACTCCACCTGGATTCCATCTCCGGGGCACCCAAAATAAGAAGGAGCTGCTGGACTGAGACCAAAGGAGGGCCATTAAGATAATGAGAGGGCTGGAGAACCTCTCCTGTTCAGCCTGGAGAAGAGCAGGCTCCAGAGAGAGCTTACAGCACTTTCTAGTACCTAAAGGGGACTGAGAGCCTCTTTTTGGCGGTCACGCAGTGAAAGGACAAAAAATAATGGCTGTAAACTAAAAGAGAGCAGGTTTAGGTACAAGGAAGAAATTCTTTAGAGTGAGGGTGGTGAGACACTGGAACAGGCGGCCCAGAGAAACTGTGTCCCCCATTCCTGGCAGTGTTCAATGCCAGGTTGCATGGAGCTCTGAGCAATCTGGTCCAGTGGAAGGTGTCCCTGCCCATGGCATGGGGCTTGGAACTAGGCAATCTTTAAGGTCCCTTCCAACCCAAACCATTGTATGAATCTGTGGTTCTATGAAGTTTAATGACTTCCTGAGGAATATTTTGCTTGAGTAGTAGATTATGTGAGTGCAGACACCACTTGGTGTCATTAGAACAGAATTGTCCTGTTTTCGGGCTGTAAAAAGTGAATGCAAACACGTTAACCTTAGGAATCATCAGGTTGCAGATGTTGATCTTTCCTGCAGGGAATCACCAGACTAAGAAGTATCCTACCTAGCCCTTAGAATGGATGTACGTTCTGTCTGAATGGTGAAGTCTGCATTTTTTTCCCCAAAATATAGAACTGGCTAGTGCTGTCAGGAGAAATAATATGAATTGCAAAAGGTGAATGCAAAAGATAGGTGTTTGGGTAAACAGCCAACACAAAACACTGTGGTGTTCACTTCAGCTGTGGAATAAACCAAAATCTTCTATTCTACAATAAGGATTTATAAAAAGAAAGAGAGCATCTAAAGTAAGCTTTCACACTTGGTCCCCAGAAAGGGTGATAGAGCCTTTGGCTGACATCACAGTAAAATCACAGGTAAACACCATTTCCTTTCCTAAGCAAGATTCATGACATCAGGGTCATTCTGTTTTATGTCACCCACTATCGGACAGCAATTAACTTCTCATGAACCACTTCATTCATTCCATCTTCCATCCAATGGCTCCCATAAAAAAATTCTGTTTCTATAATGAAGATGGAGAGGGCTGTAAAAGGCAAGAGAACATAGAAAGATAAAAACAACTTGACACTGAAAATTAAGGAGGTAAATAATTTAACAATGAGTTTCTGCAGAACTGAGCTGAAGTCAGAAAAAAGCCAACCTTTTTACAGAGTAAAGCCAACCTTTTTGTCTGTTCTTACTACAACTAATGAAACATTAACTATAATACATAACCATTGGTGATCATATTTCATTTGATAATCCATTAAGGCCTCACATAGTTCTCTGCTTTTTCATATAAAGCATAATACTTTAGGGGGAGGGAAGCTGGCAGACAGAGGCGGAAGAGGATTTGTACTCACACTGTGTGCTGGCACAATAATGTTCTTCCTGCTGAACTAATGGCTCTTCATAGGGTTTAGGTCAAAGAGTTTAATGGAGCTTAGCTCTGGATGTCTCAGTAACTTCTTAGATTCTAAAACTAAACTACTTTAGTCTTAAAATACAAATGATGATGGTCCTAATAAGAAGACACATTCCCAACTAGACTTGAGAGCAAAACATATGACAAGAATGCTAAAACAGATGATATCTTTCTTCCAACTAATTCTGAAAAATATGTCCGTTCCTTACCACAGATGAATTCACTATTTCCTGCAGTTCTCCAAGGCAGAGGAGGAGAGGATGTTTGCACTGAGAATGTTTGCTACATTTTGTATAGCCCCTGCAATTGAAATACATATATATTTTTTAAAAAATACTGAGCTCTCATATCTGCATATATTTTGCTTTTTTTGTTATGTGGCAACATGTGGAAAGAATGCAAAGATGCCCTCACCACATTGTAATCCAAGATGCAACATAAAATACCTTACTTCTATGTCAGTCACAAATGTGACTTTGAAAAAATGTAAGAGGTCTCTATTAAACAGTTTCATTTTTTCAGACTTTCCACTGTCACCTTTCTCTACCTCTTCAAAAGTTTCTCCTCATAACATAGAATTGATATTACAGACAAATCTATTTGACCGTCCAGATTTCTTTAGCAACATAAACCTTCTTCTGCCTGATTTTACTGCATACTGGAGTCTCCTACAAATGTACTTGAATCCACTAAAAATTCCCTATTAAAGATATTTTGTTGTTTTCAAACAGAAATATCCTGCATTTTCTTTCAATAGGAGACAAAATTTCTTTCATCTGAAATTAGGAAGGAACAAAGAAAACTTATAATTCTCTTTCACAAAATTGATTGGTTTTTGGTGGGGTTTTTTTTCACCTGGGTTGGCAATTTCTGTTCTGACGGATCTGTGTAGTTTCCTTGGTCAATAGATAGAAAAATAGATATGAAGGATAAGGACAGCAGCTGCCCTAACTTCAGAGAAGAGAAAGAAGTCTGTAACATACCTTGCCAATCACATGCTAGAAGTTTCTGTTATTGTGCAGGAATGAAAAGGCAAAAAAAAATATTCTAGACAGCTTTAGAATATTCAGAGTGCAAACAGGGATAAGAAAGAGTCAGATTTTCACACTGCTGGACTTTTATTAGGCAGTTACATCTTGGTAAAGAAGCCTAAAGTAAGGTTAAAGCCTTATCACGTTCCTCCACTAGTAGCTATCACTTCATGCAGAGGAAGTGCAGTTGCAGTTGTGCTGTCTGGTTTGATGGAGATGAGTCAGAGCTCCCAGAGGCTGAGGGTGAAGCAACGTCCAGCAAGGTGCAGCAAGGCTGCAGAAGTTTGATCCAGCACTTCCACTGCTGGATGTCTCCAAAGAAGCATTGAAAAATGACTGAGCTGGGTAAAGGGAGCCCACAAGTGCTCTGATCTAAGGAAAAACTGTTTGCAGCCTCTTTCATGCAAGACCCCTGTTTAAACAGAACACACTAGTTTTGTGATTCCTGTTACTTCTCTGATGATAGGTTACTTCTCTTCTCATTGCTATACTGCCTCATGCTATACTGCCTGACAGGTAGAAAGAGGGTCCTTTTGCCATTTTACAATGCTGAGAATGGGATGCACAGAATGTGCTAGCCACCAGTCTGTGTATAGGAGGCACTGAAGGCCTGTGTGGAAAGAGGAGACACTGATAGCTGGGGTAATTATAGCTGGAGCCTTTGATATCTAGCTAGGGCTTGTATGCTAAGTTGTAAACGCTGCACTTGTGCAGGCTTGAGGTAGTTTTTCAGGAACTCTTAAACAGGAGTGAGAGATTTTCCACTTTTTCCCTACAGTTATATACTCAGCTTCAGAGGTGTCTTGTGCCAGCTTTCATACACAGTCACCTAAGATCCCACCAGCCCTTTGGTTTCTCTTGAACATCCTCAAGCAGCAACAGGAGGACTTGGAGATTGTAACATCCCTGTGAACTGCTGTGAGCAGAGACAGAGCTTGATCCCCGTCTTCTTTACAGGGTGTAAATTGGGAATGTCGTCATTCAACTGCATCTTGAATGTAACTCCCTCATCAGCCTCATAAATCCAAGGAGAGAATTGGGTGCAAAAGGGTAAACAGAAGGAAACAGACGAGGGAAGAGGGGGAAGCCCATCCTTCCAATTTCTGCCTTAACTCCTTTCTGCAGCTAGGAACAGTTGATGAACAGTTGATCTGCAGTTTCTAAAAGGGAATTATCCACCGAGTTGGATATCAGGGTTCATTTAGTATACATAAAACCTAGAGTGAAGTTTATGCATGTAACCTTTAGAGTAAAAAAATCTCTTTCTCTCTCTTTGAAAACTCTGTTGTTTTGACGGACCTCAAAAGTGTGCTAGGTACATTACAGACATATTAGACTGCTGTGACTCACATCTAAAGCAACATTTATGCCTTTGGATTTTGTTTTAGTTTGTTTGGTTTCGATTTTATCTACCAGTCTATGTAGGACACAAAAGCGGCATGATGTAAGGATACCTTGATCTTCTTGAATTAAATATTTGCTTTCCAGTTTCACTTTCAGTTGTCCATTATGGTGGGAATCTGAAGCCCAATTTTGTGTGTGACGAAAAAGCTTAGAATTTTAAAGATACAATATAGGTAGGTTCTACTCCTCCTCTAATGTTTTGGTTGTAAGTTATTGTCAATTCTGATAGTGTTTTGTAGCGTTGCTCAATTAACAGAAACACTTCTTTAAAAATACCTAAATTTGCCATATTTTGCTTTAGTTTGACATCTGTGTTAGTTGGGGCCTTTTTCATTCCCTAGGGGAAAGAAAAAAGCACATTAAAAGAGGTAAAAACCTCCTTAACTATACAGAATTTTGTACTGAGTCATCATGGTTGAGATTTCTGAAGAAAGCAACATTTTGTTGTATTGGAAATTACCATAGCTCTTGTAAACAGGTGATAAAAGTGTCTGTCTCGGCGGTTATCAGGTTGTTCATGTGCATAATTACTTCTCACAATGCACTAACCCTCTATGGCCTGACAAAATTGGTAAGGATGTTACATTTTATTTATATTTTTAAGAACATGTTTGAAGATGGGTTTTATGTGTGTGTGTGCTTCTGTAAATCCAGCATACAGATGCAGCACTGAGATTTCCTTTCCTGAAAGCTAGAAAGAAATAAAGAAGAAAATGGTTACTAATAGACAATAGGGACAAAAATAAGAGGGAGAAATAATATCAGGAAAAAAAAAAAGAAAAAAAGATATAGAGATTAGACGCTGGTAGAAAGCACTGAGCTGCCTATAATACCTCCAGAATATACAAGAAAAGATCAAGGAAGTCCATGCTGCAGAAATCCATTAAAAAGTGAAAAGAATCAATTTCATTTATCACATTAAATAAATGAACAAAAAAAACAGTGCCAGACCTAACACAGATGTTTTGCAGCATAGTGGGAAAATGAAGACATTTTCAAGCAGCAAGGCTTGCAAGTCATCGTCTTGAAATGCTTAGATCAGGTGGCACACTCTGTTAGAAAAGTAAGCTCTGTAATGATATTGATTGCTTCCAAGGCCATATTAGAGATGAAGACAAGTCCCAGGAGACAGGTTGTTGTCACCTTGACCTTGGGTCAGAGCTGGACCACTGACCCCTGACACTCAGGACTTCTGCATTGCATCGTGATATCTTTCATGCCTACAGACAAAGTCAGCAGGGGACATGTGTCGATGTGGCCCTTGCCAAATCAGAATTGACTGGCCTGTAGGAAGCTGGAGAGCAGCGGGAAATGTGGGTTAAAGTATGTCAATAATGTTTCACAAGAACAATTTCTCCCAAGAATTGTAGCTGTTGGAATGTTTTGACATTTATTCGGTAGAGAAATGTAGCATGTTTTGTGAAGCACTTCAAGAGAGCTGCTGCTAACTGCCGCGGTGTATTGATCTTCCTGTTAAATTGCATGGGCACACTTGGGAGATCATTGAGATTCAGGCAACAGGACAGAAAGGATCGGCTGCACCTGATGGTCACTAATGGTAATTGGTTTCGATCCTTGCACTTGAAGAAGCTGTGATTTACTTGGTTCACAGATGAATTGTAGACACTAAATATTTTGAAAAGAAAATATACTGTGATTTCTTTTTCTCATGTCATTTACAAATTATTGCCTCCACTCCGAATGTTTCATATAAAGTATAGAAATCCACATGCCTCAATATAAGAACATGCTAAGCAAAATTTCAAGGAATTCCCTCTTATCTGTAAAGCTTCTATTAGTGCAAAGCAAAAGAACTTTCTGATCCTAGTAAAAATGAGTTAATTAAAAAATTATAAAAAAATTTAGCAGGATCTTAAGAATCCATCAACACTCTTAAGCCTCCCTATCATCACAATAGATCTTTTTTACACTATGCACATTCTTCTCTCTATCCCATTTGGTGGTGTATCATCCCAGTCTTAACACAATGAATGTTAAAAAGAAGTGTATTGAAGGCAACTACAAAAGTAGAACAATGTAGGTAGGTATGGCTAGCAATGTAATACTGAAGTAGATTATACTGGAATAAAGAATCTGATGTGAAAATTTGATACTAATGTTAATATCAGAGTAAATTATTGCTACAATACACGAGCTGATATAAAAATTGGAGTATACTTCCAAAAATGAATGTGATGATAATGCTGCCAAAATTCATGCCACACATGATTTTCAAAGCAGATTTTAAAGGGCTTCTGCAGCTTTCTGCTTTATACAAGATACTTTGCTAAGTATATGTACATAATTACATGAAAGCAAAAACAGTCAGTAAATGATGGCTGCTTTAATACAAAGAAATTCATATATACTAAGATTCTGGGAAGGAACCAGTTCTTCTTTTAATCTGTTTCAAGTACACGTGTCCTTTATGATACATACTACATTCCTACGGGTTTTTAAAGGACAAAAGGGTTTCAGTTTTTGTTTTGTGGTTTTTTTCCCTTCAATGGAGAGGTCAGCAGTTTCTACAAACAGCTGAGTTTCATGCATAAACTTGCATAAAATATCCATAAAATCTATATAGCACTTTGACAAATAGAAAATAGCACAATATAAGGTAACAACCTGTATTGTTGCTTTGTTAACTGAGATCAAAATTATGCTTATCTGGAGTCTTTTGGTTAAAATGACTGTAAATAGATTGCAAATTCAATTACAGCTAAATCATGCATTGTAGAATTTGTATAATCCAGAACTAAAATAGATAAAATAGAGAAAAATGAATGCCTGAATGCTACTGAAAGTTCAGTATAACAGCAATATGGCATTTTCAATTGCTGTACAAGTCTCAAATTTCTGAAATATTTACAAACCTTAGATAATGACAACCTCAGGAGAAAATCAAGAAAACAGACGGTATACAGGAGATAGCCTGAGGCAACCAGTGATGAGGTCAGATCTATACAGTATGTGTGCTTTACATGAAAAACGCTCTACTAAAATGTCTTTGCGCACTGTGTAGAGCTTTGGGATGTAGCAGGTATTCACTAGGGGAAGGTAAGGATTATTTACTAGGATCAGTAACATGGAATTCAATATTAAAACCGACAAAGGTTATCATCTATTACACATTAAATTCACCACAGTTGTTTGACAACTCTCATAGCAACAGATTCCACCCTTAACAATTCAAAGCAATCTTTCAGATTAAAGTTCATGTGATCACTTTAAAGAACTATTCATTGTTAATCAAGCAATATTGCTTCAGGCATCATGTTTGTCTTTCACTTCAGGCTATTTGGTTGATTGCAGAAAATGCTGAGTTTCTGTGTGTGTGTGTGCAGAGCTGTGTGTCTGCTAGGTGGAAGTGACAGGTGAGGTAGTGGGAAGGGGGGGATGTGGGAACTGATGGAATAGACTCTGCAACAGTGATAAATAAAGTCCCAATGGCTGACTGTTTTGGTGGGTAGGATGAAAAGTATATTCTGCCTTAATAATTGCACAATTTAATTTTTCAGGATATTAACCAATGATGGTGTCTTTGAAATAGAAAATATTTCTTTAGAACACCTAATTCTGCATGTATAAATACTGACACATTCATATATGCTCCTAACATAGTCCAGATTATCTTGATCATGCAGTACTTTACACATTTTCTAGTCAGAACTGTTACTCAAAGAAAGGTGCTTCTCAGAGGGATTAAGAAAATCCAACTCCAACATTTCATGGCATAGAAACCCTTTTATTTTTTATCCCTGGTTGTGCAGCATCTGCTCCAGGCATGTCTTACTCTTGATCTAACTATACTCCAAAGGTCTAACAGATGCAATATCCACAACAACAACATTATAAAGAGGAAAGACTGAAGATGCTGAGACTGTTATGTGCTCTGACACCACTGTTGGAGACCCTAGAATATTTACTCAAGTGGCCTAACACCTGTGACAGTGTTCAGCATCCTCAAAAAATTTGTCCTTTTGAGGAAAGCTTTCATTCTACAATGCTGCCCTAACATCTAACCAGGTGCTGAGTCCAAGCTCAAGGTGAGAATCTGCTTGCTATCAGTCGGTGCAAGCAGCCCATCGTAGGTTCGTGCAGATAGCAGTAGCAACCACTGCCATCAGCACTGAAGGCAATACAAGTGCCAGAACGAGTCCTCTATCGATGTCCATTAAGAGTTCTGCTTGCAGGTCACAGCATGACCCTTAAATAGGAACGAAAGATAAACAAGTCATACTGCAGCCTTGTAAACTCTGGAAGCGGCTGTCTCATCAAGATCTCTTCAAGAAACAAGGTTGAAACCCTACAGCAGTGTCTGAAGTAACTTCTATTTCTTGACTTAAAGAAATTCTGCACACAGAAACCATCTTTAACAATAATATTTTTTTTCATTAGAAAATGTCAATTTGTTTGAAGTGAAACTGTGTGTAGGAAAAACAGTGTTCAAAACCTACTGTGTGTAAGTTTTGAACAGCTTTCTGATTCAAAAGTCTTAAACATTTTTTAAGTGGTCAAATATCCCATTTAGACATTTTTAATAAAAAGTTCCAAATTTGGCTCCAGTTCAAAATAATATTCCATTAGACACTGTGCCAAATAAGAACTGCTTATAAACAACTAAACCCTAAAAAAAATGCTGTGAAATTACTGGCATCATACTTGGTATTTTCCCAACGACATTTTTCCCCACAGTTCATCACTTTGCATAAGTTCCTCAATCCCGAGAGAAACCAGCCATTGGAAATTTGTATTTGTTGGGTTAATACTGTCTTACTCAGCTATCCTTACCATGATGGTTTCCAGGAGAAAAGATTTCCTTAGGAAAGCCCTCATATTTTTTATTTTGGAAGGTTACTCACAAAATCATCTTTTTCTTCTGTCCTTCTCAACATTTTTAGTTCTAGTTTCTGAGACCTGAGAAAGGGTGATCTTATTTCAGAATTAAGTCAAACATCAAAAATGAACACTAAACAAAACTTTTCAAATCTTTGCAATCTGCTTAAAGTGTGCAAAATATGTATCTGCCTCATAATGTTCCAGAGTGTTTACTCCTAGTTAAAGATATTCTTACAGTGAGAAGTCTTTAAACATGAGAAAATTAAATAATAACAAGTCATTACTACTGAAGCATCATGGTATGTAGTTATTTTATTTTTCCTCCTTTAGACTAGGCAAAATAAACAAGGAAGCTGCTGACCTTGCCCTCTAGGAATGTTTTCTAATTGTCAAAATCATTCTAGAAGAATTAAGGCTTTTTTTTCCTTTTTTTTTTTTTTAATAGGATGGTGTTTTATTTTAATGATGCTTTGAAATTCCTTTTTAGCCAAAAAGAAATCCTGTTAACTGTGGAAGAAAATTCAAATCCTGATGATTATATCCTTGACAAGTCTATGCTTCTCCAGAGTAAATGAGATTTTACTGTGTTTTCTTTCATTTTCTCTTTTCATATTTCAGAAGAATAAAAAATAGTTTCTAATGAATCACTGATCCTTCTTTTTTCCCTCTTGTTATATTATTACCCTTACTAAGAAACATTCCCATAAATGTATATCTTATTTTTCATATCTTCCTAAGAAAGAAAAAAGCGTTTTACAAAGATTTCTATGGTCATCTTTTCAGTTTGAATTACTGCCTGTTTTCACAATATGCAGATTAATTCACGACATTTGGATTTTATTCTTTAAGCTTCTTTAAAGTGCACTTATTTATTTCATACGTGTGTATGTGCTCTAGCACAAACTATATCTAAAATAAATAAATACACATCAATAAAGCTAAAAGTAGAAAGATGCTTTTTATCAAAGCGTTCGGCATGGAGTGGCAGCAGTGCAGTAGGTATTACAGAAGGATAGCAACAAAGGAGAAACTCATGGCTCTAGTTAACAAAAACATGCAGTTGTACAAGCACAAGTGCGTAAGGCAAATATCATAAATACCTTTCACGTTCTTTTGGGAAATGCAGGTCATTTAATAGCTCAATTGGGTACAATGCTCACACCCACAGGAGCCCAAGGTGAAAGCTTCCAAATAAGTGAGCAGTATTCAGTCTGCTAGAGGAGTGAGGCTTTTCTGGTCAATGTTTTTGGATTTAGCTAAAGAAATGTTGCCAGTCAAGAAGTAATGAGATGTATCTGTAATTAGAGATCTCAGAATCATAAACTGAGGCTGTTTAAAGCATAGATGAACAAAAATAAAGACAGAGCAGGTAGCTCTATATGCAAGGAATTTCTATATTTGTAATTTTTTAGGGTTTTCTTTAACAGAGTGCAGAGGAAGTCTCAGTAAGAGTTTATTACAAATATCACCCTTGTGGGTTGTGTCTTCATGGATAATTTTGTCTGTAATACTACAGAAGGGAAGGAGTCAAGAAACAAACACAGGTAAGAAGGATCTTCTAATACTTCCAACCTAGCTGCAGGCACAGGGAGTACTCACTATTCTCTTAATTTATGAGCATGGATAAAACATTGTTTTTTACAGGCAATGATGAAGGACATGTTCTCTTGTTACTGTTGTCAGGCTTGTGGTAACAGCAAAGACACCACTGTCACCATGTTGTCACACAAAGTTCCTAAAGATGTGCATTAAAACTCCTAAGAGGAGTGTGCAGAGTGTGTGAGCTCCTTCTCATTCTCTAGCAGAGAGAGATATAATGACTACAGGACACAGTATATTGTATCCTGTGAAAAAACGATACCATTTTCTCCAGGCTCCTAGACTCAAAATCTCCCCTTGTGGTGATAGACTGCTCTGCATGCTCTGTATGTTTCCACTAATTACTCCCTGCAAGATCTGGATAGATTGCTCGCTACAAAACACGGAATGAATATGTGACTTCCCCAACAGAGTGACTTAAAAAAAGTTACTCCAAATTGGCATGTCCAAAACACTCCCTTTCAAGGGAAAAGAGATTTGCAGAGCAATGGAGAAGGGGAAACTCATACAACCTTTTTTTCTGACTCCCATCATTAATGCTGCTATGCAGAAAATTTTATGGTTTTGGGTTTTTTTAACTGTAAGCTTCTTGTTAAGACTAAGGTATGTGAAGATGGCAGATGAGCTCTGACAGTGTCTTCAAAATTCATATGTTTGATATTATTAATGCTATTCCTAGATGCCTTCAATGCTACTGATTTCATAAGTTGTATTCTCTTTATTCATTATGGACAATTCTTGCTTCAAATTTATCTTCTGTTGAATATTTTGTTCCTATTTTTAACAGTATACATGTGGCTAGAGGAAAAAAAGGGTACAAGGGGTTTTGACGGATTTCTTGAGATGAATAGTCACCTTACCTTTTCTGAAGAATTTAGCCTAAAGTTGATGCAATTTACTTTCCTAGACTCTGAAAAGGAACACTCCAACAATACTGTTTAATTAATAATGGAGTTATGGATAAGGGATTCATATTTAGCTTCATTTTAAGGATGTTAATATTTGAAAGACTTTAGAATAATTTTCTTGCTAGATTGTCAAAATGTGGCCTTTAATCTATGACTATTCCCTAAAATGGTACTACTAACATGGAAAAAAAACCCCAGCTGAAAAAACATTAATATTTATGAGCAATCTATTGGGCAAACACTACAGGAAATTGGTATCACTGAATATATTTGTACCATACATGTGACCCAGCCTTTCTCCACCCCTGGTTATTCAGAGAACAAGAAAAACTTCTGAATTCAGTTTTTATTGTATCTATTTACAGTATCTATATCTTGCTCAGTCTTAAGACAACTTAGAAGGAAGTTCCCCTAATGGAAAATTTATATGTGATTTTTGGAAGCAGCAGAGTTTGTATGAATTTCTGAAGCAATACTGATTTTAGTGGAAGCAGACCTCTGCAGGAAACATTTGAAAATTCTGTCATCATGCTCTTGGATAGGAACAGGTAAATAAATACCTTCTGCTTGCACCAATATCTCCAAAGAAAATGTAATTTATCTATTTCTCTGACTTGGATTAACTTATGATATTGGTGGAAAGATGACAGAGCTAATAATATTGTATTTTTATATATAAACACATAGAAGAAGAATGGATGATAAAAGAGAATTCAGTTCAAAGGAAAAGACATGCTGACTTTGATGTTTCCCACAGGTGCAGATCCATTTACCACAACGGGCCTTCCTGAAGGGTTTCTGTGTTACTTAGATTTCCAGCATTAGGATATTTTTTCAATTGAAACCATTCAGATTGGAATACTGAATCTTGATATTGTTTTAATATCTATTTAGCAAGAAAAGGATTTTCTGATCAATTGGTATAGCTAGTGATCCTTTAATCCATGTCTATCTGGGACAAGTTCAGCAATTTTAAGGGGTGTAACTTATCCATAAATTGTTCATGTGAGGATCAGAGAAGAAGAAGCTCAAGTGCATATACACACACATACATAAAAATATTTATATATGATTATACACATATATGTCAGTGTACACATACTTGTTCACATATCAGTGGATCAGAAAGGGGGAACTCAGAAAATTATTGATAAGGAAGAGGTATGAAAGTGCACATTTAAACTTCCATCATCTCTCAGACACATACACATCTGCATACCTTGTACCAAAGAATCTTTAGGCGTCTAAGTACATGTGTTACCCCATAAACCCCATATCTCATGGACTAACAGCATGAATGTACTTTTAGGCTTTCCCTGAGTGCTCACACAGTGCAAAACATCCTCTGGGCTGCAGGCAACCTGTCCCATTTGGGATAATAAGGAAAAACCTGCAGTTTGTGAGTGTGCTGGAGGGTATATACACATGGAGTCTGGAAAGATCAGAGCTGTGAAGGTCCCTGCCTGAAGTTCCTGTCTCCAAAAGCAAACACGTCACCAGGCAGTGTGGCCCGATCCATGTTCCACCACTCATGTTCTCCATGTGCTCCATCCCTCATCTACAGGGACCCTTGCTACAAACTGGAGGAGTTTTTCAACAAGGAGGCTGGGAGCCATCTTTGCAGGAGGGGGAAGAGACAGTATTCCAGGAGACATGTGCAAGGGAGCCAGTTCATGACCGTGAGCTGAAACATGACACTATAGATGAAAGAAGGACATGACAAGTATAAAAAACAATGCTTTTCTCATGTCCTTGAGGATAATGGTGATAACCTGATGTGGTTGCAGAGCTGAAGGTTTTCTCTCAGTACAGAGCACCAACTCTTCATGGACTTCCATCATTCTCGTCCACATCCTGAGCTTGGGAAGATGTGCACTTTGCTAGGGAATTGTGCCCAATGTGTAAGAAGCTATCTGACACCCAAGCTTCTTTTTATGACAGAGCTATTTGCACCATCAGTTGCTCAGAAATTTTGGGATAAAGCCTCTTCTCTGCCGAGAGGTTTACCTTTTTGGATATTTACACCCACAGGTTTTAATCAAGTTGCTGAGGAATGTCCTACGTACATACGCAAGAGTGAATGAGCACTTTCAGAACTGAACATTTTCTCATCTTTGTTGACATGTTCACCCCAATTGGATCTTTTGTCTTGTGCAGCCATGCCTCAGTTTTGGTTCTGTGCAGTCCCTATTGCTGCAGAAGGGACTTAAAGCTGTCTCTGAGTCACACAAAACCAGTCCTCTATGTTCTTCTCTTTGATTAACTGGTGAGGGAAGTTGTACCACCTAAAGGTTTCTGAACATTTCTGCTCTTCTTTATACCCCTCCAGCCTCACAAGTGTCAGCAATCACAGCATGCTTATCCACGGCTTGCAAATCTTTCACACAGATGCAGTGTGGTGGGCTTAAGTGATGTTTTTCTGGAACAAATGAAATGCACATGTTGAAACGTGTTTGTTAAGGGTGATGCAAGGTTTTGGGGATCAGAGGGTTTGTAAGGTGATGCATGAAATGCAGTGTGGACATATGCTGCTGCTCAGGTACCTAATTGTTTTTATTGAAATAGCTTTAATGAAAACAAAAAAAAATTGAATATTGAATTTAAATTTTGAAAAATATTTTTTATTCCTTTTAAAAAAATTAAAATCTCCTTGGAAAATTATTATTGCAACCCAGTCACTTTTATCTTTAGCCCTTGGAGAACAAACTTAGTTTGAGTTGGCTCTGCTACCCTCTCTAAGCTTGGATCTTTATACCTTACATAGCAGTAAGATAGTGGTTAGTTAATATAGGCGAAATGTCAGACAACGCATGTGTATATCCATAAGCAGAGACAGAACTGTTAAAAGGGAAAAAGAATAATGAACAATAAATGAAAGCCCAGAGCACTAAATTCTGCACTTTTACTTACAATAATTAATGTATTACCTCAGAGATAGATTAACTGTTCCATTAGACCCTGCGTGTACTTGGGTGTCATTGTCATTAGAGTAAAATAAAAAGTCTGGCCTGAAAGACTATTTTTTTGTTTTAAACAAATGAACAGAAAAGCATATCCATATCACAGTGTTGCACATGGAAACAAACACAAGTGTATCTGCTACCTTTCTTTTTGTTTTATACATATTTTCTCTGCTCATTCTTCTTTCACGCACTTTTTGAAGCACAGACACTGTTTTTGCCTTTCATTCAACCCAGCTTTTAGAGGAGATTTCAGAAGTAAATGGAAATGTAGTGTATTAAAAACAAAGTCTAGTTACAGGAAAGATAAAACGTACGTACTGCTTGCCAAAATTGTTGTGAAGAATTAAGTGTGTAAATGTATTCCACTACTTGCATATATATGATTTCTTAATATGGCAATACCTAGCCATTGATACTGGAGTGTCAACCACTGTAGTATATAATAAAAAAAAAGGACTAGAGCCCCAACAACCCTTTAATAACTTCTCAAATACAACAATAGCAACAATAAAAAGGAAGAAATTACATTTCTATTTCTTTTCTCCACAGCAGAGATAGCTGGCAGTAGCTTAGGCTGAGCAAAGGACTGTCTTCCATTTGGACATATAATCCAGCATTCCCTGTCAAGAACAAGGTAAATATCTAGTCCTATATTATTGATGTCACTATATCCCAATATAACTGAAATATTGTCAGTGTACTAGATATTTAATTAATATAGAACCACATTTTTGTGCTATTCCATGGTGTCAGTCCAAATGAAATTCACAAAATCAATGTAAAATTTGAAACAGCAAGCCTAGAGAAAGTATGGGTCAGATTTAGCACATCTGGGAACAGGGAATATCAGAAAGTAAATAAACTACTGCATGAAGTGAATCCCATTAGTGGCAATAATGTTTGGGAAACTTTGTGGAAGCACTGAGTTTAGAACTTACACATTTATTGAGACTTTAGGAGCCAAAGGACACAAAACTTAGATTTGTGATATACTTGGATATGAAGAAATCCTCAATCAATCAGAATACAAACACGAACTGAATAGTAAACACCTTTCTTTAAATACTTCAGCTCACTGATTTATTTTCTGTTTTGTACCTGCAAGTCACTAAACTAGGCCCTGAGTCCTCCTAACAGATGGGAGTTTGCAGACCGACACTACTTCCCTTTCCCTCATTTCTCTGATCACAGAGACAGCTTTCCAGTGACACCATCAGCCAGTGAGCAAGAGATTTTGATAACGAGCCTGGACCTGGATGCTTTTACTTTCAACCAGCACATTATTCTCAAGAAAGTCCTACAGGCTTGGTGGGAGAAAATGTTGCACAATGACAACTCATCAGATGGACCTTTTGCTGGCATTGCACAGTTCACAAAAGCACCAGAAACTTGTAGCAAATATGATGAGTGTATTTTTGTTCCTCAAAAGGGGAAGAAAAAGGACTGCTCATATTTATGACTTTCTGCAGTCTCAAGCAAGATACTTCATAAAAAATTAATATCCTTAATATGTGAGATAGTGAGAAAAGAGACCGATCTTTGAATTTTTGGAAATTCAGATAAAAAGCAATTTGTGCATCCAGAACCAATATACTAAGTAGTATAGTTTTTCCTCTCTCAAATATATGGGCAACTTAATTCATGAAATATCCACTATTCTAAGGTATTCCAAGTTAGTGAATCAGCTAGTTATCAGTGGAGCCTGAATAAAAAGTGACAAGATTAGCTGACATCACAAGACATGATCTGCAAACTGTAGAGAATGTAGTTCTTAACTATATGTGTCATTAACTTTTGTCAGTCATCTCCTCTACTGCCACCTTTATTATAGAATCATAGTCCCCATAAAACAAACATTCTATCCCACTTCCAGCAATTATAGCCTCTTAATAAGGAATTTGTATAACATTCTACTATAAAACTGCAATAGAAAATCCTGGCTCCAAACTTTACTCAATACAATCATAACCACTTTTTGTTTATAACTTGCTGCTGTGTGTTCCTGAAATACTTGGCTCTGGGTGGTGATAGTTATGTGAATGCTCTGTACATAGTTCAGGGCCTTAGAATACTGATGGTACTGAGTTACCCAGGAAGAAAATAGGAAGAGATAATAGTGTTACGTTTGTTGCCTAATATAGCACAGGCATATTTATTACATTAATTAACTTTGCAGAGTTTAATAGAATTTTATTTGGAAAGTTACACTTTTTTTCTACTTTCAGAGCTATAGCAGTATTTACGTTTGCAGATTAGAAAACAAGAACAGTTTGTCTGGATTTGATTCAAGTCTTTATAATCCTGTTATACACATTTTTCTCCCCTGCATTCATAAAAAGCTGCAAGTTGATAAACATCACTTACTTGGCACAGATCAGCCATTTTCCAGGCCATATACCTGAGAAAAGTACAATCCACAAGCCAAGTGCAGCAGGTATTTTAGTTCATAAAATGGAATATGTGTCTCCAACCTCCCCTAATCAAAACCGAACAACATCCCTTGCTATGTGTGTTGGGTTTAATACCATATGGTAGCTGATTGGGAAAGTGGTAAACTTCTGGAAGTTCATCAGCACAACCCCTAAGCAGCTCTGGCCAGCTCCATGGGATGAAGCAGGGGAGCTCTGCTGTAGTACTTCCAGCCCTTCATCTACTCTATACCCTCAAACTTTGAATGTTTGTGCTGGGAACACAGAAGGCATGTAAAGAATATCTGTAAGATCCTGGTGGCGTATTTTCTCCATGGAACAAGCTGCCCAGCCATGTCTTTTTTTCTTTTGATGCTTGTTGACAAAAACTAATACACAAAGCAGACAGAGGTATCTCTACTTCTAGCACTCTCAGCACAAGCATGATGAAAGGGTGTTTAAGAGGCATCTAAGACAGTTATTTTAAACAACAGAACTACAAGTGGACATTTCTGTGCCTGTCATGTTACCTAGGGCTTCAAACTAACTTGAAATATCAATTTCCATGTATTGAAGAGAAACGGAGAGTGTCCATCATGCCAGCTTGCAGAAAAAATGGGGTTTTAAAATTAAAATATATTGCAAATACTATAAGCTCTCTTTTCACTTCTTCCACAAATTATTCACTCAGACATATAATGAATTGGATAGAAACTACTCGTGTATGATGTTCTATAGGGAATATGTTGTCCAGTAGGATTTATCAGCTGATGGCATAGTGTGTAATGTCATAGCTTAGATAATGTTCCACTGGCTAAAATTTCTGATGCTGAGCGCTTACATGCCTTACTGTGTCCTTCTCTGCTGTTCACTTGAAGAACTAGTGTGGCAAAGATTTACTGAATACCTAGATTCTGTGTGCTCAGTAGGAGATGCTTTTCTATCCCCTGCTCCAAGCCTCCAAACTAATTTGCGAGCGTGAATCACTCCTGATCTAGTGTTTCTCAGATTTCTGGACAGTGTAAAATATCAGTCTCAAAGCATCTGCATCTCTAAACTCTAAATACCAAACTTTTCTTAATTAACTTTGATTACCTCACTGCTTAAATTGATACTGAAAGAGGGAATATAAAAGCTAGGGAACTGTTCATAACATAAATCAACATACTTTCTGTACTGAACACCTTCTGTTAAAGCTCACATTCTGTACTTAGAGACTTAAGCATTTTTAGTCTTCCTTTCAGGACAAATTTCAGGAAAATAGACAGAGTGACATTTAAACTTCTAAAATCATTAATCTACATTTTAACCAGTTGAAGTTTCATTTCTCTTCTGTTTGTCTTCTCTTGTAGTTTCAGTTCTCAAGGTCATATTCATCAGTTTCAAAAGGCTTGGTTTTTTGTGCAGCAAGTTAGATGAAGAGCTAAATGATTATTTTGTAGTAAGAAGATGAAAGTTAGATGAACCTTGACATATCACTCAGGGTATAATTCAGCAGTGAATTCATATCATCAGGATTTATCTACTTTAGAAACTAAACAGTTAACCTAATCATCTCTTTTTATTGCTAATTTAGAAAAGCTTTTTTTCCTAAGTACACTCTCACTTTTCTGAATTCACGGCATGTGACCTGCATCTTTTGTCCACTGCACCATTACCAGCAGCTAATCCCTCTTATTTATTGATAATTGGACAAAACTGAACAACATGCCAAGTCCTGAAAACTGAGCACCACTAAGACCTCTATTCAGGTTTCCCCCCAAAACCACATTAGTTTCCAAGTTCACTTCCTTTGTGGAATATCAATGGGAAAAGAGTTTGCAATTCTCTCATGGGTTAGGAATTCCACTAATTCTAACCTGCACATTGCATAACTGTGTGAGATGTAGGAATACGATGCACTGGGGCTCAAAAATGAACACAGGAATGGGAAAGTGAAAACTCATTTAATGTTTGGTTAATCAGTTTGGAACTTGCCATGTTTCCTTGAAAACAAATGTTCATTGTTACAGTCATATTTGTCAATGGGTAAGTGGTGATTAAGCAATCAGTATTTGTGAAATGTGGCCCAGTTCTCAAAGTTTGAATCACATTTTTCATCATTATTGTTTTTGTCAAACACAACCTGAATTACTAATGCTTTGTCAAACAATCATGGCAACATATTCAAGGTAATGTCGAACTCCTTACAACCATGTGTCACTGGCAAGCATGTTTCCCTAAAGGTTTTATGTAGGTCAATTGCTTGGTGCACAGTGCATGGGTACACATTCGGTAGAAAAAAATAAAAACAAACAAAACCTTTTGAAAAAATCATAGTTATCATCAGTTTTCAAGCCTCCTAAATAAGAAGTCCCCATGGGAAAGATTGCAATTTAGAAGCAGTAGCAACAGTGAGCCGTGCTGAACTTCCCCCTCCAGGAAAATTGTCTTTTATGCTTTTCTTTATTTGCCCCATCTCTGTACAGCCTTTTAAATACCCAGCTATACTGATCTAAAGACTAAAGATGAAGCCATAAGCCTCCCCTTGCAGAAACCAGGGAAGAGAATAGAATTCCTGTGTGGCATTTGACAAGACTGTCTGTGTGTGAAGTCCCACACTGCAGTACCCAAGCAATTTGGGAGTGGGTTATCTTTGGAGCAGGAGGTACTGCATATGGGCTTATTAGTCCTGTCTGTCAGGGCTATGCTACTTTAATGTGGTTTTATGGCTTCTGCGTCACATGCTTGTATCCTCACTATACAGACTCGGCAGCTTGCTCCGAACGCGCTAGAGTACGTCCAACACAGCCTTTCATTGTGAAGCGCAGACATATTCCAAGAATCTCTGCTTGCCATTACTCAATTTGGGAAATGGATATGAGTAATTTTTCTGTAGCGAGGCTGGCTTTTAGCTAGGGAATTTAGGAAGCAGCATCACACAGTGATCATTCAGAAGCAGATGAAAAGAATCTTCTCCATCACCATTTTTTTTCCTCTGTCAGCTTCCCTGGCAGGAAATCATGTCTCATTTTTAAAAAATAGATTTTTTAAAGAAAAAGTGACTGTTCCTGAACATACAATCTTGTTTGAAGGGGCAGAAAGAAACATTATTTACACATGGTGTGAAATGGAATAATTTATGTGTTTTAATCTTGCAAATAATTTCAATCATATATTCAGAGCATATCGCCATTGTCTGTCAACTTTAATTTCAGAAATTGGAAAGTACAATGGCTTTTCTTTTCATTTAGAGTGGGGATGAATGGTGTTGTTAGGGTTTATTTAAGGAGAAGCTGGAGTGTTTCCATAACACAGCATGCATATCTGCAAAAGCCAAGAATGGGCCCTTGCCCTCTAGCTCTGAGAGGAGAGATGTTGCCAACAAAGATAAAAAAAAAGCAGTAATAATCTCACGGGGCAAAAGACACAAATATGATCAAATCCTTTAGTTATTTTATGTTGACAGGCTTACTGATACCAGTATGGAGTTTCATTAATTTACATAAGCAGAAATAGTAATTCACATTCCTCTCAATGAAGTCAATGGTAGAAAACTTTCTATCATACACATAAGAGGAAAACTAAGTTCAAAACTATCCCCACAGTGAACTTAATAACTTTCTTTTTTTACAGTGTGATTTTTTCTTTCAAATATGTTCAGCAAATATGTGTTTAAATTTACAGAAAAATCAAAAGCTTAGAAGCAAAAGCTTTTGCTGGAGTAAGAGCGTGCAAAGAGTAATTATATCATACTCCCAAGTCAAATAAAATGCATGCTAATTACCCCTAATTTAAAAATTATGACAGGAATTTTGTTCCAACCTTGCAGAACTTGGCCCTTACCCTGACATGAAATATGAGAGTAAAGTAAGTAATTCTTGTAACAGGAAAAATTACACTGGAAGATATTCCTATTCATCTCCCTATTTCTTTGACCGCCTGAGCTGCCATTGCATCCTGTCAAAAGGAAGGGAAGAAAAGGCAGAAGGAAGATGTCACTACGTGGCTTTGGAGAGTGGCTTCCCCAAACTACCTCTAATCTGGTACCTAAAAGCACTGAAAAGATTCAGTTTCTGTGAAGACCCTAAGAGACATTTTAACAATGATACATTTAAATTAATAATAAAAAAATACATGAGACATCATGGTCCTATTTGTGGGGGCATTGGTAATGTGTGTACAGAGCATGAGCATGGGGTTTTGTTTGAAACAGTAAAAATAAAACATTGTTGACGTTTGCTGTGCTGCCCATGGGGGAATGCTTTCTACCGCAGCTAGAAGGGAATAAGTAACCCATATTCAGTGGTTAATATCCTTACATGTACAGTGTTTGCCAGTGATGAGCCAGGATCTTACTTTCAAGTAAAGAAAATGGTTAGTGGTGTAAGAAATTTTTCCGGTATTGTTAACTGCAGCCAGGACAGATTTGCAGGCTTAGTCACATTCAGAAAAAATCCTATGTTTTACAGTTAAAAAAATAATGCTCTTTTCTGCCTTGTTTTGCTGAAGAATGCTGCTCTCAGAGCGATCCCTGTGTATCTAGGAGCTATGCAGAATAACAGTGTGTTGTATAAACTCAGAAATTAGGCATATAAAGTGTCACTGACCAAACACCAGCCACTCTGGAGGGCTACGTATAGTAAACTGGTTTGGGACAATACCAACTGTCAAAATTTGAACTAAAGCTTCCCATACCCTATTTGTTAAATATAGGTTTCTAAATCCATAATTGGCCAGCCAGGCAATATTCATGTTGTGTAGGTTCAAACACCTAATTTTGGTCCCCAGCATAGACAATGAGTCTTCCTATAGTCCATGGAGAAACCTGAAAGCGTGAGTTACAAGCCTGGCAATGTCCAGTAATGGTTGGCTTTGGTTTACCAAGAGTTTAAAACTTCAGTACCTTGAATAAGCCACCTTAAATGCATCACTGTGAAAATCTCCCTTGCATCTAGACAAGTTCATCAAGAGAAGATGAATACTCACAACCCTTGATTAGGAACAGAAGGGATCAGTTCTAACACAGGAGAAGTAAGAGAAGAAAATTAAGCACTAAAATAGTTGACCACTCCCTAAACATACATGCCTTTGCTTTTACAATTGTCATTACACTAGGTTTCTTGGTGCAGTTTCTTACATCCATGAGAAGAAGCCACTGTCAAGGTTTCATTTGAATTTTTTTCTTTTCTCTGTTGCAAAGTTTAGGTAAGGGGAAAATACTGCAGTGCAACTGCCAAAAATGTTTTTCATCCTGACAATGGAAAGACAAAAGGTTCATTAATCACGTAACATTTATCATCAATTCAATCAATTCCTGACAGAGAATGAAGGTGGACTGTTTGATATTTAAAGGCACTGTATGCTCAGGGGATATCGAATTATCCAAAGATCACTTCTAAGGAAAAAACCAGAAAAAAGCCCAGAAAATAACATACCATTTATGGACACTGAAAGCTTCGTGTATGTACCTCCTAGATGTAACTTACCTTCAACCTTGAGTTTCTCTTATTTCCTTTCCCACTAGCCATGAAGTCAAGAAAAATGGGTAAAAAATCCAAACTGGGGTCACTGCAGCTGACAGAGAAGGAAACCAAAAATTACTTTCAATTCAGAGTTTAAAGAGTTAAAGAAGTAATACCATTTAAACAGGGTTGCAGAACTCCTATTAAAAATGGCAGTACTATAAATGTTCTAGTATTGTCAGGAATGTTCTGTTGGATGACACTATACTGTGATTTGTACACACAGCGGACCAGAGCTGATGGGTGAATGAAATGATCCATAACCCTCACTGACACATTTAGAGCAGTTCAGCTGCACACAGAGAACAGTCCATCATTTGCACCCTTCTGTGAAAGCTGGCTTTACCAAGTGTTTCAATGAAATATGTGCAACTTCCCATTTAAATTAGTACCACATGAACCATGAAGAGCACCACAGGTATCTGTTGTAGTACCAGCCTAATGCAAAAGTGGCCTGTCTTGTAATGCTCTAACAGGAAAGACATACAACCATTCATCTGTAACATATTAAAACCAGAAGAAATAAATTACTCTATAGATGAAGAATTATTGCTTGTGGAGAGAATGTGCAAAGGTAGTTCTAAAAAGCAGCTTTTACTAAAAAATTATTGAAACAGCATTTGAATTCCTAATGCATATTAAACCTAGTTCGCATAATCATAAATCATCATTTTTAAATCAAGAAAATCTGCTTGAAACTTTTTAAAGGTTTATTTTACTAGTTCAGAACTATTTCAGCATTACCACTGAGGGAAGCACAGTAGGAGTAACTATAAGGGTGAAATATAAAACTTAACCATTTGCCAAGAAAAATCTCTTTAGTCCTGAGTTTTTCAAATTTACCAGTAAGAGCTGCATAAGTAACTAAAAATGTCCTGTGAACATACAGGTGACTAAAAAGAATTGAATTCCTATGGGTGGATTTGCTCTCCCATGCAATAGCTTTTCTTAAATTGTCTCATGTAGTGTAGCCAGTTAGGGAGAAGATTTAGAAAAAGCAACGAATTTACCCAAATGCTACTAAGTGTTTATATTAAATTAATTTTAATGGGAAAATTAATCTCCGAAAGCTCATTCTAAGCAATGTACCTAATGCTTGATAAATCCTGAGCTGAACAAAAACTAGTGTTCAGGGTGGTGGATACTTAGTACTTTCATAGTGGTGTGCAGGAGCTCATGTACACATACCTTTTGCACTTGGATTAGCAAACAGTACCAGTATGAATAAACAAGCATCTCCACACCTGCTCGCCAGGCTAGAGACATTCTGCTCACTGATATTCCCAAATATAAAAACAAGGACAAATGGGGTTAGTACCCTCCAGTCGAAATTTTCAAAAGTGTGCCTTGAATATCAACTATGGGATGCTAAGTAGCCTCTGGGAAATCAGTGCTGCTCCAGCTGCATCTGGTTAGAAAAGTTCTGTCATTTCTAAAAATGAGACCTTTGTCTTCATTTCTAGAACTGCCTAGAATGCTGGCATTAAGTCCAGCCTTTCAATAAATCACGATATTTTGTACTGGTGTCTGGCCTGTATACAATAGCAATGTACTTCACATTAATGAATACTCCTATATTCAAATATTCTTACTGTGACTTTTAAAACCAAACAGATACGCTGTTTTATTAAGCTGATATTAATCTCTAGCAGAGAAAATGCTGCACTGGGATGCTTGATCTGAAACACATTTTGCAAAGCCACCTTTTTCCTAAACTGATGGAGGCATTGCTTCTCACTTGCAGTTGTCCATAACTGAAAGTACAACTCAGTCCTTTGACTTTGGGCACCAGGTGAAGAACAGCAAATAATCAGATACTGGAGCTGCACATCCATTTAGGGAAAAAGTGATTTAGGGGGATACGAGGAGCGAGCGCATAGAAGAATCAAAGAACCTAAATCAGTCCTACATAACAAGTAGACTGCTTGTGCTAAATACTACTGTAAGTTCCACACCTATTTAATGAATTTTTTTCCCCCACGAGTGTCAGGCACTACCAGTGAAACTCCGACGACAGTAGAAGATTGTCTCCTGCAATTTTCCTCAGCCATGTTCACTGCTCTTTGGTCATGTCTCTGTGGTCTCTCAGATGCCAAAGTAAAGTGAAATAAAAAGCAATTTTGCAAAACTGCCACTTTCAGGCTGTGTACATTCAATTAAATAGAATACTATCACAAGATATTCAAACAGCACAAGTCTGGAAGTGCTGCAATTTTGTGAATGGTATCTAAATAATCTTGGTGATTGAGTGTCATTTATATCACTAATCTTGCTTTAGCAGATACAAAATACAACTCCATGTGTCATGAATTCTCTATGGTATTTCTGTCTTTGCTTAACGTAACAGAATTTCAAATACTAACGTGTTTACAGTAGTTGTTTTTAGCCTCAGTTGTTTGATTACTATGTGAGCTCATATCCGTATTTGATCCAAATGGTCTAAATGATTGTGGTGGTGGGTTGACCCAGCCAGCAGAGAAGTCCCCACACAGTTGCTCTTTCACTTTCTCCCAGCAGGGTGGAGGTGGGAACTGGAAGGCAAAACCAAGAAAAACTTGTGGATTGAGACAAAGACAGCTTAATTAGCAAAACTATAACACTGAAGTGACATTATCACAAAAAAGCACCCCCAAACACAGCACCATTTAGGTTGCCTTGAAGAAAAAAATCTATCCCAACCAGACTCATTACAATTATTTTTGTTACAGTAATTATTTAAGAAATCTCCCAAACAAAATTTCCTTTGCACTGACTGGAAATTTTCACATCAAAATTTCAGAAGAAAACCCTCGTATTTCAGATAAAGAAATGCAATGCATGTTGCTTTCTATATTTCTTTCTCTTTTCTTTAGGACAATAATAATGAGATATATAAGTTTTATAATTAAAATTTACCATCAGTATGATCACAGAATCAAAAAATGGCTGAGTTTGGAAGGCACCTCTGGAGATCACCTAGTCCAAGATCCCTGCTCAGTCTATAGCATGCTGCTCAGGGCTATGCTCAGTTTGGTTTAGAATATCTCCAAGGATGAACACTACAGCTTTGCTGAGAACTCTATTTTAGTCTTTGATCACCTTCATAGTAAAAAAAAGCTTTTCCTTATGTTTAGATGGAATTTCCTAAATTACAGTTTGTGCACCCTTCGTCCTGTTACTGAGCACCACTGAGAAAATCCTGGCTCCATTGTCTTTACCCCTCCTTCAGGTATTTATATACATGCATAAAACCCCTCTAAACCATCTCTGCTCCAGGCTGAACAGTCCCAGCTCTCAGGGAGAGATTCTCCAGTTCCTTAATTATCTTCATGGCACTTTGCTGGAGAGGCTATGGCATGTCCATGCCTCTCTTGTAGTTCAAAGCCCAGACCCTGACCCAGCACTCCAGATGTTCCTCACCAGGGCTAAGAAGAGGGAAAGAGTCTCTTCTTCCAGCCTTCAGGTGATACTTTTCCAGGCCATGAGACAGCTGGCCTTTGCCACAGGGGCACACACTGCTGGGTTTTGTGTTTCTGCAGAGCTGCTTCCCAGATAATGAGCCCCCAGCATGTACTGATGCCTGGGGTTACTCCTCCCCAGAAGTGAGACTGGTTATTTTCATTTCTTGAACTTCAGCAGATTCCTGTCAGCCCATTTCTCCAGCCTTTTGAGGTCCTTCTGAGGGGCAGCACAGCCATCTGGTATATGAAGCACTCCACTCAGTTTCATATCATCAGCAAATTTGTGAGGGTACACTGTTGCCCATCACCCTGGTCATTAATTAAGATGTTAGAGCCCTAGGGGTTCATATACCTGGCTCAGCCCCTCTTCTGCCTGGCTGAAATGGTCATCCTGTGCTCAGCTGGTGCCAGATGGTTCAAAAAAATACATGAACACACAGCCCCGACTCACAGGTAGTAAATATGAAATTATTTGATCCCCATACAATATCTAAGCAATTGCTGACAGTCTGATATTGTCCAAAACCCTGGAGTACGAATTTAAAGTAATGCAATTTATTTTGCATTAAGGTACTAGAATCAGACCTTCCTGCTATCCTATAAATACATAATTTTTCTATAGACCAGTGATGTCTAATCACAAATTACATAGAGGTGCAGACACATTCTAAATAAATGTGGGGTTATTTTCTTAAGAATGGAGATCTTTTGTGTTTATTTCTGGGGTTTTTTTGTCCTTTTTTTTTTTTTATTTATTTGTCTCTATAATTATTACAGCTGTCTGTAACAGCACTGTGACAACTAAGTGCATGCTCTCTCCAAAGTACTTAGGATTGGACTGAATTGACACCTTCCTTATGATATGGACAGTATCATCATCCTCTTTTGGGATTGGAGCAATGGTCCTTTCACCCCCTGCCATAACTTCCTCACACCATTATGCATCACCAAGGAGATGAAAAAGTTTGGAGCATGAGGTAACTGAGAGGAAAAGCAAGAAAGAGACATTTCCGTCCCTTATTTTGAGGGATGCTTCCAGATTATGCAGAACTAGATTTCACTGTTTGTATTTGCATGTGCCATCAACCTGAATTGTGCTCAGTTTGGGTCAAACTCAAACCTCTGAAAAAGCCTTCTTAGAGTATTAGAACCTGAAAGAATAGTGAATTATTACATTGAATTTAAAACTAAATTAGTATGTTCCTTTGAAAACAAAATTAATATATTCCTTGACATATACTTACTATGTATTGTGGAAACAGAGTAACACATCACTAAAAATCGCAATCTACATTCAGACAAACTGAACTGGATTTGGGGTATTTTTTTTCCAAACTGCCTGTTGAATTCTCGATTATACATTACATAGAGGTAAAGAGGAATTATTGATACACCTTTCTAATGGTATAGAAAAATGTCAGTTTAATGTATTCTTATAATTTCTTTCTTCTGCACACAATTTTAATGACTTTCTATGTTTTCTACACTGTTAACTATGTTTCTGTGCTGTCCTATTAGCTGGGACTTGCCACAAGATATGTGCCCATCTGTAGTCCAGTAAGCAAATTACAAGTCTGGTCTTGTGCATGAGTTGCTTGTATCACAATCAAAAACTGATCAAGAATTGGTTTTCATTCTTATTAACTTGAAAGCTATTTTGGACTGACAATGACTACTGAATATTCTTTGGTTTGGAGTTAAGTCCATCTAATTATTTTTAAAAGGGGTCCTGAAAGGACTCTCACTGGAAACATTGCTAGAAGACATTACATATTTTTCACTCGGCCAGATCAGAGCACATTTTTATATCAATGAAGTCTGTTCAAAAGGCACAATGCCATAATGATAATTCACTACAAACAAAATAAACAAGATGTAAGATTGGAGATCAAATATTGGCAGCTAAGTGGCAAGTTTGCAAAGGATGAGTAAGCTTTCCCTGGGCTCTTCTATTTTTCAGTGTGCCAAAACAAACAGACGAATACACATAAACTGCATGCAAGGGGTCCTTCTCTTTTCTTATTTTTATTATTAAATGTTTTAAAATACACATGAGGTTAGTAAGTCAAGCATTGTGGCTGTATGTATAAAAGTAAAATTTGAGTGGATGTGTTATTAGATAATTAGCAATAAATTAGAAATAGATAGCTCATCTGTGGTTTAAGCAGTAAATAATATTGATAAAACAGGGAAAACCCTTAACTTTCCAGAACTTATTCAACTTGCACTTTCATGTTCAAATAGCTTTCCTAAATATAAATTTTCAGTGGAATAAAATAGGCACTTGGATGCCTAATTGTTATCATCTTAGAATTACTACCTAAAGCAAACCCATGAACCCCTTTTTAAAAATTCCTGCCTTCCTACACTAACTATAAAGTGAGGCAAAGATGGAACTCTAGACTTTGTATCTACACTGAAAACTTTGGACTTCGAGCAAAAGGATCACAGCTACAGTAATTTGTTTGGGAAAGATATAAACAACAAAAAACCAGGAGGAAACGAAAACAGATTAAGAGAAAAGATCAGTATTTAGGTTTATGATAAATGAATGTGAGGGAAAATAGAATTAAAAGATTATTTGCCAGGGGTGGAAAAGGTTATAAAAAAAATATCAGGAGAAAAAAGAAACCAACAGCACAGGTGAGATTCAATTTGCCTGTGTCTCTTCATAGCCATCACTATGTGCCATAGGAATCTTAAGCATTCACTGCAGTCAGTGGAGAGCTGGTCAATATCACCAGCAGGACTTAAAGAGCTTTTATCTCCTCATACTAGGTATCTTATTTCATTCAGTTGAACTGCTTTATGACTCCAATGCTTAAGTCAAACAGGAACCAATCTCAGTCACCTAAATGTGAGTGCTATTTGAGATGCTCTTGCAAATCCTTTCTGGAATAGAATCATAGATTTTTTTTAAGGTTGGAAAAGATCATTGAGTCCTACTATTAACCCAGAACTGCCAAGTTCACCACTAAACTATGTCCCCAAGAGCCACATCCACATGTGTTTCAAATACCTCGAGGGATGTTTATTTGACCACTTCACTAGGCAGCCAATTCCAGTGCTTGACAACTCTTTCTGTGAAGAAATTCCTCCTAATGTCCCACCTGAAGCTCCCCTGGCACAGCTTGAGGCTGTGTCCTCTCATCCTGTCGCTGGTTGCCTGGGACAAAAGGGCAACCCTCACCTGGCTACAGCCTCCTCTTAGGCAATTGTAGAGAGCAGTAAAGTCTGCCCTGAGCCTCCTTTTCTCCAGGCCAAACAAACCCAGCTCCCTCAGCTGCTCCTCATAACACTTGTGCTCCAGACCCTTCACCAGCTCCGTTGCCCTTCTCTGGACTTGCTTCAGAGAGTTTTTCTGGTGGTAAGGGTCCAGAAGTGAGCAGCAGAACAGCATCAGTTTTCATATCACTGCATTATATACATAGGTTTCTGATCATATCTACCATGTAAATACTTTGGTTACCACTGAGTATTTAAATGGCTTTAGAAATATCTGCATCATGAATCAAATTGAAATAACAGCTTTCCAGGGACTGAACTAGGAAACCCCACTACCTGTAGACATCTGCATTTAGATGTCTGACTCTGGAACTAAATCCTTTTTCTTAAGTCAGGGCAAGTAGAATTCAATCCCATGAACTGAGAAAGGTTAAGGAGTTGTAGGATTGAAAAAAGTATATAAGAAAGGACATTGGAATTACTGAGAAACTTATATCTACAGAGGAAACAAGCTCAGGCACTGAAGAAAAACATGACAGTGAAAGATGTGACTAGACATATTAAGAAAGAATAGAACTATTTTCACACAGTAGCATGTTTAGATATAATTACATGTTTAGATATAAAACATATCTATTTTTAAGATGTAGATTTTGAGTTGTATGGCATTATAAAATGACAAACTAGAACTTCTGTGGCAGAATGCATTAACTGAAGAATAGAAGATTTTGACTAATCATATAGAAAGTGCTTCATAGAAATGTAAATAGTAATATCAGCACCAAGCAAAAATAGAAGCACTGTTATTTATCTTATTATTTTGTTCAGTTTAAATTATACTCTTCCACAGTTTCATATATTTAAGATTATTATGTTTACAACATATTACATTAAGAAGGCCATCAAGAAAGCTAGATATTTTGGCAGATGCGATTGGCGGTCTGGAATGAGGGACTAAAAGAATCAGATTTTCTGATAAAATGATCATTGGAATGAAAGTTAAAGATATTGACAAGTGAGGCTCTAGGTATAAAGGTTAATAGCATCCTTTGATGAATGGATCTCACTTGGCGTTGTCTGGAAATAGGACACTGCTCCATTTAATACCCTTTTCACATCACAAATATTTTCTTTGCAAGCATAACAGCTACAAAACATTCTACTAAATAAAACAGCAATTTCTAAAAGACAGTTCTGCTAGGAGAGTAGATTGGTGACCTGTCACAGTACTGAGAAACTGACTTGCAATTATTGTCCTTTCACACACACAAAAATTTGGACTTCACATTAATTTTGTAGGTAGTTTGACAACATTTTTAAAAACAAATGTGTCTATATTTTTTAAGTTCAAATTACGTATATCTAATGGTCAACAGGAGAAATTCTACGGAAATGTTGAAGCATTAGTAACAGCATCTAAGACATGGCAATCCTTTTGTTCTTTCTATTCCTTCCCATTTGAAAGTGTTTGCAATATCATTTGGAGAGCAGGTATGACATATTGGTATATAACCTCTTTCTGAACACTACAAGAATAATTTTAATTTTATTGTTCCATTGTGCTGGGTGTTTTGGTTTTCTTTTTTTTTTTTTACTCCATGATTTAATTTTCTTATTTATTTATATTTCTAATCTAACATAAGTTGGAATATGTATGTCTGTTTTTTATGAGGCATATTTATCTCAGGATAGTTTGACTCATATGGTAGAATAACATTATCACACACTTAACTTTAATTCAAGGAAAAAAACTATTAAACACAAACATAACCATGAAATTGTCATACAAGCAAAATAACAAGGCTGCTGAGCTGCTGAACAGTAACAGCTTCAATGCATACCTGTGTGCTTCCAAGAGTCAGGTTAACCTGTATCTGATATGTTGTTGTAGAATAGAGGAAAAAGAGAAAACAAAGGAGAATTTCAAGATTTTGTGAAACACAAAAGAAATGAGGGCTGTACATAATAAATTTAAGAATACATGTAATTGAAAAATAATCTTCTGTGATATATCTGTTCAATGTCCTGTACTGTGATGTTGCCTGCTCTAAGCAGTCTTGGACATGAACTTATGACAGTAGAGGAAGTTTTAAAATATAACTTAGATTTCTGTGTGTCCTCAGTTTGTTATCTAATGGCTTGTTTAAGAATTATTCATTTTCAACATATGGGAAGGTTTTCCAAAAGAGTTGAACAGTACAACTGGCGTTTATAAAAAATTAGGTTCAGGTCTGCCTGCTTTGTTAGGAAAACTGGAATGTCAAATTTTCTGTAGAAAACTCCTATATAATCATATTTCCTATAAGAAATTGCCATAAATACAACTATGTAACTACAAAATCCATATACCAATGGAGCCAGAAGAAAGGGAGCCTCCTCCTTTTCATTCTTTGCTGGAACTTGCAAAATATGTAGCAGTATAAACATCTAGGACAATTTCAGAGACCAGTGTTTTGTCTCTTCATACAATTTGAGTGGCTGAGGGCCAGAAACATTCTTCAATATGTTGTCTGGTATGTTTAGAAAAGTGTTAATGAGGGTAGTTTCTGCAGATCACTGTAAAAGTGTTATGGCTAGAGGTAAACCTGTTCTCAGACATGTTCACTGCACATTTACTGGAAGTGAAAGTATCTTGTTTTCTGCCTTTATGAGCTTTCATTAACAGATCATCTACATCTGGGTTCATTTTCTGAATGGACCTTGAATCTGAGGTTTTTTATTCTACTAACAGTGACATCTTTGTGATTTTAATTGGCCCTTCCATTTTCTTAATCTGCTGATAATAAAGACTAACTAACATGAAATAATGAATATATAAAATATTTATATAAAATTACATGGTAATAATTTAATCCCAGGACTGTAAAACAGTCTACAGTAATAAATCTATTTCAGATTTGCTACAATTCTCAAAAGTATAAATGTATTCATTAATAGACAGGTTATTATTTATTATAAATTTTAAATGTTTTTTCTTATGTAAATCTCATGTAAATATTCATCCTCTTTCAAAATACTAAGTGAAGAAATGTAAATCATAGTTTTTGAAAGTTTGATAAATATAAAACAAAACAGATCAAACCATTATGTCTTCTTCAAAGCCATCTCTAACTCAATAATGAAAGTAACATTATAGCAATATTCATTAAACACTTACAGGTTATTGACCTCCATAGTTGAACAGAACAGAGGCAGTCAGCCTTAAAGGACAAATATATCTTAATTTTTGTCATGGGTGGATTAATGGCTTGCCTTTATTGATAACATTTTCTATTCAGCCGTATGGAGGACTTACAAAATGAAGCACAACAAAAGGATTAGAAAACAAAGAAATAATATGCCTAGCTGGACATACCATTTATGATTTTTGATTGCTCTGTTATCAAGTACAAGGCATCGCTTTTAATATATTTACTCAATGGTATTTAAGACCCAAAGTAAAACATAGTTTAGGGATGCTGTGAAAACCAGTTATGATGCATTTTCACAAAAATGACTAAACTGACAGAGTGGATAAAATACCAGAGCATTTTGGAAGATGACACCCTAGCAAGATTTTTCATTTACATGAACTGGATAGTGTTAGAAATTTGTTTTCATTTGGGGATTTTCTACTAAAAGGAAATAGTAAACAAACATGTTACCAGTTGGATTACATGATGTGCCAGCATATATTTTTTGTAATTTGAAGGAGCATCCTATAGAATCCTTACTTTTACAAAGCAAACTTTTTAAATTTTAAGGTAGACCAAGACTAATTTCATTTATTATAATATTATTTCCTTCACTTAATTGTTAATTGTAAAAATTTGCCTGTTACAATGAATATATTCAAAGCTGTATATCTGTAGGTAATTTTTGAATAAGCATATTATTTATTTTTTTTAAATACACAGCTTATGAAAAGTTTTCATATCTAATTGCTTCTCATTCAGAGTGGATTACTCCAGAATTAAACAGATGCCTTCAGAGCTTCACCCTGTTTCTGTCACTTCCATGTCAGAAAGAAATTTTTTTCAATACTTTATATTGTTCACTGCATTACTGACCTTAGAAACCTTTATCTTCAGAATTGAGTTTCTTTTCATTTATAAGCATGAGGACCCAAATAGCACATAGAAAGCAGTGATTTTTGTACATAGATACTATGCTGGTGAATGAGAGATCACATCGGTATCCAGTGTTTGCTTCACTTTACATCAGTGAATACTCAGTGTTTACCAAGGAATTTGATGATCCAAAAACCAGAAAACCCTGTCATAAATACATTTGCTAAAGAGATGGAGGGAATTGTGTAATGGCAGCATCTTTTTGATCTGATTCTTTCTGAAAATCACAGTGAAATGTTTTGACATAACTGTTTGATGTTGAAAAGCAAGGAAGTGATGAACAACAAACTTAAACTGGAGTATCCTTGATTTGGTCTCCAAAGGCAAATTCTTTAATTTACCTGAACAAGATTTCTTAGATACTGCATGCTTATATTTTAAAATAACTTCTGAAATTTTTATAAATTATTTTGATTCTTGTGTGCAACATACTGAGAAGTATTTCCAAAGTAGCTCTTCAATACATAAAACATAGTGTTTGCTACCAGTGGCAGATAAGGTAAGGCTAAATCATTCTGAAGTTCTTAGGATAAAGCAAATCTATTAGTACCTCACAGTGAAACTTCAAAAAGTAGGTTATTACTGATGTAGCACCCAATAGTTCTGGAGCTTCTACAATAATAGTGACAGTATATTCAGTCACGTTTCCAAAATCATAAGCATTTAGATTCTCCTTCCGCTCCACTCACTTCCACTTGAAATTAATAGAGCTGCTTTATTTCAGTATAAATCCACATTAAAAATTATTTTGAATTCTTCTATTTTAAGTAGTGTAAACCATGGGGGAACAGTCTCAGAATTAGCTTGACTTTGCCAGCTTCTCAGAAGCAGTGGGCAATTATCCCCACAGTGCTCAGTGAGGTCCAGATTCAACCCAAATGGAAGATCACATGGACACAGATTACTCACGGTCACCAGTCACTGGAATACAAAGATCTCTACAACTCCCATCTTTTAATTTGTTTGTTTGTTTCAAAAAAGCAACTAAATTACTGTTTCCATTTGTAAAAGGCAAACTATGACCTCTTGGAAGTTGCACTTGTAAGAAGAAATTCTTCCCAACTATTCACCAGAGCTGTGTTACCTGGTATAGGTCTCACAATCAATAGGTCTTGAAATTAATGCTTTAAAATGTTATTGCAATGCAGTTCTGAAACAGAGGGCATTTAAAACCAATGTCATTGCCAGTGAAGTAGAAAGCTGGTGCACAACAGCTTGCATAAGAAAATAAAGACCAGCATTGAAAAATTTAATACTGTGAATACAAGACTTCTCTAATGATCAATAATCCTCTATGTAGCCTTCTACACTGAGATTTTCTTTTAAAAACAATTACAATTATGATTTTTTTACAGTCATATTTAAATTGAAATCACTTATTGTTTTGGGACACATGTAGATTAATAGACATGAACAAACTCATTGAATTTAATGAAATATAGTCATGTGATTCAGAAATCATTACAAATAAGGTGTGTGCAGATAAAGCAGAGTGTAATCATTATATTTGTTTCATAAAATTCAACTAGGCTACCTAGAAGTAATAAATGTTGCTAAACCCTGATGTATCAACTTAATAGACTCTCTTTTCTTTTTCTTGTTTGATTTTTTTTTTTGTTTTTGTAAATCAATACAGGTGTGTTGATGTAATTTATTCAGATATGAGCTGGGTTTTAACACTGTGTGTGAATTTCATACAAAGACTTCATCTTTAGGTACCCGTAAAGCATACTGCTTTTCAGTACACATCAGTCAATGCCATGGTACGATGTTCATCCTATCTTTCTCCTTAAAAACATGTTCTTACTGATCACAAAAAGTTATTTGCTTAGAGATATTCATATTTACATTTTTCAGGTCCCAAGAACTACTGTCCACTAAGTGTAAAGACCGGCTAAGATTATTAACTAGGATGTAGATAGTTCCATGGTAAAACAACCATGCTTAATCAGATGAGCATCACACTTACAGGCCATTTGAAAAACTGCCATTCAATGTGGAATATACTAATTTTCTCTTACATGTTCATCAAAGCTACTAGAAGTGAATTAGTTAGATGAGATACAACGTCTATGCTGACAAATACAGAAGATGATACCAGTGTGAAGGGCCTGATGACAGCAGAGGCAATACATCAAGATAAACTATTCTTTCATCTCGTTCTGCCAATCATTGTGTTGGTCATGGCCAAAAGGAATATTCGAGAATAGGAGATGATATATTTTACAGCAGCCGGGTAATATGGTATTATGGCTGGTAGTACAGCTATTTCTTTATTGAAGAAATAACATGAAGAAATTAGCAACATAGGCACTGAAAGAGTCACATTAGTGATGTTTATTCCTCTGGGATATCATATTAGAAGGTATTTTCCAGGGGAGAAAATACTTGGAGGAAGGGATTTTGAAAATTGAAAGCAAACTAGAGAACTAACATTTTGGCATTAACTTACCCTGTATGTAACCAGTCACTGATTTCCTCAGACACACTTCATAAAAGTTTGACATGGGAAAGCAGAAGGCACTGATAGAAAGATACATAAAAAAGTATAAGAACTTCTTTTAGCAAGACATTTCAAATTTGTACCAGCAGTTTAAGCCCACTATTTACTTGAAAAAAAGAATCTAATATGGTTTCAGTTACTCTGAAAATACAAAAAAGTTACTACAAAGGTTATTAAAGAAAAAGACAAATGATGTAAAAATGCGAAAGTATTCAGTTAGTTTGGAAAAGTTAATTTAGAGGGGTAATATTTTTCACATAATTCAATGAATTTTTTTACTTTTTTTTAATAGATGGTAATTGCCAACTATAAATATTCTTCAATAATAAGGCCAAACTTAACAAAATACTCATAAAATAGCACTACTTTTAGGAGTTTAGTTATATGTCTCAGTTTGTCCAGAATGTATTAGTTTATGATCAACTCTTGGACAGCAGTGGGGTTTCCCCTTCACCACTCTTGTAATCCTTTTTATTTTTACTCCATTACTAGTTAGGGTTAGATTTCAAAAGTACACTGACTGCTGCATATAGAACATTATGTATACAGTATGTATTTGTGTTTCCCACACGACAGGCACTACTCAGCTTGAAACCTTCAGGATGAGAACCAAACAGAATTTGTCAAAAGGTAAAATAAATACATGAATAAATCTAATTCTAAATGCACATTTAGGCTGGTTGTAATGATTGACTGAACCTGAAGGTGGTTTCCTGGTTTTAGAAATATTGGTAGGATCTTTTCTTGTATCAGGAAACCAACTTGACCATTATCTTTGTTGCTACACAATACTAATTTTTATAATTTTTGTTTTTTAAAAGCAGTAATTTCATTGTAATTTGTGACTGAGTATATGAGAAAGAGAGAGGAAGACCTAGAGAGACGTTTTGCTTGAGAATTTCAGCACCAGAAGCACAATTTTTTACAGTTTAAGCTCAGAGAAAGCTATCTGAGCTGTGCAGCTGTCTCCTGCTGTAGCTTGGACTTGGACTAATCAGCAAGATTCAAGGACAACAGCAGATAGCACAGTGAACAGCATCCAGTGACTTAGCTGGTAAATGTAAATGATCCAAATACATTATTATTGACCAAGAGTCACTGTGATAGCTCTCTGAGAACATCAGTATTGCATGGTATTATACACAAATATTAATATACATTAGGACTTTCTAGGAAAAAAGGCTTAAGAATTAAACAGGAAGCTGGAGTACATAGTATCTAAATTAATTACACAAGCATATCTACAGTGTTCTTTACAACCTACCCCTCAGAAAAGGGATCCTGTAGAGCTAAAAATGCATCACAAAAGTTGAACAAAGATCATTGCTTCCACATGAAAAGATACTAAATCCATTTTTTCTTTCAATGTTTTCACTTGAGGATGGATTTAAGAGAAGAATAAAAATGCTATGACTTTTTTGCTTGGAAAGGAGGCATAAGCAGAGGATTTAAAGATTTCTGTAAAGGGTCTGTCCAAATTATAAATCTTTTCAATACCCACTACTAATGATAGTATGTATATGTAATACACATATATAATATGTAATATACAACAGAACAGAGAGCAAATAAAATAATAAAACCCCTCAACCAAAACAATGAAACAAACAAGCCATAACAGATTCTTAAATCTGTGTGCGAAATGAAGATGAGAATGTCTGAAACAGATAGGAGTCAGACCTAGAATCTAGAATCATGGAATCACAGAACAGTTTGTGTTGGAAGGGAGCTTAAAGAAAATTTAGTTCCAACACTCCTGCCACGTGCAGGGACACTTCCCCTAGACTGGCTTGCTCAAAGCTCCACCCAACCCAGCCTTGAACATTTCCAGGGATGCAGCATCCACAGCTGCTCTGGTCAGAATTCATTCCCACTGTCTAATCTACACTTACCCTTTTCAGTTTAAAGCTATTCTCCCTTGTCCTGTGACTACCCTACTCTTGTAAAGAGTTCCTCTCCAATTTTCCTGTAGCCCCTCTTTAGGTACCGGGAGGTGCTATATGGTCTCCCTGAAACTTCTCTTCTCCAGGCGGAACAGCCCCAACTCCCTTGGCCTATCTACCTAGGAGAGGTGCTCAGCCCTCTGATCATCTTTGTGGCCTTCCTCTGGACCCACTCCAACACATCCACATCGTTCTTATGCTGGGAGCTCCAGTGCTGGATGCAGCACTGCAGGTGGGGTCTCACCAGAGAGGAGTAGAGGGCATGGTCATTGTAAATTAGAGAAAAGGTCTCGGAAAACTGGTCTGAACCCAGCAGGGATAAGAGTGAGGTATTAAAAACAGGTAAGAACAATCAACTTTACAAACACAGGATGGGGAACAGCTGGCTAGATAGCAGTTTTTGGAAAGAGATCCAAGGAATTAACTAGACTACAGTCTGAACATGATCAAAAATATCATGCTGTTCTGAAGATGGCAAACATCATACTGAGATGTGTAAGCAGAGTGTAGCTTGCAAAAAATATGAGCAAATCTTTCAGCTTTGCACCACTTTGTAGAGCCTCAGCTGGAGTACTCTGTCCAGCTCTGGTCAACATTCTTGCTGAACCACATCAGAGAGAGAACAGGGAATAAAGAAAGAAAGGTAAGAAATCTACAAAGAGGACCACTGAAAAAATGAATGACAGATTCAAGCTATTTAAATTAAGGAAAACTGAAAGGGTGAATGCTGAGGTATAAGAAAAGTTTCAGAAAGAGAAAAAAAGATGAAAAAGAATGGCCTCAACAGTAAGTAACTGGTTTTCTGTGATTACTTGACAGTGACCACAACGAAAGCTATGAACATGGTATGACTGTCCACAATAGACAACTGGACCACGCAGCAAATTTAACAGGAAAAGCATGCTGGATTACTGGTGGTGGAATTAAACAGGAAAAATCCCAGCCATAGTGAGCCAAAAAGTAACTTGGCACATTCATGGCAAATGAATATACAAACACGTATGCTAAGAAACCTTGATGCAATCTCCCTCATGGAAGTTTGAAAATCACTCGTTTACTAAGAGAAGAATCTCAATGAGAAGTTCATGTTATTTCCTTATACTCTAACATTCTTATGGAGACCAGTGATACAACAGTGACCCAGATGTGACTGACCCAGAGGGATAACATTACCACAAAATACCTTTTGGGAAGCATCTTTGATTTGCACAAAGACTCCGGTGAACATTTCCAAATAAGGAATACATTAGCAGAAGAAAAGGTCTGTTCACAAACCATTCACAAACAAACAAAAAGCAGTGTGTGGGGAGTACATCTGCTGGATAATTTATTCACAATGAATTATTCAGCCAACTCTAGCAAAGGACCTATTTTTTTTTCTAGTTATATAAAGATATTTTCTTATGACAGCCATAGACACAAATGTTATCTTTGACTGATGCTTTCCTTACTGTCATCTTTTCTGTTTGGCCCATAAAGTCAGTTCAGGAAGTACTTTGTCTTCTCACTGATCTTTTGATTCAGGGGTGAATGACAACTTTAACCACGCAGCTAGACCAGATGCCTCAGGATGGCAAGGGTAGAAGGAAAATCATATTTTTAAATCAGAAGGACAAAAATTGCCCACAGCCAAGTAATAGACTATCACATAAACAGAAACTTTGTCACGTGAAATAGTAGCAGTCCAATTTCAAGACAAAAGCAAGATAAAGTTAAGGACATTTGAAAACAAAGGTTTGAGGAAAGTGACTCATACACTGATAAACCCGATAAAAAAGATAAAACACTGTGCAAAAAAATAAAATGCATCTAATCCATACAATAACACATTTCATTGGCGTTTATCTTTTCTTTTCAAAAGTAATTTTCTCTTTCTTTCCTTTGTTTCACCCTCACTTTCCCTTCTAGCTTGAAGTCCTTTGTTCTTTCCTTTTTAATGATGACTAGCACTGATTTAGTTATCTAGGTCATTCATTTACCTTGAATTGTTTGCTGTGGTACAACAAAAACATTCAAACCTAGGAACTCCTATTAACTTTGCTCATATTATTGAAGTTGGTTTTATTTTGAATATGACTTAAATATTTTCAATTGCTTAAAAGGTTTCAACTCTAAAATTTGAAGTAAATTTGATATGAATTGTAAGAGCCTGAATTGCTAAAATGTATGCAGTCATTCTCGTCATTAGGCAGTGTGTTTTCACATTTCTCTGTTAGCATAAGAAAACTCTGAAAATTCAATTAGTTGAATTAATGCAGTGTGCAACACAGCACACAGAAAAATTCCCCATCCTTGATAGCACATATCGCTTTTGCCCTATTATGTGACAGAGTCAAATTATGACACAGCTTTTCTTATGCATCCATTTTCAAATCTCTGTAAGCAGAGTGATGCTTGACAGCAGATACAAAGCAATAGATAGGTAAGTGGCTTGCATTGTGGTAAACAGGATTGAAGAGCAAAGATGTTTGAAGAAATGCTGTAGACAAGCCCATATGTTAATATTAGCCATATTTTTGTATGATTCATATGGAGAAGTCACCTCATCTTTTTGCACCAGGGATGAGGTTATTTTCTTGCTGGGCAAGAAACACACAATCTTCTTTCATTTTAGGTTACGAACATACACGATATATGAGATCACCTTGATTACCATCCTTATGTTTAGGTGACCATCAAGAAAACCATCAACAGCCAGAGATCTGGTATGATGTGTCTCAAAATGCTTATCTCTTTTCCCGTATCTGTATCATTGCCCCTTGATCTCCTTTTGTTTGTGGGCTTCAGCTGTTCTATGTTATCATTCCAATATGACTACAGACACATAGGTATAAGTTAACTTATATCTCCATGCACACTCATATATAAAACAGAGCTGAATACATAGACAACGTCTGTTTTGTTTTTGCACAACTCCTAACATGATGACGTCTGTGTATAAAACCAGTCGAAATCGTAAATGTTTCTGTTCCTTCACTCAGTTCCCACCATGTATAGAACTTGTTATTGCAGTGACCAGTAGGTGAGAGAGAGTTTCTGGTTCCATTTCCTGCTCCATATTTTATCACCTCCAGTCAGGCTCTTGTATATGTTTGAGTTGACTTTCTGGGAAATATTAATTGCTTTAGTATTAAAATAATATTTAATAAAATTTCTCTTGATCTTCCAGACTACTTCATGAGCTCAGGACTGTGAAAATAATTGTTTTTTAAGTTCAGCATTGTGGTTCTAATCCCTGTGTGTGCTTTGTCCTTCAGTTTCAGGTAAGCACATTTATCACTGGACTGTAGGTGAGATATATCTATACAAGCTGCAGACAGCTAGAAATCTCAGATGTGTGTAAATGCATCTGTCTGCAGTGCATGGTGAAGAAGCTCAGCAATTTCAAATAGTGCTGAACTGCTTTTACTGTGCTACAGTTGATATGCACAAGAGCAATAAGGCCATACCTTTGTATTTTCAACATATCAGCAGGCCACTTTTGGCTCAAATGGACATGGACTTTGTGTCTGGAACTCATGCCAGAAGACACAAAACAGCTCTGTATGCTTTGTAATACTTTGTGAGTCGGTTTGTTAATTTTTTCCTGGGAAGAGAGGGTTGTTGGCTAGAGATCTCTGAGCTTTTTTTATCTGTACGAATCTCAACTTTTTTTTTGTCAGCCATCTCCTCTCAAGTGTCTATGGCTTCTCTGGGTGTACATAGTTGCATCGAATGGAGATTAGAAACATCTTTTACATTAGACAAACATTATTCTCTGTTCTGCAGCCACTAAATGCCATCAAATGTGGGCTCGTGACAATGGTAAAAACTGGTAATTGCTATTGTTCTCAGATATAGGGATGATACCTCTTTCTAATGGGTTCTAGAAATCCCTAGCACACTTCAGTCATTACAAGATAAGTTTTTCATGTATACTCACTTCATTTTCCATCAGCATATTTATTAGTTTCCAACGCCTCACCTTTTACCCAAACAGGTAGCAGTGACACAATGTTGCCTTTGTGGCTCCCCTTGCCTTTAGCGTATAGATTACAAGATGCATTCTGCTTTATTTTGTTTCCCTTAGATATGTTCCTCTCTACTCTGTTGCACTAATTCACAAGCAGCTTGAAAGCATACTGTCTTACATATAACACTCTCAACCAAATACCTGAATAAAATGTGAGTTACGCAGGAACAAAAAATGGGGAAATGACACCAGAAACACTCAGTAAATTGTCTGTCTTTGATACCACCTCCCATTCCACAGATGTCCTCTGCTTCCATTGCACTCTTCTCCATTGCAGCTCCTGCCTATATTCCCAGATATATATATCCCCTTTTCTTTGCCTTGCACAAACACTAGATTGAATTGCTGTCCTCCTGTGTTAAACAGAAGAACAATGCTGCTTTTCTTTGATGATGACTTGTTAATATGGGCAAGTGCTTGCCTCTCCCTTTTACCTAATCCATTAGTAATACCTCCCAAAGATAATTTTCCCTCCAGCTGCAGTGGGGTCCTCGGGAATCAGCTTCCACTAGAAGTCTCACTGAACCAAAGCTGCAGGGGAATGAAATACATGCACAAACAAAACTGAAAGCCCAAATATATCAACTTAGTTGATGTCTATTTTTTCCAAGGCCTTAGAGATCTGGTCAGCTGGAGTTTATTTGAATGATGTTTGGTCATGTTAAGTGACAGTTTTGCACCAGGATGTTTTATTTAAATTAATCCAAATCTCAAAAGATAAGATTTTATCTTTAGCCATATATCAGCAACTAACAATACCACAAGAAGTAATTGGCGCATCAATAACTTCAGATTTTTTTAATTGATTGCTATACATAAAAATCAGCTGTCTAATGAAATCCCAATTAAGTTCAGTCTGTGTACTTGAATATAGTTCATAAATGTGGCTACTTGGACTGTAGAATGAGTAGAGTTACTCATGTTCTCCAGGGTCAGTACAGGTCCCAAATCAAAAGTACAGTGGAATGAAAATGGCATGTTGCAGCATTGGAACTTTAACATACCATATAGACTGGGGGGGGGGGCGGGGAGGAATTAAAATTCTCTGGTTTTTGAAGAATAAAGATTTGTTTGATAGCTCAGTTGAGTAGTGGATTGCCTGTGTCAAAAGGCTGGCACAGTATGAAATAACTAGTGTTGATGGGAAAAGCTGCAAAAAGTGTTTAGTGTAATGGGAGCTGAAACCTGTAACTTGTTGCCTGTCAAAACAAGCCTTTTTACACCAGCAGACAAACCTTTTGATGTGATAGTTGATACTTCTATGAAATTATGTATGCATGTATGCTCAAACCACTGGTCATTCTATCCTGTCTTCTGCTGATGGTTCTGAATGGATATGCAACACAGAAAAGTAAATGAAAAACCTAAGAAAATTAGCAATCCTTTGTCATTTTGAAGGGAGAGTAAGTGATTAAGAACAGGACTGGTGAGCATGTTGTACGCAAAGCGTGAGGATACAGAAATAAACATTGTTTGAGGCCAATTTCAACCTCAAAACATGCAATATCAATGCTTTTTCAAAAGAGATCTCAGAGTCATTCAAGAGCTGCAATAAGAACATGATGCAACAGTCTGCAGGAAGCAAATGGGTTCAGGTAGACAGAAAAATGCAGAAAGCATTTAAAAACTGTGCTTTTACTGCCCTATAAGGCAATGATTGTTTATTCTTCAAGAAATTCGGCACATGCAGATGTCCCTTTTTCCTTATTTTTTTTTTCGTAAAACAACATCCACATTAGAAAGATGATTCAAGAGAATTTCAGATTCATGAGTTTACAGAAATGCCCAAGGAGTATGCTGTAACATCTTTAAAACTGTTCACTTCAGAGAACAATTGAGAAGTGCCATTTGCATGTTTTTACAAGTGAAAGGGATGAGCCCTAAAATGGAGTCTGATTCAGAACCTCAGAACAAATAGGAAAAATTACTTCAGAATTAAAACTTGGAAAAATTCAGCTGTTCTAAGAAAATGTAATGTGGAGATTCTTGATAAATCCTGGATAATACTGAGGTATGGAGAACAAATAAATACATGTCCTATGCAGAAAAGTTTGCTAATTTTAAAAAAGAGAGCCTTACATTTCTTAACAAAGAAAGATTCAGACCAATTAGAAGAGCACTAAGCCACCTAAACCCAGTCTTCTACAATGTGAAAGGCCATCTAAGAAGTGGTTTCCACAGATGCAGTTCAGTTGAAAAGAAAGAAATAAACACTTGCAGGACAACATGAAGCTGAACAAATACATAAATCAATTGCAGAATCAGATTAGCTGTGCTGGATCACAGACTCCATCAGTGACAGACCAATAAAACAACCCAGCTCACATACGGATCACTATATTCTACATTTCTTTAGATGAACAGCCTCTTAGGAACTTCAAAAGCCTAAAAACTTTTATTACCTCCATCATAATGTATGAATCTGGTGATTTTTCATGAAACTCTACCTTTACTTTGATTAACTGACATTTACTGCATGATAAGAACATGCAAATAAAATTTTATCATGACTGGGTTTCTGTTTAATGCATTTTTTTATTCCAAAAGAGCTCATTCCTGTGTCAGTGACCTAATGCAGGACAGAGCAAATGAGCATCAGGGACACCACAAAGCACCATGAAGAAAATGTCCATCTTGAGAATGGAGGTGCTGAGCTACTACTGAGCAGGAAAGACTGTCAATGCACCCACAGAAGAAAATGGAGATATTATTCCAGATACTCTTATAAAAGCTGTAGAATGTTATTTGAATGGAAAATATATATTATTTCCCAGATTTACTTACTGTGAAGCACTGAAGCATAGTTTGGCAACACAGTTGTAATTTTTGTACACTTCATTTCAGAGGGAAAAGAGAAAGTGGTGAAAAGGAATTTGGCAATACAGCTTTAAATATTGTATAATCCTTGTAGTCAGCTATCTCTGTTGGCAGCCAAACAGAAGTGCCTAGAGTCAGAAACCTCAGCAAAGGGCATTTACAAATATTTTAAAAATGCAGTTACTTGGAATACAACTCCGCTCTTGTGCTGTCCCCACAGACTTCAGATTACAAAGGCAAGGGAAGGGAAGTGCCCCATCTCCCAGACTGTGACCCATATCTCCTTTCTTCTTCTTGGGAATATAATTAGCTCCCTCTTCTCTAAACTTCCAGCCCAGTCTTTTGGACTGGGCAGCTTTGCACTGTGTATTTTTATTCCTCTGAAGCTTCTTGACTTCTTTCTCTCTGTACTCGATCCTCAACAGGCCTAGCTACTTTGATGATATTATGGGTTGACAGCCAGAACTGAAAATAAGAAGAAGGAAGCCTACTGACAAACTGGCTAGGTTTTGTTTTTTAGCTTTTTCTCCCTAAAAAAAAAGTGTCATCAGTGGTTTTGATGCCAAAATTCTTGTGCAATGAACACAACTGGCATGAACACTTGGATGCCTCCCAAATGCAGATGGAAATGTCAAAGAAATGATGAAGGTAATATTGTCATGAACTGAATTATTCCATAACCAATATCTGCCCCAGAAGAGAGAAAAAAAAAAAAAAGTCTCTACTAACTATAAAATAAAATATGACATAGGTAGATCATGACCCTGACAAGTACTCAAAGTCAGCTGATGAAAAGAGGTTTTAGAACAACAACAACAACAAGTCAGCAAGCAAGCTGAGAAATGATAAAAGCATTCAGCAAAATGCATGGATAGAGTAGGGAAGTAACTTGAAAGCCAGGTGTCACAAATATCAGAATACTTGTAAGGCACAGGAAAAGGAGTCAAGGATGATTGTTCTATTCTTGACTGTGCTGGAGACTTCTTGTGCGACTTTTGGACCAAACAGGGCTATCTCAGCCTGGAAGAACATAATAAATGACAAGCAAACACAGAAATAATCCTGCTTTGAAAATTAACCATTAAATGGTTTTGTGGAAGGATTAATGCATAATGCTATCTTTACTTGGTAAATCAGCTGTTTATTTGGCTTTAACTCTACCAAATGGAACAAACAGATTTCTTATTGGTACTGTACCTGACATGTGAAGATGGGATCTGTATAAAATTATGGTGAACATGAAAAATAAACCTACAGAATTACTTGAAATCTGGAGATCATAGTAACAGAATTATATACTGGATGTAACAGAAGATGCATGGTATGGAATTATGAACCTTGGCATAAGCAGCAGAAATTGGGAAGTGGACAAATTTTAAAACTTCTCTGTCTGAACGTGAGGACGCAGCAGAAGAATAAAAGACATGAAAGATATGGAAAGATTTTTCATTTTTTGTTTCTACAAAATAGTAAATCATTATGAAAATTTGCAGACTCTTTGATGAAAAATATGTTCAGTGCCTGATTAAGAAAATTGTAGAAGATTATGGCACGCAAATCAAAAACATGCTCCTATAAATCTCATAACTCTAATGCAAAATCAGTTTTGCTGTCCCTGTATCCAGTTAAGAGAGATATGCCAGTGAACACTACAGTCTAAGGCCTGACTGTCATATTGCTTAATTTTACTTTTTTAAGAACTTGAATGGCATCAATATAAAGCCAGGGCAGGAATTAAAAAAGAAAAAAAAAAAAAAAGGAAATTCAAAGCAATTAGGTGCAGAGAAAAAATAACAATGGCTTGCATCTTTGGTTGGGAGCTATAAGAAAGAAAAAAGTGAGTATTTGAATGGTCTGAATGACAAATGTATGTGAGAGCAGCTGTTATCAAACAAATATGGTTTCTTTTATTTTTAGGACGTGTGCTATCAGGTAAAAAATAAACAGGACTGAAAATGGACTGATGCACTTATATAGCTCCACTTAGATGTACAGGTAATGGCACATAGTGCAGATGGCTGGATGGACGTAAGGCGTATGTAAAGGTGGATGAGGTGTAACTCAGCTTCAGAAAAGCTCTCTATTGCCTATAACAAAGCAGATACTCTAGCTCATGTCACCCAAAGGCAGACATCAGATTTAGGTGCTTAATCTGTGAAGAAAATTCCAGCCTTTCTGTACACTGGTGTTCTTCCACTCCAGTAGCTGAAAGGTAGTCAGGAGAGTTTTGTAATAACTGTGTCAAAAACACATTGCTCTGAACAGTTTATTAAGGCATGAAGAATTTGTTATGGACAGAATTTAAACAATGATGGAATGACACAGAATACAGGTCATAAGAATCAGCTCCTGTTTTTCACCTCCAGCAGAAGGGTTTGGAAAGAAAATGAGAATTTTATGTTGTTTTCTACCTTCTTTTTGAATGTGAAGAGGGACCAGCCAAGATAACAGTGATATTCATTTGTATTTGCAACAGTTTTAATCAGTTACTAGTGTGCCAGTTCATCAGTCCTTAGCCAGCACATGCTGTGCTGTAAATTCAGACATTAGCCCTGGAAAAACATCCTCAGTGTTTGGCAGCACCATGGGTGTATTGGAATGCCAAAAGTCATGTGGATGAATGAGGTAAGGATAGGACATGCATGAATAAATAAGCTGTACCTGGGTTCTGTACCGCAGGCCACTTTCAGCAGCAATCAGTGTACTTCCTCTCCTTCTCTGAGAGTGAGATAGTGTGTTCCTGACCATGTTTTGGAGTTGTAGTGTATTACAAGTTTTGTAGGAATATAAAGTAACTTTAAGGGGCTTTTAAAAATGTTTCTCTTAAATCATTTTGTTGCTATTCATTGGTTTTTCTTTTATCACATGTCCAAAGGTAAACAGTAATGTCTGCTTAAACATAAAAACATGAGGCCAGTTGTCAGGATTTGCTGAAACTGTTGTCCAGGTTAGGCTGCTGCAGCTCCATGCATCCAGGCACCAGCAACAAGGCTGAGCAGGTATTCCCAACAGGCAGCCCCACACCACAATTCAGTGCATGGGTACACACAGCCAGGCACAGAGAGCAGCATAGACATGGCACAGTGCTCACATATAAGCAAACAGCACCAATGGTCTCATCCTGGTCCCCTCTCTGGCTGATAAGAACAATGGGCTCTTAGTGGAAATTATACACATTCATATGGTGTGGATCCCTCCAAGAGTTAGCCTTAGACTCATAATTTATCCACTAGCTGGTCTTAGACTTATACTCTATCCTAGTTTATACTTTCTCCTACTTGGTGGGACTCAAGCCTGTGAGCCCAGAGGGACAGAGCGCAGAGCAGCTGCTGGAACTCAGAATTATGTGAGCACAGATGCACACACACAGACACACACTCTAAGGGACCCCATGGTAGCAGACATAGACATACAGATTGCCGGTAGCTATCCCCTTGATATTCTGGTCTCCTCTGGTTACCTCATGGGCAGGCATCCAAAAATCTCTCTGGTATCTGGTCCAGACTATGGTCTTACCTGTAGCCAGCCCCAGGTTCCAAAGTCCCTTCAGCTCTGGACCTACTGGACCACGCAGACACTCTGATTTCGCCAGTCTCTGTCCCAGACTTGTGGTCACTCCAGTATTTGGTTCCTAAGCCTCTTATACTGCACAGGATCTAGGCCAGCTTGATGTTTGCTAGTGATTGTTCACTGACACACCCACTCTGCTCCCACACACCCACACCCACCCTTGATTTCTCCAGCTGGTGGCACACAGCTCCCTCTGACTTGTGGTCTTACCCCCCCCCCCCCATTACTGATATTCAGTCCCATACACCCTCACATGTACACAGAACAGAGTCTCTTCACTCAGAAAAATAGTCAGAAGTGGAGTTTAATGAGAAAACAGGAGAAACTGTGCTGATCAGGCACAGGGCATTACCAGACATATGTACTCACCAGCCGCAGTTTACAGGAGGCCAGCCTCTTTTATTCCCTTTTTACCTCTATTTTCCCATGCTTCCCACTCCCTGATTCTTTCCATTCCCTAACTTCGGTTCCTGACCTAAACTTCACATCGTAAGTCAGGTACAATCCCAAAATGATCTCCTCTGGCATTCCACAAAGAGCTCCATACTCAGCGACAGTCCCCTCCCAGTCCAGGAGGTGCTGTGGTGTGCTGGTTTTGGCTAAGGTAGAGCTAATTTTCCTCACAGTGACTGGTAAGGGACTGTGTTCTGGATTTGTGCTGAACACAGAGTTGCTAATATAGAGATGTTTTTGTCACTGCTGAGCAGGGCTTACACAGGGCCAAAGCCTTTTCTGCTTTTTGTACTGCCATGCTGGCAAGGAAGTCGGGGGTGCAGGGGAGCTTGGGAGGAGCCACGCCCAGGACAGCTGATCCAAACTGACCAAAGGGGTATTCCATATGACATCATGCTCTTTATATAAAGTGGGGGAAAGAAGGAGGAAGGGGAGGACATTTGGAATGATGGCATTTGTATTCCCAAGTGACTATTACATGTGATGGGGCCCTGCTCTCCTGGGGATGGCTGAACACCTGCCTGCCATGGGAAGCAGAGAATTTCTTGGTTTTCTTTGCTTGTGTGCATGGTTTTCACTCTCCCTATTAAATTATCTTTATCTCAACCCACGAGTTTTCCAGCTTTTACCCTTTTGATTCTCTCCTTGATCCTGTTGGTGGGGGAGTGAGAAAGCCGCTGTGTGGGGTTAAACCACAACACCTGGGGAGACAGTGTCCATTAGCTCAGCATCGTGGGTCTCACCCTGCCTGTGTGTCTGATCATCCTGGTGATGGATCAGGGCAGGGGCTTATGTTTCTTCTTTTTGCCAGGGTGCTGGGGACTTTTCCACTTGCCCCTGTGCCTCGGAGGATCCTCTTTGTGGAAACGAGCCTCTAATCACATAACCTAACACTAGTAATCTTCATCTTTTTGTTTGTCGGGTTTTGTTAAATAATTTGCAGGCTGTAGCATTCTGGCTGCTGACTGATTTGCAATTGTGGCTGCTCCTAACTCTGTAATGCAGCCCTGATTTCACTGAAATGTGTAGAACTTTGGCCACTGAATTGGCTGGAGACAGACTTTTGAATAAGTGTGCACCAGTTTGCTCTAGAGTATCCACTGGGCCAGACCTCACCTCCTCTGAGAAAGCAGATGTACAGAATTAATGGAGAAAATAACTCCCATGGAAAATTCCTTTCCCTGCATTTTTAAATCAGAGAGAGGAAAACCTGCCATTCCAACTTCACAGTTTCTCAACTAGACCCACTATTTTTTATTAGTAATCTCCACCATTCCACCCATTTTCTTAATCTTCTACAAGCCTTACCTTTTCAATTACCTATGCATTTCAGGATAAGGAAAAATGTTATTATGAGTTTTTGCATGTGGCTATGTATCACTTAGCATTCCAATTGCTCTTCATGCCCCTGCAGTATCCAAACAATTAGAAAAGCTGGCATGCAAAAGTTCCAGAAAAGTTTTTAGCTGCTCAAATTAGCAAAATTACTGACTGACTTTATTATAAATAAACAGATGAGAGTCATAGTGGCAGGCAATTTCTCAGTCCTTTATTGCTATTTAGACTATGCCCCTTCATGCTGAAAAGATATGAGAAAGAAATCCACAGCACATTTTATTAGTAAGTCTCTTTTACTCTCCAGGAAATCTATCAAGAGACTAGGTCTACTGTATAAGTCTATCCAAATATTTTAATAGGACCCCTCTCAGCATTTTCATAAATGAAGACGGATTTTGGCTGAGCCCGAATTATGATCAGGAAGTTCCTCCATGAACATAAGCAAGAGTGCTGATAGAGGCTATGACTGACTGAGACTGGAGGTTCACAATTGTGCAGCAATTTCTGGCTCTTCTCCAGCTTCAAGGATGGAGTCTGCCAACTTGGCAGGCTGGAGAACTCACTATGGCAATTTTTCAAATGGGAGAAATGGTCCAAGGAGGAGCTGTAATTCCATATAAACTGTCCAGAACTGATGACAGAGGCCTCTGCTTCGAACAATCTGGCCAAGAACTGAGTGAATCACTGTGTCCAACTGAAGATGGACAGTGTATTTATAGAATTCCTGTGGGCATTCACTGTGCAACTACAGCCAAATTGCTAATGTAACTGCGGCTTACAGTTGGAGAGTGTGATGTCTGGGATTTTCTGGATGTCAGAGCCCAGAAGTCCCTTTGAATTCTCATAAGTGTGAGGTCATTGAACTATGTTTTCAAAAGCAGCATTTTTAAGCTGCTTCATGTTGGTTCACTTTAAATGGGGTTTTAATTCCCAGAAATTTTTCCTGCAATTTAGAACACTATCACTTACCTTAAAATCAGTGGTAAGTTTTTTGAACGCCTGGAGAACATTCTTTCTCAGCTCTCTAAGTAAGAAAAACTCTTTTAGAGAGCCTGTCAGAGGCTTTATTCTATCTAAAGCCATGTGAGGAGTGGTTGAGGTCACTTGATCTGTTCAGCCTGGAGAAGAGGGGACTGAGGGGAGACCTCATCGCAGTTACAACTTCCTTGTGAGGGGCAGTGCAGGGGCAGGCACTGATCTCTTCTCTGTGGTGATCAGTGACAAGACCCAAGGGAAAGGCTTGAAGCCATGTCAGTGAAGGTTTACATTGGATATCAGAAAAAGGTTCTTCACAAGAGGGTGGTCAGGCACTGGAACAGGTTCCCCAGGAAAGAGGTCACAGAACCAAGCTTGACAGAGTTCAAGAAGCGTTTGGACAACACTCTGAGGCACATGATGTGACTCTTGGGGATGTCCTGTTCAGGGCTAAGATTTATACTCAATGATCTTTGTGGGTCCCTTCCATCTCAGAATATTCTGTGATTCTGTGATTCTGTAAATCTTTCTGAAGTTTTCCCCTGTTCTGTCTCAAGCTGTGAGATGGATTTGATGCATCCAGAAAAATTTTCATTCTTCAACAAGCATGATAACCTTGACAAATTTGCCCTGTTGAATTTAGTTAGAGTAACATGACTTGGTCATAAACCCTATTATAAATACTCTGGACAGATTCCAAATATGAGACATGAGAACTTTCTTTATTTCTTGCAGCTTCACAGGAAGGAGGAAAAAATCTTCACAAAGAGGAGGGAAAAAAAGCTGCACAACAGTTACTGTTTAATGAAACAGAAAATAATGCAATTAATGCCTCACTGGCTGTAGAGAGTCAGAAGGTCAAAATTCAACATCAGCTTTGCCTGCCAGTTAGACTAAATTGGTCTCACCCATGCAATCAGCAGATCTTCTATAACAATGAGACCTCATGGCATGTACTATGGAACTTGTTTTTACTCTTCTAAATTTGGAAGTGTTCAAGAATATATATATTTTTTTTTCTTAATGTTTTCATGTGTTTCCTAGACTTGTTTGTCTCACAGAAATTTAGATCTGTAGCTTCCAACTCAGGGCTGCTGAGAGTTTGATACACAACTTTTCTTAATAGAGCAGTGTTCAAAAGTTCTACATCATTTATATTAAAGAAGAAAATAAAATATTGCTATTATCACTTACAACACTTTCAAACAGCACTGAAGAGATTGATGCATGTGTTCACTCAAGCTGTTAAATGTAGCACATCCCAATCCAGTCAAATTCCTTTATACATATTTTTCTTACTTATAGTATGCTCAGTTTCTCATAGGACCTCAAGGTCACTTTTGTCACTGTTTATTTATTTCTTTCCCGAGAGCAAGATTATTCTGTAATATATTTTCTGATTATCTACAAGCTCACTGTTATAAAAAGTTGTTGTTATATTTTTCTGTAGCCTAAAAATAGTGAGAAATAAAAAGTCCTGCTGGAAGTGAGTGTCTGACATTCCAGCACCTTCAGCTGGAGAGAATTTGAGATGTAAAGGCAACCTGCACAGGCCCTTGTTAAAAACAAAATAATAACATCAAGAGGGAGAGAGAATGAAGGAGAGCACATCCAAAGCATTCTGAAGAGGTTTAGCACACTTACCAATCCTATATACATAATTTAATTTCCCCACAGGACCATATAACTCAGCATGGTATACTATATAACAAAAGAAGCACCAACCAACCAATCTTCCACCCTGTCGAAAAAAAAATCCTAACTTTATAGGTATTTGTGTATTTATAATACAACTATCTGCAGTGGTAAGGAGAGAAAAAATGCAAGTGTTACCTGAACACAGGATACCTTGCTACAGCTGTAGGTCTGAGCTATGGCAAGGGCAAACTAGCACAAGCTGTTTCAAAGCAAACAGGAGGCATAGAGTGGAGTCAATATGCCCGGTTACTGCTGAATGTTGAAACCCATAAGAAAAAGGATTGTGAGCGTGTGATGAACAAGTCAGGAAGTAGCAGCAGACAAAAAGAGCAAGGAGGAGAGAGACTCAGCATGGTCTGGCATCAAAATGTATCATTATATCTCCGATGTATTGCATTATATGTAATGATTATAAAAATGTTCCAGGACAGAAGAACTTAAGTTCTGATAGCTCTGTGTTCTACGTGGCTCAGCATAACTAAATTGGAAGAATTTATAGCTTTTTAAGATGGTGCTAATCTTTTTTCCTGCAGAAGCAGCATGTGATGGGTCTTTTTTTCCTCCCATATCAGGTACTGTTTAATGTTATTCCAGCTAATTGTTTATTTTGCCCCATTAACTTGGAATAGACCTGAGGTTGAGGCTTCTTACATCTTATATGCAACATAAACATACATTTATTTCTTTGCAAGTCCACAAATAAATAATCTGTTGGGAGAGACTGGAGCAAAGAATTTTTACTAATCAGGTTCCCACATAAAAAGTGTGATTGCAGAGCTCTACTACCTAAGACACTGGGTCATTCATTCCCAAAAGGAAGACTTTGCCATGACTTATCCCACCCTCAAATCTTCCTTTAAACCCTGACTTAGCTGTGAGCAAAGTTGTAAAGAGTTCTTGGCTGCTTTTGAATGAAAATCTGTGATGTCCACTGTTCGGAAACTGGCAACAATGAAAGCAATCATGCAGTTTTTCATCTGAGTGCAGGTTTCCCGGACATTCTTTATGTTCCCTTTAAAAAGCAATCCTATAAATATGACTTCAGTGGCAGATGAATACACACAGCAGACAAATGTGTTCCCTCACTAATGGTCTGATAAATTTGTAAGATTTTTTTTGGTGACATAATTACAACTTGGTCAGCCCCTGCTATTATGCATCACTGTTTGTGATAAACAATGCTTTACCTTGCATGTTTTAGCAAAGTCTTTGAGAAAACTGCAGGACAGTAAATCACCTGCTAACAAGGGCTGTAGCAAATTTTCCCCCAGAGTTCTCAACTCCAGCAAATTAGAGTACCAAAGATCATGAGAGATTCCAGATTCTAGGTCCACTTGTCTGGGACAGATTGAGGAATAGCTGCATGCAGGACAAATAAAGCTGTAGAAAAAAGATGAACAGATAAAGATGAAAAGCTGTTGCATGTATTCACTTAATTAAACCTTTACAGGTTATAATATTCAATAATAACACACTCAATAACAATTTTTTTTGAGATCCAGTGCAATACTCCAAACAACTTTGTGGAGTGTTTGTTTTATTTCTGAAAACAATCATATTTGCAATGTTATGTAAGGGGAAACATTTCAGGTTTACTAACTTTTTGTGCAAAGGGAGAATGATTGGCTATTTTAAGGTCAAAGATTAAACCATTATAGAAAAGCTCAGTGCAGTTGCCCTCAATAGATTGGTGGGCTACACTAGCGGTGTGGTTGGGTTTGCCTTATATGCATTACACAATTTATGTATTGGGTCGAAGTAGCTGAATATGGATGACATGTAATGAGAACATCCACCTATTTCCCACTAGTACTGTTTCCCTAGCTTTCTTCTCACTAAACTGGAGCATGCCTTTCTCACACGGGTCCTGAATAAAACACAGTTCAAAGCCCTTCCAAAAGTAGCAATGGAAAGATTTTTCCTTAAAACCTCTGCTGTTTCTTTCAAAACAATGTTTGTAGTTGCATCCCATCCCTCCCGTGGCCCCTCATCAGGAATGGCATCTACTTCCCCAGCACAGGAGACTTATGCAGAAGAGCTTTCGCCTGTGCTCTTTCCACTCTTTCATAGCTAATCAACAACCACTCACTGCCTAGCTATTTGTGTTAGATGTGCTATATAACTCTGGCACAAAGCCTTTCATTTGTGTTCTTACTAATGCTATTTGTAGAATGTGGATTGTAGCTGCTGCCTCTGATCTTCCACTGTCTTTTAAAAATGAATAAAAAAAAAAGAGAAGCAATTATTGGCACTGTTCAAAGAGCTTTCCCTGTTCTGCTCTCAGGAAGGCAGCCTTTGTACAAAGCCAGTGGAGTTGTGCCCATTCACAGCAGGGCCAAATTCGGCCTGAAATGCTGCCCTAGTAAAGAGCACAGGCATCCTCCTATGAATCGGGAAAGGTGGTGGTATGGCTAGTCTCTGCATATGAGACAAGTCAAGCTTGCAGTCCCTATCCCTCACCTCTCATTCCTCATATACCCATTTTTTTGAATGTGCAAATATTGCCCTTCAGATGCATGGAGTCAGGCCCTGTCTTCCCATGGAGTGCAAATAGGTCCTGCCAAAAGAGCTGCAGACAATACAGGCTTGCATGCCTTGATTTTTATATGCCCAATGAATTTGTTACTGTGCTGATGGCTTTCTCAGGGACGCCTGTAATATCTAGAAGAGCTTGTGTGTAAGTTAGAACAGGTCCTCAACAAGAAGCTGCAAACTAGTCTTCCTTGCAAGTAAGCAAAATGAAATGAAAGAATGAGAGGACAAGAGGGTCTGTGTATACTCAAGGGGAGCAGAAAGCAAACAGGGAGAGTGACTAGAACTAATAAGAAAGAGGAGGAATGAGAGAATGTGTTGAGTAGAGTTTGATCATTATGAAAGAATTACTGGACCTATTTTCTTAATCCTTTGATTTTTTGGCATTGTAGGGTTAATGATTTTTGAGTGGAGATGATAAAGGGTGAGAGAAGAAGGAGGTGCTTTCCGATCTTGTTGCAGGTTGGTTTTCCCAAGCTGCAACGTTCATTCCAAGACTGACTCCAGCATGCCTTTGCTGAAGGCTTTCTTTCAGCAGGCTCTATCTATTAATCTCTGACTAGTTATCTCTAAGTAGTACATCCACCCTTGTGATGGCTAGCTGGAAAATACCTAGAATCATGAAAATACAATTAACATGCATTTAACAGGAGTTTCATTACCTGATTAAAAGATACACTGGGGAGAGGGAAACAAAGCTAGCACTTCCAGCATCTCTCTGTTTCTCAGAGAAGAGTTTTGTGTTAGCAGGCCTATGACCTGCCAGAAGAGACTTTTAATAGTAACTGTCAGTTGTGAGTATTCAAGTTGAACAGAAAAAGAGTGTTAAATATGGTGCACCTACCTCTTTGGATTATCTCACACCAAAATTATTTTAGTAAAAGACAGCAAGGTGAACAGGCATGCAGTTGAAACCATGCTCACTGAAGACTTCTTCTCCGACTTAAGTGGTATAGAAAAGTGGTATATAAACTGTATAAACTTATTATAAACTAGAAGTGATATATAAGTGATATAGACAGTCATATTGCATCAGATCTAACTGCATCAGATTGTGCTAGCTAATGCAATTTGAACACCACTTTTTGAAAATTCAAGGTTACCATCGCAACGATCAATTTTGAATAGGCAACACCTGTACCCATGACCAATATTCACACATTTTAGATAGAGAAATATCTTCAATGTAGCACAAGGACTGTACAACTGTCTCATGCCTCACCTTTTCTGTACATTTACAGATCCATACAGCCTTGAAGATGCCAAGCTTATAATGATGGAAGGTTGGTTGAAAGCCCCATACAACCCTGGCAAAGTTGTCTCACTCCATAACCAGACCTTATTGTGGTCTTTATCGTCCTCCAGATGATCCAATTGCTTCCTCAGGATGGAAAAAAAAAGAAGCAATCATAATCCTTTATCAATATATCATATTCTATTCATGGTTATGCAAGTTTCTCAATATTCAACAAAAACCAGCCTAAACCATCCCCGGTGTAGCTTAACTTGTGCCTTTCTATGACTACTTTTGAAAAACGCTGGATCCAATGTTGCTTTCTTCCAATCTGTGGGAAACATCCTGAAAGTTAGAGATGCAATAAGACATTTTTCATACACATTGAGAAGGTACAGCAGCAGAGATGAGTCATGTTGACCTAGTCAAGACATGGTGTTCTCTCTCCCTTTACCATCCACACAGTGTTATCTGGACCATTGGATCCTTTGGTTTTGGCTTTGGTATGATTCTGTACAAACATGGAATGCTCACATAATGCAGTTGCAATGGATATCTCTGCGTAGCAAAGACAAATGAGAAATCATTGTGGCACTGTTGATGAGTGACTTCTAGCATTCACTTTGTGTCTCAGTTGTCTGTCCTTGTTGCCTAATTAGCACTGCATGGAGATTCAAATGAATGATACTCTAGCTATAATCCATCTCTCTCAAAGAGAAAGGGCTGTATAATGCCCATCAGATCACTGTGTTAACAGCTTTCTACATACTTCTGTGTGGCCTTTCTTCACATGGAAGACAATTTAGTGCAACATTTCTTGTGATCAGCCTGCCTAAATATGCCTACATAGAAAAACAGTTCAAACTTCAAAGTTTTCAAACTAAACCTCCAGTGCAAGGCACAGTGATGCATTGGAAGTTACTAGTAAAGTTACATGATCCTATGACTTTCCTTTCTCATGACAAGAACATGGATGTTGCCCTACCTGGGGACTACTCTGTACATGAAAAAACAAAAAGAGACACAAGAAGATGGAGGGCTAATATAGCATTTTGTGGAAAGCTTTTATATCTCTTGTATATCTCTACGTGTAGTGACCAATGGTGATCTAGACTCAGGAAATTGGCTTTCCACTTTCAGTGGAAAGATGAAGATATATCTCAAGATAAATTTCGTCAGATAAATTACTACAGATGAAGACTTTTTTGTATGGATAGAGACTTGTATGCCTACAATCTCCGTGCCGGTGTGACTCTTGCAAGCAATTTAACAAGAGAAGGATAAAACTCCCACTTTTTGATTTTCTTCATTATCTAAGAATAAGCATTTGAGATGCATTTGTACATGGTTTTTCTGGCTATAATAGGTGCAAGCAGACTGAGATTACCATTTATCATAGGAAGAAATTTCACTTGTAATCACATTCGCATGGTCTATTTACGTCAGTGTTTTATAGACAGTTACCTGTAGTAAATTTTCCCTCTTGAATTTTCAAGATATATTATAAGATACCTAGCAAAAAGATTTCCATGAAGTTCTGTAACTATTTTTGTGGAGAATTTTGAAGCTGGCAGTTCATATGCTTATAATTAGAAGACTTTTGGTTTACTTGGATGGGTGATTGAGTTTTTCAATTGAAAACAAAACAGAAAATCCATAACACAGACTATATTTTCTAAAATATATAACTTCAAAAGGACCTTAGTTGTTAGTCTACAACGGTGCTACTTAGTGCCATTGTGGTCACATTTTTAACAAAAGAGAAGATTTCAAGACAAACTCCAGGCTATTTGTGAATAATGAGTCATAGAGAACCCTGGAACACAAGCATTTTCCTTTGTTTGCCATCAAAGTAAACTCACTTCAAAAGTAGCTAATACAGAAAGAGGACTGACTAGTGAACAGTCTGTGAGGCACTTGAGTCCTCAACATGTTAGGAAGGTAAATTAGTAATACAAGGAAACCGTGAGTTTTGGTCTTTTTTTTTCCTCCCTGCTGCTACAGGGAAATTTATAATCTATCATATCTCCAGGATGAGAAAATTGTCATTTCTTTAAAATGGCCATGGTCAGACAACAGGCAATTAATTAATTCCATTTTAACCGAAATTATTTTACATTTCCATTATTTTCTATTGGTTTATTAATGGGTTTGTTTCCTTTTGCAACAGCAATTCTATTTCAGATGAGAGAAATTGTATACTTTCACAGTGAGAGTTCAAGTAAACTAAGATTATATATGAAAAATCCAAAACCCAGCTAGTGGTTGAGGGGTAAGTTTCATCAGAGCCAAAGACGGCTGTAGAAAAATACTCAAATTTATCATGTAAGGAGAAATGAAATTAAAAATATACATTTGTCTTGCTTAAAATAAGTGCCTTTTAATTAATTTAGCCAAGTGTCTTCAAGACACCTACACTTTTGNTTGGCCGCGAAAGTGCAGTCTCCTGGCTGGATCGCTGGGCAGCCTAGTGGTCAGGCGACTGCACACTTTTTATCCACTTCAGAGTTGACAGAGGCTAGTTTCTTCTGGCTTCTGCACAGTTTCTCTAGCTGCTTGTCTTTCCAGAGCTATGTTAAGCAGTCCTGACCAGTGCCTACATACATATGGCATTGTCCCATCATTTTCAAATCAAAATATTACAGTTTTTAAATAGAAAGGTAAACAGAGAGGCAAAGAATTGAAGAAGAAAAAAACTGTTGAGAAGGTTCTTAGTAAGAAAATTGAAACAGGAGGGAATGGCATGCAGAGAAAAATGCAAGTTCACACACCAAAGTTAGAGGATTTGGGATTAATTGAAATCCTCAAGTGGTGCATGGTAAGTGACTGCCTATTTAGAGCCAATAGATAGGTTTCCGTGAGGTTAAGGAAGCGAAAAATCCCATACGAAGCTAGTGAGATGTTAAATTCTAATTAGAAGTGTTAATTAAAAAAAAACATTTCCAATTTCATCAGTGAGAGTGCTTTTGTTGTTCTGATTCTCTTTGCTACAGTGAATCCTAAGTATCCTAACTCATTTTGTCCCAATATTATTTACCACTTCTATAGGGTATAAAAAAGTTGACTATGACTATAGAAGCAGGGATTATTACAGTGGCACCTTCTACAGTGTCTGTGATAAGAGGACTATCAGCACTTCCACTGGATGAGACTTTTCTGGGCTTGAAAACTGAAGTCATAAAATTCACACTGGACTGAAATTTGGGTACATAACTTCCCAGCCTGTAAGAAAATACCCTATAAACTTTATGCATATTAAATCGATTGAGCATTTTTTAATTAACTACACAAAACCAGTTTGTTTCCTCTAGGTTCCAATGTTGCGCTGTGCAATGCCAACTAAAAAGTGCAGTTATTTAGCTTGACATTTTGCAGGTCATTAGCCCACGGCATGGAGTAAGTACATGGCACACAAAGAAACAGGATGCTGGTGGCAACTACTTCTTTATCAAGAGGTCTCAGTACTCACCCTTCCAGGAAAAGAGCTTCTCTTCCCCTATACTGTATATGAAAACTGCTTGCTGCCCATGCAGGATCTATGCCATGCTCCTACAGGAAGGTGGGATGGGAAAAATCCAGCAAAGAGACTGCCTACAGTTAGACAGGCAGTAAATTGCAAGCTCCAGATTACTGGCCTGTGTCAGGTAACTGTCCTGGAGAGAGGGATCCTTAAAATTCTTTGGTGAGTTAGGAACAGAGTCAACATCTTCCCTTTCAGATCTACAGTAACATTTCTACAATATATCTTGGTGCTTTATTAGAATACTAAACTACACAAGCCCCTACAAACCCCAACACATACTTATTTTAAAACACATACTTAAAAAAAAATAATAATGGGATGCAGCTAAAAGCACAAATCTTTATTGGTTTAGATTTTAATACATGCATTCCTGTGTGCTTCAAGTGCTTTGAAAAGGAGGAGACATTTTAAATACAGAGAACTCTGAAAACTACAAAAGTTAGGGAACCACAAGGTGTGGTTCATTTTGGAATGCTGGTTTTACAACTCAATATGGGATTAAATTTAAATCTTTTGAAGTACTTTGCAAAAGGAATACAAACCCCAGTAGAAAATTAAAAACAGACACCAAAACCCAATGAAAAAACCATGAACCAACCAACTAAAAAAAAAACCCCAAAAACCAACCCAAAAACCAAACCAAACAAAAATAGCAAACTAACAACCAACCAACGTTCAAATCACTGTACCTTTCCATTAGAGAGTCTCCATCTATGTCTAATGATGAAGGAAAATCAGAAATGAGATAACTTGATCTCTTAGAGTAGAAGAATATGAGATGCTTTCCTTTTGCATGGCTTAGCCAGAAGGCTCTTACAAAGACCTGAATATGATGATTTTTTCACTAAAATCTATATTCTGGGCATGGAAAAAGACTTCCCAGTGGAAATTTTGATAAAAATAAATTTTCTAGCAAAACCTTAATCTCAAGAATTCAAGAATGGAGAATGAAGAAAACCACTTTATTGAAAGGCCTCTGTCCATTTTAATCTTGTTTAGTTGGGTTTGTTTAGCTTAGGAGGGTAGTCTTGCATATTAACAAAAGACCACAGCACCTACAGAAAGGTAAAGCAGCAAGGAACTGACTTGATTTTTATGACTTAACACATGTAAATGTATTTAATCTAATGCTTTGTCATGTATAATTCAGTAAGTTAAGGCTAGCTTCTGGTGGCAGATCAAAACTATGACAAATATATATACAATTCCCCTGAGAAAACCTAAGATCAAATTCTGTATTTCACTTCATCTGGAAAGGAAGGATCATTAGAGAAGAACATTTCAAATGTGTAAAGAGTATTTAGAATTTTATGTTTTATATCACATAGAAGTGAGGTACTTTTTCAGCCTATGAACTACTATCTCTTTCCTAAAATAATTCTGCATAATTGGAAATGTTTATACCTGTATTTTTTTAAAAAACCTCTGCCATTCTACATTCCCCCTCATTTCATTACATAATTAGAAATTGTTATTCTCTGTATAGCAAGCAGTTTTTTTCTTGGCACAATTACTGGACTGTATCTTGTAGATTTTTCTCTGAAGTACTGAAATGGAAGGATACCCCCATTAGCCCTTGCTCCCAGCTCCCTTAACTCTCCAGGCAAGTTTGATGAGTCACACTTTTTTCCTTTAAAGCTTTAGGATCTTGTGCCAAATTCAAGCAGTGTTGCCAACTCCAGTGATTTTATCATGAGTCTCCTGATATTTAAAACCCTAGCTCCAGTACTCATTTGGTAACATTAGAATCTCTGCTTTCATTAAAAATAAATAAATACATAAAATCAAAGCTTTAAGACTTGAGAAGTGTGACAAAAGAACAAAAAAAGCCCCATGCAACAACAAAACAAAACAAAACCCCACAGAATATATAAGGCTCAAAGAAACCCAGATGGGAATTTAAAACAGATTCCTGCTTAATAGAAACGTCTTGCAATCCATAAGGTCTTTCATACAAATTGTAAAAAAAACCAAACCCATCCGCATTAACAGAAAAATCTTGTACTTTGTAGTATAATTTACAGATGTAAGGGTTCTCCTGGTTCTGAAACAGCTGAGGCTGGAAATGGTAGTCAGTGCTCATGGTAAGGAAGCGCCACCAGCATCAAGCAAAGGGAAGAATTTGACCTAAAAATAGTTTGATAGTCTTAATCATGTTACTTACATAGTTCCTGGCTTCTGAGCACAAGAATAGGCAAGAGTACAGGAGGACCTTGCAGGTCTGTAGTACACTGCTGTTCCTTTGTCACTGGGACAAGAGAAGGACAGATCACGGTACAGGGCGTAGCTGTGTTTGGAGTCCCAGAAAACTGCTGGGAAAATTATAAATCTTCTGACACCACCCACTGTGAAATGTGGTTCATCTTTCAACCTTGCAGTTCTCTGATGGCCATGGAAAAGTGGGGGGAATAATCCAAATAGGCACTTGAATTACTTCCAACCTTGAGAAATTACAAGTTCTTGTGTTTGTGAGATCCTTTATAGACTTACAGGGAGCACATCCTGGCTTATTTACCTTAAAGAAAACCTTTCAAAAGTCTGTCTACTACCTTCTGAAATATAATTTTTCCTCATATATAACTCAATGTTCTCAGCTTTCTTGGCTATCAATATTGTTAAACTGTTTGATTGTCTATGATGCAATGCCACACGTTTAGTTAGAGCATTTGCAACTTTCTCCATGTCAGCAATTCTTCATATTTGCTGACACAATGTTTTATCATCTGATAACTTTTCAAATTGCCTCCACTTTCTTTCTAGGCTGCCTATTTTTTCCTTCAGAGAAAAGAAAAAGAAAAAGAGAAAAGGAGAAGAGAAGAGAAGAGAAGAGAAGAGAAGAGAAGAGAAGAGAAGAGAAGAGAAGAGAAGAGAAGAAGAAAGATTAAAAAAAAATTTAAAATAGCAGATTTTAATGCTACACAATATTAGACTAATCTGTATGTTCTGACATACCTGTGGTGATGTTTCTGCCATGATAATTTTAACTGAGGAATGCTTCCTGTACAAGCCACCAGAAAAAAAAATCCAACACCCAGAACCAACAATCAACCATCACCACCAATACCAAAAATACACCCCAAAACATGGTAATGCATCTGCTCTGGAATGCAAGAAAAAAAATTGAATTTTTTTTTAAAATTTGTGATTGTAGTTGTTGCTGTTAAGATTTTATTTTAATTTTCTTTATTATTTTTACTTCATGGAGCATGATTTCTTATCTTCCCTCTACTGAGGAATGTATCTCAAAAGATCAAGATAATTATCAGAATTATGGAGGTTTTATATCAGTGGCCATTCATAATTGATAAAAACTCACAGAAATAGGGCTCAAGAAGTATTTCCAGTAACGTCTGCATCTGCTCAGAGATTTTCCTACAGCATGTTCCACTTTGGTTTTAAAGATGTCATTAGGCAGAGTGGGGTAAAACCAGCCAACTGACCATGTAATCAAAAGTTTAAAATGGAGAAATGCATTCACTAGAATAGCTTACTACACTTTACTTTCTCAAGAGTACCTGAACTGAATTTATTTCAGGTTTTTCAGTTTCTCTTAAATATTCTGGTCAGATTATATTTCAACTCAATAGTAAAATGCAGATCAGCTGTCAGCGTTGAAGAGAGGAGGTAGAGATAAACTGGCTAGATCTGCTGATTCATCTCTGAGTAGCTGACTCCTGAAGTGTACCATTTTTATGATATTGGGTTCTTGCGGCTGTGACCTTCAAGACATGTCCTCTTCCTTTTACAAACAGAGAAAGTAAACTTAATGGACAAATTGTTTTGGGCTGGTGGAAGAAAAACACAGCAGCAGAAAATTTGTCCTTCTTAAAAAGGCTAAGTTTGTAGCTCCACTGAACTAACACAATCATCTGTATTATTAAAAGGGATCTTTCTAAAATGCATTATTTTCTCTCATTAAGTCTTTATATTCACAGTATGACCTATGAGAAAAATACCTTCTCTTTACAAAATCTTCAAATACTCTGGAAACCCTAAGATTTAACAAGATGACAGAAAGAACACAATCATTTCTGCTTTGAGTCATACCCTATAAAATATGACAGTTCTGAAGAAAGGAAAATGTCATTCCACCTTGAATCAAATTCTGAATACAGTAGTAATGAAATTATCACTTCTCTCACACAAATACGTGAACAATGCAAGTTTCACACAGCTCCAAGTTTAATTTGCTAATGGAAAAATTGCCTACTGCTTAGAGAAGTCAGTGTGAATGCTACTGTTTTGTAATGGGGTCTGCATTATAATATTTGATTATATTCTGAGGGGTTTTGTGCAGCAAAAACACCCACTGATGTAAAAATGAAAAAGACTAGTTGGACTATCAGGAGAACTGAATCAGGGCCTATGCTAGTATTGCCAGGGTTTATTTCTGCCTTGACAATACATAATAACCATTTCTAGCAGGTCAGGCTCCTATTAAATATCCATTGCAACTTGACTTTTGGCAAAATATGTAGTTTTACAAGGGAAACAAAAGCCACAATTCTCTAAATGAAAGCAGAGGATACATTAGGCTTCACGTAGCTTTTCTTGCTGGAAATGATTGGTGATGCCCATCTACTAGATTTTATTTATTTAGTAATTGTGCAGCAGTTTTCCAATTCCATGCTGACTTCCAGGAATTAAGAGTTATAATAACAATATGCAGTACAGTGTGGTTTGGTTTTTTTTCTCTAACTAGCCCTCTTGCATGATGGCAGGATCAGGCATTAGGCTGACCCTTGGCCCAGTCTGGGTGGGAAGTTAGAGAAGATATATCTCTGTTACTCTTCTTTTCAACATAACTCTATTTGTCATGCAGATTCACTGAAGGTTTCTCTGCAGATGACTCCATAGCAAAACCAAGCAGACTCTGTCAGAGCTGCATCCCATATTGTTCTTGAAATTGTCCACAAATCTTTTGCTATCACAAACTTAGTTGCTGAGTCTGAATTAAGCATCAGATTTCAAATTGAGGTCTAGAGCTGAGTTATTTCAAAGTTTTATTAGGAGTTAGGAACTGAGGCCAAAATCAAAATACCTGCCACTTTATAAAATGTGGGGTATACTATAAAAAAGAAGAGGATTCTAACTTCAGAAATTGTAAGGCACACTATTAGAAAGAAGAGGAGGGTTCTCTTTTTGCAATCAAGTGCTCTTGCTCAATTAAGACCAAAATAAATATATGTATAATAAAAATATCTTCTGATAGATTTTTATGTTGATTTGCTTTTCCATTAAAATATGTTTTTGGTTTATCCTCCTATTTTCTATATTAGTCATGAGGAATTTTGGTCTCATAACTTCTCATTTCATAAACACTTTATTTAACTAAAAGCCTATTTAATTCAATCTTGCACCTCCCTTCAATCTTAGCATACACAGACTTCCTTTTTAGTCTTTTCTTGTCTTGATATTGTTACCTCAATTCCACCAGGCCACTAGTGCCTCCAAAACTAGGAAATCCCATTTATTACATAGTCCTACTATAGCACGCAAACAGCAGTTTTTTCCTTCTTCCCCAATGACCTAGATCATCAAAATACAATCTACTCTCAAATAGAATTACTAACTTTTTCTAGTAAGATAAGGCAAACTTCAACAAATACTGTATTTGTTGTCTGCATAATACTAAGACACAAACATTGATCTTTCTGTATACTTTCTTCAAATCTTTATTTGGTTGTAATTTCAGTTATTTAGGACAAATAAAACCATGTTGTTCCTGCTCTTATCAACATCAGTGGCTTTCTTTGCAAACTTCTTGAATCAGCATTCCTGTGTCAGTGATTACAGATACTCCAGATAAAAAATGCTGCAACTGCTATTCCTGTGTGGGCACCTTAGTTTTTGTGACACTCATTCTTAATTGCTGAATCAGAAGAAACAGCCTTTTGACACAGACACCTTAGACTTCTTTACTAGCTGCCTTTCTCCCCTTAGGATGTTTTGGTTTGGGTTGTTGTTTTTCTTTTTAGTAGCAGAAGGAAAAGAAACTTCTAAACAAAAAAACAACCAACCAACAAACCAACCAAATAGAGAAACAAAATCCAATGTAGAGGCTACAGCTGGGATCGGAATTTTTCCAGCCTGGAGTCAACCCACAAAACTCCATTTAGTCNAATAAAAATATCTTCTGATAGATTTTTATGTTGATTTGCTTTTCCATTAAAATATGTTTTTGGTTTATCCTCCTATTTTCTATATTAGTCATGAGGAATTTTGGTCTCATAACTTCTCATTTCATAAACACTTTATTTAACTAAAAGCCTATTTAATTCAATCTTGCACCTCCCTTCAATCTTAGCATACACAGACTTCCTTTTTAGTCTTTTCTTGTCTTGATATTGTTACCTCAATTCCACCAGGCCACTAGTGCCTCCAAAACTAGGAAATCCCATTTATTACATAGTCCTACTATAGCACGCAAACAGCAGTTTTTTCCTTCTTCCCCAATGACCTAGATCATCAAAATACAATCTACTCTCAAATAGAATTACTAACTTTTTCTAGTAAGATAAGGCAAACTTCAACAAATACTGTATTTGTTGTCTGCATAATACTAAGACACAAACATTGATCTTTCTGTATACTTTCTTCAAATCTTTATTTGGTTGTAATTTCAGTTATTTAGGACAAATAAAACCATGTTGTTCCTGCTCTTATCAACATCAGTGGCTTTCTTTGCAAACTTCTTGAATCAGCATTCCTGTGTCAGTGATTACAGATACTCCAGATAAAAAATGCTGCAACTGCTATTCCTGTGTGGGCACCTTAGTTTTTGTGACACTCATTCTTAATTGCTGAATCAGAAGAAACAGCCTTTTGACACAGACACCTTAGACTTCTTTACTAGCTGCCTTTCTCCCCTTAGGATGTTTTGGTTTGGGTTGTTGTTTTTCTTTTTAGTAGCAGAAGGAAAAGAAACTTCTAAACAAAAAAACAACCAACCAACAAACCAACCAAATAGAGAAACAAAATCCAATGTAGAGGCTACAGCTGGGATCGGAATTTTTCCAGCCTGGAGTCAACCCACAAAACTCCATTTAGTCAAATCCTAATTTCAATGGCACATTCCCCTCTCTACTTTAGTTTTCTTCATCCATTGGAAAGAGGTGTGACTGTCTGACTCCACTGATTGTTAACTGTCCCATGACTGAAAGCCAAAAAATATCCCATAAAATTTTGCTCATACAGAAAAAGCATCCTGCATTAAAACATTTCCTCATTCAGTTCATAGAGAAGGATATTCAAGGAAATTTGGTGAGTAAATCAACGGCAAGGTAACGGCCTATACAGCAAGAGGCTAATTATAGCAAGACAAAATGGAGGAACAATTCTTCGGTAGTTCACTTACCATGTGTTATGCTGAGTCCCCACTACCTTGCAGGCAGTAATCCACTAAACTATGCAGCATTCTGGTAATAGTGAAAATGTTGATTTACTTTATCATAGACAAATTGTTTATACAAAGACATCCATTGTACAGAATAAATATATTTTATTATATAAATATGGGAAAGAAAATAGGAATTTTCTAAAATAAGGTCACTCATGCAGCAGTCTGTGAAACATAAAATCTTTGGTATGTTTTTCACATAAAACACTGTTCTAAATGCGAGTGGATCTGTAACCTCAGAGATTAATAAAAGAAATCCTCTGGTTTGTTTGTTGTGGTTGCTTTTATTCGGGTGATGAAAATAGAACAAAGCAGACTATGTTCAAACAGCAGTTATTCAGTAGTCTTTACAGATATTGTCTGAATCTAATTGGATTTTAATGAAATGATATTTCCTTTGTGATAAGTACATAAAAATTATGTTTTTAATTAACATCACAAGGTATAAGCTATAGATACCAACCCTCAACCGAAATAATATTACTTTAATGTTTGCTTCATTAAAAAAAGGACAGAAGTAATAACAACGTAGCAAGAAACGTGTGTAAACTAACTGGACAATGATTAGTGCTGGACCCTTTTCATCCCAAGGAGCTGAGCAATTTTCCTCATGCCTTTTTCATTTACTACTTCTCAATTCAGTGGTGTTTAGCCATGAAAGACTTTACAGAGTTTGTTTACACACTTGAAATTCATTCTGGGGGGGAACAGGCACTCGGACTGGAATATCAATATGACAGGCAAAATATAAAATAAAATAAGTTTTCAAGGAGGTTTTGTAAGTGATACAAGTGAAAATAAAACAAAACAAAACAAATAAAATTTTAAAAAAAGTGATGAAGAAACAGTGATGTCCTGGCAGAAAAAACCCTTGAGATACTACACTTGTCAGTAATTATTTCTATGGCTTGTTACAATTAACAATGCAAACATAGAATTGTAGAACAACTTAGATTGAAAAACTCCTCTAAGTTCATGAAGTCCAACCAAAACCCCATCACTGCCAAATTCACCATTAACCCACATCCCCAAGTGCCACATTTACACATCTTTTAAATACTTTTGGGGACGGAGACTTAACTACTTCCCTGGGCAGTCTGTTTCTAATGTTTAACAACCCCTTTGGTGAAAACTCTTTCCAAATATCCAATCTAAACACCCCCAGGAACAACTTGACGCCATTTCCTTTTGTTCTGTCACTTGTTACTTGGGAGAAGAGACTGAAACAACCTCACCACAATCATTTTGAATGGCTATACTAGGTAAAACCAGGAGTCTATCTAAACTTTCCTGTCCTGTCTCAGATAGAGGCTGGCACTGATCTTTGAAAAAATAATATAGCAAGTATAGACTGATATGCTGTCTCAGTGTCTCCCAATTGATAGATTCATTCTCCATGCCAGCATGATCTATTTGATCTGTTTACTCAAATAACTCAGGAGCAAATACCCTGTCAGGGTACCACTTTGACTTATATTTTCCAAGAGATAAGAGAATGAACAGTCAGGAAAAAGGAAAAAAAACAACAAAAGAGCTTTTTCCTCCACACCTTAATTGTGCTACCCATTGGGCACAAAATCACTAGCTTATTATTTTGCTTCAACAGCTACAATGCAGTAAGGGAAAGAGTCAGGATACAGAACTACTTCTGCTCCTGGATCAGAGCAGCCCTGTGTTGCCCTTTTTAGTAAGGCTTGACAATAAATTTGATATAATGTGAGACATACATCAAACAGATGGCAGTTCAAGGTATAATGCACAGTACTCAAGTGGGCAAGAGAACAAAGAAAGAAAAGCTAAGTGAACTCAGAAGTTTAAGCCACAGCAGGTTATTTATATTTCCAAGGTGTTCATCCTGGCAAGAAACTGACAGTGAGGTTTCCCTTGGCCAGAATCTGGGTTAAGCGGAGTGAAGGAAAATCACTTTATCAGTTTAAAATGTGTGTTGTAAGGTAGACCAAAATCCTAATCTAGATGGTTTGACTTGGTGCAAGCCCTGCAATCTGTCTTTACAGCTCTGTCTCTAAAGCAGGGTGGGGTGGTGTGTCTCATGTCCTTGGGGAAAGGAAATACTTACATCAAAGCACAGATCTGAACCATGAGTCCTGCTTGGCATTTTTTTCTTTCTGCTTGCAATTTTCATCCAAAGGAAGAATTGACAAACATGAATCTCTAAAGGCCTCCAGTGTTATGGATGTAACAGAGAATATCTGGTGACTTATCTGGTGACTCCACCCTGGAGAACCTGGATGAAAATATTCTTGCTTGGAAATATTCAGACCTTTTTCTTCTAACAGTGGCTTCATTTGGTGCTCCCTGAGACTCCCATAATTTATTCATACTGAAGTATACTTACCATTATCTATCTGCAATATCATTATTTGAGTTCTTTATTCTGTAACGTTACGTTAAACATTTTATAAACTGCTGTGCAGGTGACAAGTTTATTAAGCCAGGAAAGATAATCATTGTACAGAAAGAGCATTACACCACAAGTTTCACAGAATTGTATTGTATTTATGCTATTTGTCATGTTACAAAAAAGGACTGTGCTTTTCCATTGCTAAAGTCACAAATGTAAACATTCAGACATTCAAAAAGGGACTTTAAATCATCGAAATACAGATGATGAAACATGAGATTTATACTCAGCCTTGACCCACAATCCTATGCTGAGAAATTCTTTAGGTATCCAGATCTTTCTGGGCTTGTACTACAGAAGAAGGGAAGGCGACCCTCTGTTTGTACCTCTGATCGCAGAACTGGTCAATTAATGTTCTGATCTGTTTGTATATTAGCTTTGATAATTTAAACTGGAATGTCTTCTAACAATACAAGACATACCCTTATGTAGGGAGACTGCATACAAACATCAGGGGAATAAAAAGGCATCTTCAAGTTGTTCAAAGACATCTAACAAAGTGTATGGTAGATTTTAAACATATCTGTATCAGGCTTTTCACCACAAATTAGATTGCAGTCACTTTCCTGTAGGTATATACTGACTGCAGTAGAGTCATAAGATCATTTAGATTGGGTAGTACGTAAACTACCTTAGCATATAATAACTGATAGTAATGTTAGCAGTAAATCCTCTAATGAGAGCATAGAGAAATACAAGCAAATTAATTTTCCCCATACTTTTAAAATAAAATGCAATGATTTAAAAACAAATAGCAGAAATCACTACTCTGAATTAAAATTTTTACCTGACAGGCCTATTCCTTATTCCTAATCTTGCTTCCTTAGTGTGTTGTCTAAAATGGTTCATTGAAACTGAGGGTTGAAACTGCAGTTCTGCATTTAAGATAGTTGTAAAAAATACATTAAACTCTGTGAAGGATCTGGAAATAATTGGTGTCTCTCAGCATATGTCAGTGACAGAAGCAGAAACACAACTGAATTTGAAAAGACATTTTAAAACTATGTTTGAGAATGGTTATTACCTATTTCTTTTTCTAACTGGATAAACCTGCAAGATCTCATATTTGTAGCTAGCCATATGAGAATAAAAAAACCCGATTTCTGTGGTGCTTAGTAATGTGCATATTTTCTTTCGTACTAAAAATATTTTATCTTAGCATTTTATTGAAGAAGCCTGATGGGATTATCTTCTGCCAGTGTTTTCACAATGGCAAAACTGCCCAAGAGCATTGAGCACACCCTGTATCAACCCAGCTGCGCAAAGCCCTCACTGATCGTGGCAGATACTCTGGTGCATGTAAAATATTTTTGAGTAAAAATGGCTTTGTGGAAGATGGAGAGAGAAATTAGTGGTGGTGGAGGGGTCTAGGGGGTTGGGCTACAGAGTTGATAATTTAGCCTTTGAAACAGTCGTGCTATAGTGAAATGGAGTTTTATCTGCAAATGGTGCAAGTAGGGAGGTATTTACAAGCAAGGTAGAAACTGTTAACTGCATAAAGGCAGTGAAGAAGTCAGTACTCCCACAAATTAAATTAAAGACTTGGAAACCTTGCTCTAACAGACTTCTAACAGTGAGAAGATGGACACCAAGTTTTTACATGATTTTTTTCCCAACAAAATGTTAATCTCTTATGAATACTCATTTCTATCTTGAAAACAATTTTAGCAAGCAGTTCTGAGCTGTTGAATAAATGTTCTGCAATCACGGGCAGAAACAAAGCTGCAAGTATTGGTTTAGGCAAATAAAACTCCTTCAGAGAGCTGAGACAATTTCATATTTGTAGTGATCTGGAAAGCACAAGGAAGTCAAGGAGACACATGCAACTAAAAGACCAATTTTCGTAATAGTGGATTTATCTTTGTCATGTGACTGCACATAGAAGAAAATTATGCTAGAGGTTGACTGAGTTAATCTGAGTATAAAAGCCACTAAAACATCATCATATTTTAACTGTTTTAATAAAAATCCTATTAATTATAATGTTGTTAAAAATATTCATGATACTTACTTCCAACTTGTGACTCATCCAAAAAAAGCTTGAATTTTTAGTACCTTAAAGTAATTTATATCACTGTCATTAAATACTAAGAAAACTACTATTACATCAACACTCATCCCCAAAACATTACTGACTACTCTCATCAGACTTTTCTCATCATCACAAAAATTGTTCATGACTGAGCATTTATTCTCGCAAAATTTTTATTCCTGCTATACATGGAGCAAATTGTATAGAGTCTTGAAATGTCTCTTGAGCAAACAGTCGAGAGCTATTAATAAACAAAATGTGACATGAAAAATCAGGGTATTTCAAGTGCCCCAAAAGACATTTCTTGGCAACTCTCTAATGACTTATTGTAAAAATATTTATATATCATCTTTTTTAAAGCATATCAATAATCCTGGAAGCTTCACACTATTATTATAGATTATTCATGATTTTCCATTAAGAAAGCTTCAGGAAATATAATGGAAAAAAAACAAAACAACAAAACCAAAATTAGCCCAGTTGATCCAGTCACCACCATTAATAAAAGGTAGTAAACATTTTTCAAGTAACACACAGAATGAAGATGCATTCAGTAAACAAACAATTTTTAGAGGTGATGCTCTTTTTTACCCTCTTCTATTCTTTCCTTATTGTGGGAAGTAAAATAACATACTATAAATGAAAATGTGAAACTAATCTACGAAGAATTTATTCTGATCATTTTGCTTGTCTGACCAAATGTTTTCTGTTGCTATCTCTGATTTTCTTTATTTAATAGCATCCTTTGCATCTGCCAGAGTGGGTCCATGACCAAAAGGATGATGATCTTGGTAGGTAAGAGCAGGCAAATGCTAATTTTTTTTTTGCCAATCAATAAAAAAATGAAGGGGGAAAAAAAAGAGAGAGGTAATAATAAAGGTTTTTCTTTGGTTTCCTGATATTAGACATTGAAAAATAAAATATTTTAATTTTTATTTAAATCCATGTATGTTTTTTGCATTTTGCCACAAACAGCCAAGTCCACAAATAATGGTTGTGTTTGGCACAATGAACATAAGACTGTAAACAAAATACTGCTGATTTGGCAAGCAGAGGGAGCAAAGTTGCCCCAGTACATCACGCAAAGTGCCGCGGAGAACAAGCTTGGCAGACTCACAGTGTCCGCACAGTGAGCAGGAGCAGCCCTGTGACACAAGTCGTGTGCTCAGGCGTTTCCGCTGCCCATAGTGGGGGCACCCACGACCTTAATTGCAAACGCCCTTGACTGCAAAAGCAGCAGCAAGCCTTGTATGGCTTGTTGCACTGACTCTGCTTTCCGACACGTAGACGAGCCCTCGAGCAGACGCTGCTGTATTACTTACACTTCCATTAAAGGAGCTCACAGAGCTCGCCTCTTCCTGGCACTTGTCCTGGTTCCTTGGTCCTTCCAGAAATTGCCAAATTAAGACGTAAAGGAATGAAAGAGTAGCTTTTCACTTCCTTGTCATTTCAGTGGGTTCCTGCAGGGTTTGTGCCAACTCAGATGCTCAAGTCATATTTGATTAAGCTAACTACAATCAAGGAGGAACATTTCCAGGCCAACTCTAATAATTAAATAACAGAAACAGTACTACCAAATCTGTTGCCCATCATGGTATGCAATCAGAGTGCCTATGCATGTAAAGTAATTACAACTGTGGTTATCCCAAGCATAATTCTGTACAATTAAAGGCAATAGATTTTCCAGCATATTCCCCTGATGTGTAATCCTACAGTTGATTTTTTTCTATACTCTGTTAGAAATCATATAAAAGTGTTGCAACTCAAAGGAGAGAGTAGACTAAATATTCCATCTGTGGTATATGTTGGTTGAATCTTATGAATCATGTTTATTTCTTTTTGATTAAATATGAGATTTTATTTCAGAGTAGATGGCTATGTATTAAAAAACTTAACAATGCTACCTTATAGCATCAGTGCTAGTAGATAACAGATTGTAGATTACGAATGCATATTTGGCATAGGCAACAGTGTTCAATGGCATGAGGTATCCTAACAGATTCATCTGGTTTTCAATCACTTTTGACTGCTTGCAAATACGATACCTCTTTCAGTAGGTGTCAGAGTTTGCAGCTCTCTGCCATGAACTTAGACAAATTTTGTGACAGACTGTTGTCACTCACAGCTGTTTGTGTCTTAAAAGCTGCTAGTAAACAATTGTCAAGGAACCAACCTCGCGTACGCCTAAGGAAAGTGTGTTCTGAGTGAGCCACCATTTGGATGTCTTTATGTTCTAGCCCAGATTCATTCCACAGCTTGTGTTACACTACACTTAACTTTCTTCAAAGTTAATCCTATATGATCCTTAGCAGATTTAAAGTTAGGTCAATTTATTTTGGATATGAGGTCTGTTTAATTCTATTGTTTGGTGTGTTTGTTGTGGTGTTTGGTTTTTTTTAAGAAAAAAAATAATGTATATGTAGTCTTACTTAATATTTATATAGGGATACATGTGTGTATGCATATTTGTGCAGGTGTGCATACATATTTTGCTATTATAACTCTGATTAGTGGGCAGTTGGTAAACAAACATCAAGTAAATAGCAAGAAAAATGAAGACATTTTAGGATAAAAAGAATACGTAATTGCTATGTTTTATATGAAGCAGCATCCTTAATGCATTATATCTCAGTACAGGTTGCTGCACAAGGGTAAAAAATCTAGGATTAGTGCTGTAAAAAACACAGTTGCCATTTCGAATTATGTTAGATGAGTTGAGATCAGTGTGTAGTGGTGGTGAGGAAGGGCTGCTCTTTTCTTCAGTATTTACCTGACATCTCCTATATGTTAGAGATTTTAAATACATCTTTTACAGGTAACTGTCTCCTGGCATGGGCTCTGCTGGAGTCCACAATATAATATAAGCAAATAAGTACATTTTTAGAACAAATACCAGCATTTCAGACTATGGCTTCAAAGCAAATCTCAGCTGTAATTCCCATGTATGTTATCAGAATAATTCTTACTGAATACTGAAATCCTGTTACGTCTTACCCTTTTGTATGACTACCTAGGAGCCTTTAGCCTGACTGCATGTCAAAAACCAGCAGGGTGATAAAAATCAGTGTGCATGTTCCATATAGTCGTCTGCTATTCCAGATTAATTTTAATAATTTTCGGCTTGCTTTATATGATACCACTGAACATATGGCAGCAACTTCAGAAAAATAACAGGTTCTTAAGACTATCTGTAAAGATCAGAGCACAAAAAAATCCTCGTATGCAGATACATATGAACCAGTATAAGCTTCAGTTCTGCATTCTAACTGCTCAGCTTTAGTGCCCATCTAAGTATGATAGCTCACTGTGAAAGATACCCATGGAATTAGAATCACTCATGTCTTCCACAGTTTCAGGTTTACTCTGGAAAGATCAGGGAGAGAAAACAGGGAAAGCTGTCTTTTTTTCTTTAATGTATTCCTCTAGAATCTGGACAGCAGTCTGTGATGGCAACTCCTCTTTCTGAGGAGGATTATTAATTGGAATTCTGCTCTATCTATAATAGTAGGCTTCAACTGTAACTCATGACAAAAAATTATACTTGCTTATCAGCTACCAGACCATTTTTAGGTTTTTATCTAGAGAAGCTCATCTTAACATCATCTGAAGCACCTGTATCAGAGCTGTGGCCTACTTGTATATTGTTACAGCTTCCACCATTTTCTAAGGCTTACTTGTTTAGAAATAATCATACCTAATATCATGCATGCCTAGTGAGAAGTCATGGGGACAGACATGAACAATACCATCACATAATTTCCCTGAACTTTATTTCGAATCATCCTGTGCCTTGAACCTTTCATGAGAGTGTAAAGCTTTCAGCAAAACAGTGCAGTCCATAGATGGTAGAAACTTTGTTACCTAAAAATATAAAACACTATGAAAATACCCTGTCTCTCAGCTGAACAGGTTACTATAAGTTTATCTATGATGGTTACCTCTTACTATTATGTATTTAAGTACAACAACTCCATGATATTGAATAAAATTGAATTTTGATCTTTCCATCATTCTTACGAGTCTGCCACCACATAATTCAAATGAAAAACAAATAACATGTGTTGTGCTCAAAGCTGAGTAAAGCTCATTGTAGCATCAATATGTGTTGTATTTTATTTTAATTTCCCAAGGTCCATGTTAAGGAGCTGTGCATTCCAAAAGTGTCAGTTCATGGTTATGCTTAATTCAATAAGATTCTCAGAATAATATCATGTCACTAATGTTTGCACTCTAATTGAAGGACAAATTAGTAAAAACAACGAAAAGAATGCACCAAAAATCTTCAGTTCTATTCCATTTGACTGAATTTTCATAATGGCCATTTTTTCTCCTTCTTTTTCCATCCCACACACCCCTCTCCCAGATCAGTCTTTGTTTATATTCTACTGGTTGGATTCTGGTCCACCTGCAGCGTCTTGTAAGGAAAAGCTGACCTCAGAAGCACACTAAACAATTTTGTACAGATAACAAGCTTGTCTACTAGTATTGAATACACAATTTAGTGGCTCTAAGAGAAAAAAAATAAATCATCTAATAATGCCTTATTTCAGCATCAACAATCAGAGAGTTTTGTCACTTTGTGTTCAGTATTCCATTGTATTATGATAGGAAGATTAAATCTGAAATTTTTGACTTTCTGCAATTATAAACTCAACCTTAAGCATAGCATTAATGTCATTATTTGCATGAAATAATATATATAGAGAGAGAAAAATCAAAGCAAGACAGAGGGTATTTATTTCTCACCCATTTTGTCATCTTTTATATGTTAATTTTCTGAGCTCTACATGAGCTCTTCTCCTTCAGACAGTGACTGTGGCCTGATGATCCTCCTTGGGATAATATTGGGGTGTGAACCTGGGATATTTAGTAGCCCTGATCCAGCAAACAAGCTTCAAGATGTCTCCTAGAGAGTATCTAGTAAAAGGAGGAAATAAATGAATTCACACTGCTTAATCACAGACACGTAGAGCTTTCAAGAGAGTAAGACACTCCCTCCACCATAAACAAAGGGGGATAAGTGCCTCCAATGAGTCAGATCTTCTGCTTAGGCACTGACCTTAAGCACTTAAGTGCTCTAGTTATGTGCCTAAAATTAGACAGTGTGAACCCCCCCAAGCCTATTGATAACCATAATAGCCTGACTCATACATCTATTTAAGTCTGTGCAGTGTTCAGTACAACTCAGACCCAGCTGGGACCTTGAGGTTCTAGCATGATATGTGTGGATCATAATAAAATGCACAGAATCCCTTTCCCCTAAATATAACTATGCAAAAGATCAGCATTTCCAATTAATTCTGTCTTATATATCTATTTTAGAACAGTATAAAATGTCCTTTGGAAGTTCCTACTTCTCTGCTGACTCTAAATGGGAACTAGAAGGAAGTCTTAGAGTAGATACCCAACTTTCAGGGGATTGTAGTCAGGTGAGTCAAATCCTACCCAGCATGATTAGGATTACAGTTTTGTTACAACAAATGCCAGAAGATCATACTGACTGGCCCTGATGCATATTAAAGTAATGTCAAAAGTCATTAACTAAAAATAGCCTTTGTTTCCAAAGACTACTGAACAATGATCATATGAATGTTACAATAATAAGGTAGTCAGTTTGAGCAGATAATAGCTATTGCCATTTTCTTGCACAAGTCAGAGTGGGACCATATAACATCCACTTTGCATATGCTTAAATGACACCAAAACCAGTTTGTCTCAGCTTTCTTTTTAAGAACAGAGAGACATATGTGTTGAACATCCAAGGTAAGATGTAGATCCTGTAGGACCATTTCTTTCCATTCTAGGAAAGCTGCTGACAGTAACTGACAAATAAAGGACCTTTCTTTCAGTCACTGAGAAGTACATAAGGAAATGTTTGAAGGATTAATGGAGAGAGAAACCTCCTGACCTCCTTCCTGTATAGTCTGGGTCACGGGAATGTCCTTTTTCAGAGAACATGGAGGCAAATAACCCATCTCAAATAAAACAGGGAAAGGGAAAGAGCAAAATGCTTTTCAAGATCGGCTTTTCTCCACTTCCTAGACATTCAGAACATACAGGGCAGGCCTGAATGACCACCCAACATATTTCTTCTGAAGAAAGTAACTAAAATCTGAAAAAACCAACCTGCCAGGAAGCTGCAACTTTATGAAACCAGTAGGTAAGCAAGTAAAATATCTGCAATCCAATTGGACGGAATGACAGAAAGGTAGTGCTCCAAAGGATGCATACTGCACAAAGGTCTGAAGGCTTGCTCTTACTTGGTTTGAATTCTGATAGTTGTTCAATGATCCATGTTTGGATACTGCTTTTTTTGTGTTAAAGGATCATGTCACTTCAAAACATACACACACGAACATACACATAAACACTCAACAAAATCAAGGGCTGATGCCCCATGAAAGTTTTTAGGGCACTATGCGCCTCTAACAGTTGCTTACATAGCACTATAGTTAATCCAGACTGGCAGTTATGCAGAAAATCTGGCAAAAACAGTAAACTGGCATCTTGTTCTAATATGATGGAAAACAAATGGGGAACTTTTAGCTTTACTTACAGCTGCCACTGGGTGTTACTGCTGTGTGTATTTCTCTGTGGATACCCTAACAAAGGTGTATCAGCATATCAGTTCTGTTTTCACTCCTTTGAGTGTTTATTTTTGTTGCTAGGAAAGTAACATTGAGAATTTAGGAACCTGTTGATTTAGAGCTGGCACAGGTAAAAAGGTCTTGTCACATCACTGATGCTCAGTGTATGACCACACTGCAAGCGCTGCAATATGCTGTCAACATATGAAAGCTAGCTTAAAAATTAGCTAATTCAGATGCCACAAACCTAGCTTGAACAACAGGGAGCTCAGTAAGTACTTCCTGAGTGAATATTCACCCACCTCTCTGACAGGCAAAGCTCCATGCTGTGTGTAGTTGCTAAACTGCTCTTGGTAGCAATAATAACTAATCCCGTTGTGCCTCCTCTGCTGTGGTCACAGCAGTGGTGGTGGTGTAGAGACAGATTTGGCTTGTTGACTGTGGAGCGCTAAAAGAGTCACAGGTTATTTTTGCACAGCAGCCAGCATATGTGATTCAATCCACAGAGAGCTGTCACTGAGGAAGAAGGTGCTATTTTAATGTCATCAAGATGGAACAGGCCTTCATACCATTTTCCAGCTCCAGTTCCCTGCACAGATGTTAGAGATGTCAGCCTACATTTCTGCTGCAATTTTTCAAGAAGAAAAGCTTTTGTTTTAAAATCCAAATATTCCATGTAATTTTAATTTTTTTTAGAAGGAAGACACTCCTTGAAACTGTATCAGATCCAGAGATCCTTGAGGATCAGTATACTTATAATAATACATGGATCATTTATACACTTGGACCATATTGTCTCTTTCAGAGTCATCACAGTCTAATATCAAGGCCTTGTGTTCACATACTGCACTGAGCTATTATAGACTATTGTGTCAGGCTTGCCTGGAAGAGTGGGGAGCACTTGAATGCATGGATTATTGGCGCAATAGACTGTAATGGTATGTCAATTGTCAAGGCCTATGTGGGATACTTTCCTATGCGGATCATTAACAAAGGAGCTGACACTCTATCATGTCAGTGCAGCTGCCAAGTGCACACACCAACTCTGCATATTAACACCCCTTATGAAATTCTGAATAAGGAGAATGTGTGCCCACTCCTGGCACTTGAAATTCACTCCATTTATGTATATTTAATAATTACATACGTGCTCATGCTGCAAAAAACTGGGGCAAGATAATCTGGAACCCCTTTAAAAAAAATTAAGCAAGAAAGACTTTATTAATGTAGCACTTCCCAACAGTGACCTCAGAATGCTTTACAAATAAAGTAGCTTAGGTTATCCCCAAGTGACTTGTGGTACCCCTATTTCATACATGGAGAACTGAATCACAAATATTAGTTACAGAGGACACTCAAGTTACAACCAACACTTCTGAGACCCAGAAGAAGAGACAACAGTGTACGATACATAAAAATGCATTGTGAGAATCTTTAGAAATACATGGAACTATCCATCTCTCTCTCTTTTCCTTCTCTGTACTTGTGAGCAGGGTTCTGTTTTTGCTCACAGCTCTTCTGTCACATGTACACAGAATTTCCCAAATTTCAGTTTATGCTTGCCACATCTTGTCTAGTCACTGAGCACAAATGAGAAAAACCTGACTATAGTCTTTACTTCCCCATCAGGTATACATACACCTGTGGATAAGATCTCCCCAAGCCTTCTTTTCTTCAGGATGGACAATCCCAGCTCTCTCACCCTTTCCTCATATGAAAGATGCTCCTCTCCCTTAATTATCTTTGCTGTCCTTCTCTGGACTATCTCCAGTATGTCTGTGTCCTTGTTGTACCTGTGAGTGCAGAGATGGACACAGATATGTCCCATTGGGCCTGAGCAGAGGGGAAGGGTAACTTCTCTTGACTGGCTGCCAATGCTTTTCCTTATGCAGCCCAGGAAGCAGTTGGCCTTCTTTGCTGCAAGGGGACACTATGGGCTCATGTTCCACTTAATGTCCAACATGACACTGCAGGTTATTTTTTTTTTTTTGGTAAGACTTCTTTCCAGCCAATCAGCCCTCAGCATGTACTGCGCATAGAGTCAGATGCAGGACTTGTAATTTGTCTTTTCTGTACTTCATTAAGTTCTTGTCAGCTCATTTCTCCAGCCTGCTGAATGGCAACACAGGCATGTGGTATATGAACCACTCTTCCCAACTCCATATCATCTGCAACTTTGCTGAGGATCTACACTGTCCTAATCCTGGTCAGTAATGAAGGTGTATTGGTCTCACTAGCAACGTCTTGGGTGCCTTGCTATTGACTGGCCTCCAACTGGGCTTCGTGAAGGTGATCACAGCCCTTTGAACTTTGCAGTTCAGTCACTTTTAAATACACCTCCCTATCTGAATATCTAGTCTGTATTTCATTAGCTTATCAGGGAGGATAGTGCCAAAAGCCTTGCTAAAGTAAAGGTAAACAATATCCACTGCTCTGTCCTATATGTTCCCCTGTGTCAAAAGTCTTTTAGGAGTGACAGCTTACCCAAAATCCAAGCATGGGACTTTGTGACTGGCAAACAGTTAGACAAGTCTTTCATTGCAAGCACAACTACAGAGACAAAACTTACTCACATGAACTTAGTGCATTGTTTTGGGGGATTTGGGATGTGTTTGTGTCCAACCAGACGGAACTTACCTGCAATATTTTAATTAGTTTTTAAATTTTCTTTCTGAGCATCAAACGACCACTTAGGATGAAGGTAATTACATGAGCTGGTTGAAATCTGCTAGGTTATGATATTATGGTGATTTCCTTGTAAGCTATATACCTCTGTTGCTGTTAATCATTTCAGTCGAGTGGGGCATGCTTAGTTTACAGCCTGTTTTTGACAGTGCCAGTGGACATCCGTGCATGTGAAACTTCCAGAATTCACAGCTGTTTCCATTACTCTATGGCAGTCATCCAAATGCCTAACTGCATCAGATGTAGTAGACTAACGTCACAGGGAACCAAATTCACTAAAACATTTATGGAAACTTTTCTTGTTAACATTATCATTGTTATTTGACAAGGGCTACATGAAACATGCAGTATTGTCTGTAACACAAAGGAAAGAAGCATTTGGTGCATGGGATACAGCAATACCAAAGAGTACAATTTCCAACTGATCATGGTTGCTCATTGCTTACTGTAATATTCTAGAAACATTGTTCAGTATAACACTTCTGATTATCTGCATTTGCTTGAGGTAAAGGAATGTGCTTTGATCACTTGAGACTTCAGACAAGTCCATTAGTTATCTGTAAATCAGTATATTGGATTTTGGATTGTTTGTTTATAAGTGTGTAAAGGAGTTGCTTACAGGCTGGTCATTCAACTTCATAACCTAAAGGAATGTGGCCAGCAGCTACAAGGTATTGTGATGTTTGGTAACAGAAGTCTTACAAGAAGTGCACACACGGCATTGCCTCAAGACACTAAAAGATTTGAAACATTTGATTTGGAAATCAGAAGTAACAAACCCTGTGCTTTCAGCAGGCAACCTGCTTCTTTCATTATGACTATGCAAACCATTTTTTATTATATAAATAAAAATAAATTAATACATATATTTGATATATTTATAAATAACATCATGGGATCTGATTTTTTTTTTATAAAGTCTTGAAAACAACTGCCTTTGCCTTCTATTTGCATTCATGTTAAAAAGAAACACCTTTCTTTCAGACAAATGGATCACTTGAGCCCAAATATTCTAAACATCAATAAAGCTAATCAGACTTAATATTGAAAGGAGTATTTAACTGAAGATTAAGCTGAGAAAACAAACTGAGAAGCAGGTTCTTCTCTTTCCTCAGTTGCGAACTGAAACTGAAGAAGCTTATCATAATCAAGTGACGAGTTGAACTTAGCACTTACAGTGTCTAGCTATGAGCAAATAGTGATATTTATTGATGGTATTAATGTTTTCAAATAGGCTTAGACCTTTTATAATACCACCGACATTTCATTTTATGGAACACGGAATGTAGAGGCTGTAAAGTCATGATTAATATTGCTAACAGTAATAAGTGGAAGTGCAATAGTCATTTTTATGCGTATTTACTTATATTATGTGAATGCCTTCAGTGTCTGAAGAAACTCTATAGGGATGCAAATTTCCCCAGGATTGGAAATTGATTGACTTCTGAAAACATTGCCCAGAGGGACAGAAAAGAGTTCAGATTATACACATTAACTGTTAACTGACCAAAGGCTGTGATAGTCACTTAGAGGTATGTATCCTAGCTGTGCAATTAGCTGTATTATTTAATCTTTCCCAGCATGTGTTGCTGTTCAGTGGGGGATTTGAATGTGTTCAGCATCTCAGTTCTGCAGAAAAAGATGCTAATCATCCAAAGTCTTCTGAAAGAAAATTACAAGATCAGAATAAAACTGAAATAAGTTTTGAGCAAATGAAAGAAATCAGAACAGAAAATCAGCTCTACCCTTGCCTAGCTCTGTGAAAGACTGCCAATTTTTGACTGTTGCAGCTGAGCAGTACAGTAAGAGTTCTGAAAGTGAAGTGCTTAGATTACCATTTAAGAAGGTCATCCATCCATACAAATAAACAAAATTTGTGAAATAATAAAGATTATTCTATAGTAGAATGGTACGAAAAAGAAAAAGGTAATAGGATGGTAGAAAGAACTTTTATCACCTAACCTTCAGGCTAACCTGAAGATAGCAAATTATCAGCTCATCTATGCCTCAATGATCTTCATTCTGCTTTCTGTTGTTATGTTTCCATTTTATGGTTAAGTAAATCTTAGTACAATGACCACGAAATATACCCAGACTGACATCCAAGATTATAGATTATAGACTGTACTCTTAACTGACTGAAGTGACAGCGCTTAGGTTTCAAGACTTAGCAAATTTTTTTCTCTTACCTGTTTTTTTTTTTTTAATTTATGCAATTACAATGAGTGCAGGTAGTGGTTGGGAAGAAAGCCAGAAAGGATAGGGAATTTCTTATATCTAAGCATTTTAAGAATTATAAAATAAGGGGGAAAAAAAGATTATTTTCCTTTGCAACTTAATTGAGCATTTTTTCGTCTGTGGAAATGGTTAAAAATTGTCTAGAATATCAGACATATGTGCAGTATCTTGCTGTAAAACCAGTCCTTTTCTTCTTGAGTGTAAAATAATGCAAGCCTGTTCGACGTACAGGAACTGCTGTGAAACAGTGGCAACTCACTTCAGAGAATGTACAGAAAATTCTAATTCTTGGATTACCTCTTTCTGTGGCTTTTTTTCAAAATGGAACAATAATCAGGGGACATCACTAGAGATGCCGCCCTTTTTGATTTCTTGGCTAGTGGTTCAGCTCTGTCAGTAATATCTGCACCCTGTTCTATGCTTTCAACAAAGATTGCAGTTGTTCTCTTTAAAGAAGGAGAAAACACTTCTCAGTTTTATTCTGATATTTAAAAACTCCCTAGGGCACAACTACCCTCTTAATGTATAAGCCTGCATCTCCTAATATAGACTCACATAAGGGCAGAATATTTTAAGTTGGAAAAGGTCTCTTAGATCACTGGGTATAGCTGGTAAGCTGGCATTGCCAAGTTCACCACTAAAACATGTACCTAAGTACCACATCCACCTGTCTTAAATACTACCTTCAGGGAGGGTGACTCAACCATTTCCCAGGGCAACCTGTTGCAGTGCTTGAACCTTTTCCAGGGAGAAATATTTCCTATTATTCAATCCAAACCTTTCCTTGTGCAACTTGAGGTCAAATCCTCATGTTCTATCCCTAATTACCTGTAAGAAGAGATCAGGCCACACCACCCACGTCCATTCACGTACTTGTAGAGAGTGACAAGGTCTCCCTTGCATCTCCTTTTCTCCAGACTGAACAATCCCATCTCCCTCAGCCTCTCCTCATGTGACTCATGTTCTAGACACTTCACCAGCTCCATTGTCCTTCTCTGGTCATGCTCCGGCACCTCAATGTTTTTTCTTGTAGTGGGGGCCCAAAACTGAACACAGGATTTGAGGTTTGGCCTCACCAGTGCTGAGTACAGGGTGACAATCACTGCCCTGGTCCTGCTGGCCACACTATTGCAGATACAGGCCCGGATATTTGTCATTGTTTCTGTGTACAGAGGATAAAGCTCATGTATATCATAAATAAAGTGACGTTTCAACCTGGTTTCTTAGTCTCTGCTTCATATTAGTGGATAGCTATCAAAAAGTTTTTTAGGTGGATAGTGATCTTATGCTCTGCTTTTTAATCATACAATTTTAATTGTTTAGTTGAGAAGGAAAGCATCCTTTACGGCAAGAATCTCATAGCAGTTATTCAAGGACAAAATAGTTATTAAAAAGGCAGAAATATTCTCTCCATGGAGTCACTGTCTATCTGTTTGACCTACTGAGGAATTAAAGATTTCATATACTGAGTAGCCATGGTTTGCTTTTTGGGTTTTTTTTTTAAGTGATAGTACTTCTTCTTACAAACGCTATGCATTTAGACATCTGCAAAAATAAAAATGTTTTTTGGATAAATCCATATATTATATTTATCTACTGATATATGGATAGTTACTTTGAAAACTTGACTTCTGGCCATGAATAAGGGTATCTTTGCGATATTCCTCTGAGGGAAAGAAATACAATTACATCTGTTTTACAGAGATGAAGGAAAGAGATTAAGGACTAAACTTAGAAAGGTACCTGAGGACTATTCACAAAAGGTAGCTGTAGTCAGACATTTCCAGAGCATGATTTACAGCGCTTGAAGATGGGCTTTGAATCAACCCCTGGAGTTTCTCTCTCTTTGTCTCACTTTGTGGAGTCATCCAGGGATGATTAGTTCCCCTAGGCTAAAGTTTGCATTTGACAATATGCAGTGCAAGCCTGAGTGTTTCAGACATGTCTTTTGAATTGCCTATTCCCTGTGCTGGCATTCAAAGCCTAAGTCTACATTTTGGGTCTCTGCGCAGTGAGAGGAATTTGGGGGAAGGAACAACCAAAATCAGGACTCTACTTAGGGAGTCCAGTGGGCAAGAATGCGCTTTGAACACTCATCCCAGGATATATGATTGCTTTATTCACCCCCAGCAGCAGGTCTAAGGAGTCCTTTCTGGAACTGCAAAACAAAGGCAGTAAACAAGTACTTCTTAGCCAGGTACCACCAATGTATTTAGTTCTGCCCCCCGTTCTCCCTAACTCCACTTCTTGCATGACTTCTGATGGTCTCCACCCATCTTCCTCTCCCCATACAACAGCTGCAGGCTAATCAGTGTACTGATGATTAGGATAATTCACTTTGATCAAGATCACATCCAGGAGACTAGAAAGATGAACTGAGGAGTATTGAGATCTCCCAACAAATGTGGCAAGCAGAGGAAGTTCATTTCATACAACATTTTGTAGCATTTAGGGTACAGACTGCACCTAAAATGGTTTGTTGAACTCTCTGTGACTGTCTTTTAAGATGGTGGAAAATTTTGTGGCAGAGGCCAGAATTACCCACCTGTCTCCTGAATTTTAATCCACTGTCTCAATCATCAGATGATGAAATCAAGAGGAAATACGTTAGAAATGAAATAAAATTGAAGTGTTTTCCTTGTGGAGGCTGGAAGGACTGTCATACGTATGAATGAACCACAGAAACTTGACATTTTTTATACCATTTCTAAAGGTTGAATAGTGTCTTGGATATACTTGTTTTTATAGCAATATTCATTTCAGCCTGAGAATTACCAGCTGGTTTGGTCACCGTTCTTCTGCCTATTGAAGCCAGAACCTTGCTTGGTTCACTATTATTTGCATTTATTAAATAGAGTTTTATGTCAGAGTTTTAACATGTGAAAAACATGGAGTGACATCTAAAAATCTGTAATATGTTCAGGCTGATGAGAAATGAAGTGATTGAATGCACATAAATACTGATTTTAAAGATAGAAAAAACACAACCTTTTTGTTTGTTTGTTTGTTTTTTCTGCTAATTCATTCAAATTTCAGTCAAGAATAAAATAGTGCAGCTGAGTATCTGTAGGAAGTAGAAACTCAGGGTATGGATTACCAGAAGTCGAGAAATCTCTTACACCAGAAAAGTTGGAAAGTTACATGGTTTCTGCTGAGTTTGCTCTCCTTCATTTCTAATGCTCTTCTTTACAGCCTGTGTCCATGTACATCTGTGGATACTGGTCATGGTGGTGTGTCTTCAACCACTCATCTCAGTGATCCTATCTGGGACCTTTATGAAGCTCACTGTTGCACAGTCGAGTTTCATCAAGCTTGTGGATGTCACAGGCATCAGGGCATAGGTAAGTGGGGAGGGGAGGAAGAGTGTCAGGTACTATGCCTGTGTCCCAGTGTGACAGGGAGACCGACACCTTCAAGGAACTTGAAAGCTCAGAATTACTCCTGTGTCCCATAGCTTAGATAAAGTGTTTGACATCAGAGCCTCAAATGTGAAGACAATGCAGTAAATACCACTGTTGCACTGTGATGCTTCCATGAGATATTCATCACTGTCAGTACAGCTTTGATGCAGTTTAGTTGTGGGCACATATCCAGCTTGCCACTGCATGAACCTTGGGGGTTCAAAGACAACCCAATAGTTCTATTTGGGGCAAAATCCCATAAGGAAATTCAGTATATGTTAGATCAATGTCTTCCATCATGTAGGTGCTGTTTTATTTATTTGAAGGCAGAAAAGGCAAACTTGGAATTATCACGCTGTGGCCCGAGTCTCATGCCTTTAACATGTGGGTGTCAATATAAGGCCTAAAGAGTAGATATTTAGATTTGGAAGTTCCTTGAAGATGTACTTTCACTTCTACATGAAAAGAGTACTTGACATGACAGGCAGTGAGGATATATATTAAACAATTATGTGAATACTACTAATGAATCTACAACCCTATATCAGCCTTGCATTAAAGTGCGCTTTATAACATGTGGAAATGAATTTAATCAAGCACCAGGCTACTTTTTTATTAACACTCATTTCTGAATGGGATATGAAAATTCTTACAGACTGAAAAGAATGTTTTTCATCTGTACCTGTAGGCAGGTTGAACTGCATCACTTGGAACTTCTTCCTCTGTCACCAAAACCCCAGGAAGTCCTTACTTTTTCAAGAAATCCATATCACAGAGGACAGCCCACGGAAATGAATAATGACTCTGTCAAATTTATCTTGGGTTTTTTTTGCACATTCAGGCTTGTAAACCTCCACCACATCAACAGTCCTGGGGTATTCAATGTAAGCCTGGTAACATCTTAAGTGGATCAGAACCACAGCAGCTTGAGAATCATGAATAGGTCCTCTTACCCCACCACTGTTCTTCTGTGACAAACACACTGTAGTTGGGAATTGCTTTTTTCAGGTTAATATATCAGATTTCTTATTGTTGAGGGCAGAAGTATATCCCATTGGCACTACTTGCTTTGGTCCCTTCTGCCCTCCATGCACTCTTTTGTGCAGCTTCAGAATTCTAGGACCAAAGGGAAGAAGTTGGCAAGAATCAGCTGTTTGGGTACTCTGTGAATGACATGATGAGTGTGGGGATCTCACTCAGCAGCAGGCTATAGAAGCAGAAAAATATATTTGCTCAATGATTTCTAAATCAGATTTAATGCCAGCAAATTGGACAGGCAAGTGATAATTACATTGAGTTTGGATTTCACTATATGGCCCAGGGAATCAGGATCATGTCCTGCTTCTCAGATCAGAATTGCAGAGATGATGTTTCAGTCATGTGGGAAAGATGAGGACAAAGTATTGGGAACTCAGCTGTTTTAATAAACAGGTAGCAAATCTCTGCACGTTCACACCAATAAAGAGATTGACTCAAAGAGAACATTTCCCAGTGTACTTGCAGTGCTTCACTTTTTTTTGGAAAAAAAAATCTTAATCAGATAAAAAAATTAGTTTCACTGGTCTGGGTGGAACAACCATTCTTTATTGAGCTGTAGTTTTCTCTATTGTGCACTGATTTCTGTTCTGTATAGAGGATAATACAGAGATCACTTTCTCTGGTCAAACTCTTAAGGAATAAATAAATAAATATTCCTCTCATATCATAAGCGTTAGAGCTCTTCTGTTTGGCAATATGGAACATTTAATGTAGCCTCTTTCATGCTTTCCTGTGTAGCATATTTCTCTTTAGTAAAATTAGGGGGTGGGGAGACAAATTGCAGTAATAAGGGTCTGAAAGGTGTGTAAAACATACGGCAAATAAAGTAATTTTCCAGTGAGTCTGTGATATTGCCATTTCCTTTAGCAGTGTTGAGTCTCCTTCATAATAGAAGTTGCTGAGGGCTTAGAGTACTAGAAAATATAAAATACCTATGGGACATATTCCAGTACTGTACATTAAATTTGAGGATTTTACATGTGATAAAGTATGTCAGTGTTGCTTACAGGGAATTCCAGTGATACCTCAGCTTTCTTGGACTTATTATAAATCCTTTGTTGGAATTATTGCGGCTGGTTCAATAATTCAGATTAGCCCTCATGTTTATTAATGCACTACATCTGTGCAAACAACATGTCAAGCAGAGAGTTTATTGTAATTGCCTGAGCAAACAGAACCTGAAAGAAGCAATTTCCAGTTACAATGTGCTATGACAAGTAATGAGGTAATTGGCATTCTGTCCTGATTACTTCCACCTTCCTTTTCATCAGGTCTATATTGTGTGTGATAGATAGTTTTATAAGAAATGAAGGTGTTTGATAATATGGTCTGCTGCTGCTTAAGGTTAGTGATTAAAGACAATCATAATTTTCTCTCAGAGATCTTATTAGCTTTAACATTATTTATTCATATGTGTAAGATGTGGGCCCAGAATCTCTCTTTCAGTGCTATACATACACTTAAAATGTAAACTCAACTACAATCCTATTGAATGCAAAATATCTTTGAGATTTCCAAGCTCAGACAGCCCATCAACTTCTTGTGATAAAATATGTGCTCAAGCAGAAGGATTAAGATGAACTACTTCATGTCTATGGTTAAACATAAGCATTTCTGGTATAATATATGTTAATTTAATATCTCATTTGCAGTGTATCAATATTAATAAAATAGTTTAAGGTATGATCTATGGTTTTACACAGATCTTCTTTTGGGGTGACGCTTTAACTTTCCAGAAGAAAAAAAAATATTGTGCACTGTCTTTTGTTTAATATTTAGTTTTTAAATATTTGTCCTCAACCAAAAGCAAATAGTTACAGGCTGTTTTTGTTAGGTATCCTTATTGTCCTACTGTGGGTACTGAACATTTGTCTAGTTATTTTTCAATCTTACTGAAAATATTTTGAACTTTACTGGGAGAAGAAAGTTGAGAAAAGAGAGTAATCTATGCAGAAAACTCAGAAAAGAACAGTGTGCTTTCTGACTTCAGCAAAAGTATTTTGGACATAAAGTCACAATGGTTTTGGGGGTTTTTTTTGCTAAGTATTTGGACTTTAATAATTCACCTTTTCTCACCACAGGCATGAAGTGTTGTCAAACCCTATTACACACAAATAAACACCAAAAAAAGGATACTGTGGCAAAAAGCATTGTAGCTTTCAAATTGAAACAGGCACATAAAATTTCATTTCATTAAGATCTTTGAGCAACAAAATAAGAGTTGCAATTTAAGAACGTATGAAAACACACAGATACAGAGAAAGAAAAATCTTGCCTGTTCATTGAAGTTTGTGGTGTATGAACACAGCCATCAGTAAAAAGACTTGAAGAGGATGTTTCTTCCTATCTCAGCTAAAGGCAATATTTACCCAAAAGTTGCAAAAACACCTTCACTTATGGTACAAAAAATGAAAAAACAGATGACCACACTGACTATTTCAGATGAAGCAGACAGGCAACTGCAGGTATGAGAAACCGAAAGATGGTAGGAATGAAGTCTAAATTTCAAAAATACAGTATCCCATTAAACCTAAAGTATAAAAGAAGCTAAAATTTGTATATCTACATGTCAGTACTCCATACAACCCTAGGTCAAGGGGTCCTGCTGTTATCTCTTCTACATGGTCATTAGTGAGAGCGTTTATCCTTTCCATGGTACACCTTTTGATGGAGATGTCAACTAAGCTCATACTTTGCTAAGCCCCAAAACTTTAGGAAACTTTGTGCTAGACAATTTCCCCAGTGCCCCTAAATTATCTGCTTGCATGTGGACATGACTCCTTGTACTCCTCTGCTCTAGAGAGTGAGGAAGCACTGTTAGAAAGTGGGAAAGGCAAGTCATTCTGAAAAAACTTCTGATTTAGCAACTTGACTGGCCAGGACTTCTCCCAGGTTGATGTTGTAGCCACTGAGCCAGCGATTGTGATGGCTGAGGGGCCAAGGAGCCCCAAAATAGCAGAAGTCTGCTGGTGGACCGATTCCAAGGTTTAAGAACACCCCCTGACTTCACGGTGAGAAAGGAAAAGCCTCCCCCATCAGACCTCGTGGTGCCACGCAGACTTGGTCTGTCTGAATGGCTTGCTACCCTACACGCCCCCAGAGCTTCCCCATTGGCTCCCTTACCCTAGTCCCGCCTTTGTACCACCCCCGTGCCCTCACAGAATCACCAGGTTGGAAGAGACTTTCAAGATCGTCGAATCCAACCCATGTCCCAACACCTCAACTAAACTAAACCATGGCACCGAGTGCCACATCCAATCTCTTTTTGAACACATCCAGGGACGGTGATTCTTCAGATCACTGGTTCCTGATGCTCTCCCCACTCCTATATAAAAACCCTGTGACTGCTTGGTCCCAGTCTCTTCTGCCTCTGGTCCCCTCTGCAGATGCAGCAATAAACAGTCTTCTGTGGAATGCCATGTGGAGAGCCCTCCTGACTCTTTGCTTTTGGCTACGCGTGAGCTATCGGTCTTGAGTGTGTGGTGAGAGGCCGCGCCAACAGCTGCGCGGGTGAGAGGAGTAAGCTTGCTGGAGTGCTATACTGCACCCACTGGAACAATTCCTTAGCCAGGGACGTTTCAGGGAAATGCAGCTATACTTCATGAACACACACACAGTGCGTTAGGTTGACTTACCTACCAGGCTCAGCAGTGATGGTAGGTGGTGGTAGTAGTTTAGCCAAGCACTGATGGTAAAATGATACAGTATTTTTCTTTCCTCTAGAGAATTAAATAATTTCAAAATGTTTCATGCCTCCAGGTATGCAGCATTATTTTAAGATTTGATAATTTTTTGTACCACTTTGTAAAGCCAACTGAACTCATTAGCTTTCTTATTTGTTCCCTTTGGCAAAGAATTGGCGAACGTTTGTGCAATAGTTTTAGTGCTTATTATTTTGCCCGATATTTTGTAGTACTATGTTTCTGCTAGATGTTTCTTGCTGTTTGTAAGCAAGTCAAGATTGACTTTTCCTTTTTGAGTACACTAGACCCTGTTTCACCTGTTCTTATGCTGGTTGCATATGTGAAGATAGGGTAAAAGAAGAAAATTAAATATGATACACTTAAAGATTCCAGCAAATGAAATACAGGAAATGTAGACAAGTTGAGAATCGTAGGTGTTTTCTTCAGACTTGTTTAATTATAAAAATGCAGTGATAAACACAGCAGTTCAATAACCCAAGTGTGGTGCTTACAAGGATAAGAAATTTATACCTTCAACTACTGCAAAAGCCCAGTTTTGGTGACATAAGCAAAACTAAGCTAGAAGTTTAGTAGCATGTTAAGTTATAATACCTGAATAATACCCACCTCCGTTGTTTGTTTTCTCTCAAAGCCCAACAAAAACACAAATCCTGCTCATCCAGGCTGTCCATGGGAAATTGCCACTCTAGTACATCAATAAAACTTTGGGGCAGAGCAGTGGAGTTGTCAACTCCTGATTGTTCCATTCAAGAAAGTCTGTAAGACTCTTCCATTAGCATAGCTGCTCTTGAGCCACTGCACAACTTTATGTATTTCCACTGGGAATCGGTCCTTTATGTTATCAAAAGCAGGAGGCATTTCCTCAATTGGTATGAAGGCTGAGGCTTGTAGGTAATGGAGCTTCAAATTGAATTCTGGATTAAATCCATGCAGAGTTGCCAATCCAGTACTTTGTGTGCTTTGCCAATAGCTTTGGCTCAAGTGAAAGAAACAGGCTTTGTTCTAAACTGGTGCAAATTCCTTGGTTGCTGTGATTGTAGCTTGTTCAAAGTGAGTGATCACATATGTGAGTCTTAAGTAGAGCTGTGCAAAGCTTGGCAGCTTGAGTGCACAAGGGGTTTGGTGAACCTTCATTTGGCTTCTATGTTTATGGGTTTGAATTAGTGTTAGGAAAATTAAAGGATGAGGTAGGAGATGCACTAAAAGGAAGCATCTCAAGAAGTAAAATGAGTCACAGAGAGACATCAAAAGTAGATACAATTAAANTATGTTTCTGCTAGATGTTTCTTGCTGTTTGTAAGCAAGTCAAGATTGACTTTTCCTTTTTGAGTACACTAGATCCTGTTTCACCTGTTCTTATGCTGGTTGCATATGTGAAGATAGGGTAAAAGAAGAAAATTAAATATGATACACTTAAAGATTCCAGCAAATGAAATACAGGAAATGTAGACAAGTTGAGAATCGTAGGTGTTTTCTTCAGACTTGTTTAATTATAAAAATGCAGTGATAAACACAGCAGTTCAATAACCCAAGTGTGGTGCTTACAAGGATAAGAAATTTATACCTTCAACTACTGCAAAAACCCAGTTTTGGTGACATAAGCAAAACTAAGCTAGAAGTTTAGTAGCATGTTAAGTTATAATACCTGAATAATACCCACCTCCGTTGTTTGTTTTCTCTCAAAGCCCAACAAAAACACAAATCCTGCTCATCCAGGCTGTCCATGGGAAATTGCCACTCTAGTACATCAATAAAAATTTGGGGCAGAGCAGTGGAGTTGTCAACTCCTGATTGTTCCATTCAAGAAAGTCTGTAAGACTCTTCCATTAGCATAGCTGCTCTTGAGCCACTGCACAACTTTATGTATTTCCACTGGGAATCGGTCCTTTATGTTATCAAAAGCAGGAGGCATTTCCTCAATTGGTATGAAGGCTGAGGCTTGTAGGTAATGGAGCTTCAAATTGAATTCTGGATTAAATCCATGCAGAGTTGCCAATCCAGTACTTTGTGTGCTTTGCCAATAGCTTTGGCTCAAGTGAAAGAAACAGGCTTTGTTCTAAACTGGTGCAAATTCCTTGGTTGCTGTGATTGTAGCTTGTTCAAAGTGAGTGATCACATATGTGAGTCTTAAGTAGAGCTGTGCAAAGCTTGGCAGCTTGAGTGCACAAGGGGTTTGGTGAACCTTCATTTGGCTTCTATGTTTATGGGTTTGAATTAGTGTTAGGAAAATTAAAGGATGAGGTAGGAGATGCACTAAAAGGAAGCATCTCAAGAAGTAAAATGAGTCACAGAGAGACATCAAAAGTAGATACAATTAAAAGTGAGGGACTGTAAAAATAGTTTACTACAATCTAGATACAGTTTTATTATTTAAATACTTTTTTTTTAGTTTAGACATAATATACAGTATGTAAAGGTACAACCTTAAGTACAAGCTTGCTTTATTTAGTTTCTTTTTTTTCTTTTTTTCTTTTTTTTTTTCTTTTTCTGTGGAAGTGTCTTCCTCACCTACTGGAAATAAGAACAAAAGCATAACTTTCCTGAATGAACACCGACAATGATTTACTTAGTTCTGCATTGCTCATATTAGGCTTTATAATTTGTATGTCTTCCTTGCCAGAATACTCTTACTCATTAGCTGTTTCCAATTCTTTTTAATTTAAGATTTACACATTAATAAATTATGTGTAAGTAGTAGGCTATGGTAAATGGTTCTGCTAAATAGCTGCCTTAGCATCAAACCGTCTTGGAGGAGAATAGGCCCTTTTAATTGTGTCTTCAAACCTTCTTTGTCCTCCAATGTTGTATTAGAGTGAAGAAATGGTGGTAGGTAGAAATTCTTTATTTTACATGATAGTAATTTAGGGTGAGATCATTGAGTAACTGATGAAATATACTTAAAAATGTAACTTTATAATGTTGCCTTTCCCGCTCAAATTATTGGCATTATTTCTTAATAACAATGGCAATGAGATATTCTGATATGTTACGCTTTTATGGATCATGGTGTTCTCCTTGGAAGAAAAAATACTTTTATGGATACCTCTGCCCTTGTTTTTCAAATGCAAACTAACTGGTTGACTACCATTTTCCACTCTGTCTCCCTATTCAAAATTACCCTTGTGGCATTTTCAACCACTCCTAGGGAAGAAACCCTGCCCAAGACAGAGAGACAATCCAAAGTACTCCTGTCCACCACCACAAATTGTGACTCCATGGGGCCACTGGAGTGGTGAAAATGGGTGATTTACTCTTAATTTCTCCTCAGGATCAACTCTACTTGCAGAATAACCAGGGAACCCTTAAGTTGCTTTTAAGGTGAGAAGGATAGAAACTAGTTTGTATTAAAGATGTGACTTTAATGGGATACCTACGGAAATGCCATCAATGTGGTGATATAAAATGCATCTATATTTTCAAGGCAAAACTTCAAGATTTCAAAACCAATAATGAGCAGCATAGGGCAAATAGTAAAACAGACATGGATGAAAATCTAGGCTATCTATTAGCATCTGATGTTGACTCAGCAGGGGAATCCTTCCTCTGAGTTGTTCTGTAATCAGTGTTCCTGTATTTATGCTTCTCATTTTTCCAAGAGCAAATGGAGCAGAGCTGGTGACTCTCACCAGTCCTTTGCACGGTAGCAATTTGGAGGTTTTAGCCAAGTTTGAAGCAAATCACAACAAGAAATTATTTTAGCACAGTTGTGTAGCACAAAAATTGTGGTAGAAATAGCAATTTATTTCCAAGGACTTTTGATGTGGAAGGGGCTGTCATTCATCAGTGATCATGAGAAAATTCATCCACCAATTCTACTGGTTATAGTTTTATTTGACTGGAAACATAAAACATTGGTCTAACAACAAGAGAACACTTCTATTTCTTAAACATTATAATGCAATTCAGAAATTAGGGTATAGTTTAGGATACAGCAGCAGAATTTCTGATACTCACTGGTTGTTTTTGACTTACAGCACACACTTAAATATTTTAGAGCTAAATTTACCACCAAAGAAAAATACTCAGATATCTCTAACTTTACATTCAAGAGAAGATATTTGAATATTGCTATTATTAAGTCAAATGAAATTGAAAGCAATTTCTGGGAATGGAAAAAGCAGTTCCCAACTAAGTTGAAAACATACAGCTAATGAACAAAACAAGGAGGAATGTAGGAGAAGTGATGTAAAGCATTGTTTTTCTAAATGGAAAGTCTTAAAAAGGAAAAAAAAAGGGAAGATATATCTGGTATCATTTATATTAAAATTATCCTATTGCATTAGCAAAAAAAATTTAAAAACACATTCCTCCTATAAAATGCAATAGGATCATTCAGTAGATCCGTGAAAACAACACAGCTTATTAAAACTCTATAATTTTTACAACAGTTTGGAAAGAAGCATTACATTTTTATCTGACTGTTTACATTTCATCCCTTTAAGAAGTTCATTGTGAGACGATATGCTTTGGTTAACCAAAGAGGAATTATAATTTTGGGTGCAAATCCCTTTAAAGTAAATAGTGATTTAAAAAAATCACAGGGTGAAGTCAACCAATTTGGTTGGCAAGAATGTTTCTGTGAGGAAAGAACTTATAAGATACTTTAGAAGGAGGAAGGTGATCCACGTAATAAGAAAATAATCTCGCTGGTTGAAGTAAACACCAAAACACATACTGAACGTTCACTTTAAAAAGTATATTCGTTTACAAGGTACCTTGAATTTAGTTAATGTTCACATAATTTCCTGAAGCAAGGAAAATGAGCAGATGAAAACAGAACTAGGCTATAGCTGTATACTTTTCCTTTTTTTTTTTTTAAGAAACAAGATATACTTGATAATAATAAAAACCCCAAAACACATTTAGGATTTCACTGAATTAGTTTCTCACATAACTCTGCTAAAGATAAATGACAACAAAACCAATGTATTGTTGTTGACTGTTAGTATTTTCATATATGATGATCAATAACAGTAAAAACATTCATATGAGGCCTTTTCTTATTACAGCAGTTTTAAAATCCTCCATAGAGTTTAAATAATATGAATTGTTACAGTCAGTAGGGGAAATGATGTAGGATGACTTTACAGGGGAAGATTTTAGGCCTCAAAGACCTGAACAAATTTTTTTACTTTTCCATTTCATGCATTTCACAAGAAAGATTATTAAATCTTAGTGTCACCATGGCTAGCACTTAGTCATTCTATAATTTTTCTAATTACAGTATTTCTTCAACCTGATGCATTGCCAGTTAACAGTTCATTTTCCAGCCAGCTCTTATTCCAACAAGTCATAATTGCCTGCTACACAGAGCTCTTTACACAAGATCCACAATAAACTCTATCCTTATAATTGACTACCCCACAAGAAGGTCACTGGTCAGAAAGTTTTGAGAACCATTTCTTGTCTTCCTTCTGCATCTTACCACTACTATAAGGGCCCAAGAAACAGCCCATCATCTTCCCATGAGTGGTTATGACTTCAAAGAAAGACTGGTTCTGGGGAAAATATTTTTTCCCCTTTGTCATCAAAGTTTACCTTATGTATATGGAAGCCAGATGTTTTCTGCCTTTCTATAAACCAGTATAAATGGCAAATTAATCCAAAGTGTGTCTTTTATGATCTGTTCACTGAAAGTCAAATGTTTTCAGGAAACAGGACTGAAAAATATTGTGAAAAAAAATTACTTGGATCTAGTTTTTCTGGGGGAAAAAAAGCAAATCTTTATTTTGAAAAGCTAGAAAAACATTTTGAAAAATGTTTAGCACCCCAACTCATAACTGAAATATTTGTAGTTTCAAAAAATGCATGTATTTATGTAATTTTGAATGGTGCTTCTCTTCATTCCCATACTTCATGACTTTTCATTTAGTGCCTGCTTGTGGGGTTTTTTATTAATTTTCTTCTTTTGCAAAAACCTCACTCGTTTTCTTTCCAGGTTTCCTCGCTTTCTTTCTTTCCAGTTCCTCTGAAACTTGCAAGATGGTCCTATGCTAAGCTGGAATGAATGCAGTTTTGCAGTCATATTCACAATTGTTTATCTTTCTCCAAACATCCCTGAGAGCAAGATTTGATCACATGAAAGCTGAAGAGGAAATATAATTATGACTATCACAAAGGGAATTCAAAATATCAGCAAATATACAGTTTTTACATAATGAAGTGATAGCCTTTTCATTTAGCAACTACTGATTTTCTCTACCTACTCAACATTTACTTCAACAGGTACTAAATTTGCAATGTATCTTCTTTGCTTATTTTGCTATGATCATCTTATTTGCTTCAATGTATTTTTGCCATGTGTGACTTACTTCTGGCTTCATTCAGGGATTGAGGTATCTATGTGACAAGTTTGTTATGCAAATTCACCATTTAAGAATTACTATTATTTCTGAAACATGTAATTCTTTGATATGTACCAGTTGGCAATTCACGTTGCAAGATATTTGAGCTCCTGAAGGTGGGAAGGGAACACTCCCAGAATGTGACTCTGGGCCCTCACACACAACCTCTGCTTTGAGGAATCTTGTGTTAGTGGTTGAAAAAGTGACAGAGCCAAGTTCAGTGAAAATGAGTAAAAGGGAGAATTGGTGTCAAGTTTCTTCAGTGAGCCCATACTGACAAAAGATGTGTTCATGTGAGCTCCTGAAACTCACTAGGAAAGAGGCTTCGGCTGACTATGCAAACAGTTTCTTTTGTGCTGTTTGAGTTACGTGGAATGAAAATTTTGGTGATAAGGGTGGGGCAAAGCCATAAATGTGAGCTTCAGGATATGGAGATAGCTCCAGGTATTCAGCCCCTTAAAGTGTATCTGAGATGTTATGCTCTCTCTGGCCCTAACTGCATTATCTAACTGAAATAAACTAGGTTTCATTGCCCACTCTTTCTTTAATCTTTCCTGCTGGTTAGGTTTGGTAGCATTTCACTCCTCATCTGCTCTTTTCTAGGTTTCAATAGGTTTTCTATAGTTTTCAATTAAGGGTCTTGGAATTATGTCAGAATCACAGAATCACAGAATGGTTGAGATTGTCAGGCACTTCTGGAGGTTGTCTGGTGCAATTTCCTGTTTGATCAGGGCCACCTACAGCCAATTGCCCAAGACCTTGTCCAGATATCCCTTGAATATCCCCTCTGTGGAGTCATCCTCACCATAAAATCTGTTCCCTGATATTTAGAGGGAACCTATTTTCAGGTTGTGCCCATTGCCTCTGGTCCTGTCAGTGGGCACCACTGAAAACTCTCTGCACCCTGCCTTCAATTATTGGTACACATGGATGAGAACCCCTGAGCCTTCTCTTCTCCAGGCTGAACAGACATAAGTCTCTCAACCTCTCCTCATATATGAAGAGCTTCTGTCCTTTAATTACTTCTGTGGCCCTTTGCTGGACTCTGTCCAGAATGTTCATGTCTCTCTTGTAATGGGAAGCCCTGAACTGGACCCAGCACCCTAGTTGTGGCCTAACCAGTGCTGAGTAGAGAAAAAGGATCACCTCTCTTGATCTGCTGAAAATATTTTGCCTAATGCACCCCAGGATACTATTCGCCCTTGTTGCAGCAACACATCGCTGCTTCACAGTCAACTTGCTATCTAACAGGATCCCCAGATCATTTTCTGCAAAGCCACTTTCTAGCAGGGTGGCCCTAGCCTCTACTTGTTTCTGGCTGTTCCTCCCCATGTGCAGGACTTTGCACTTCTCCTTGTTAAAATTCTTGAGGCCCCATCAGGCCGTTTCTCCAGCCTGCCAAGGTCTCTCTGGAAGACAGCAGAGCAGCTTGGCTTATCATCCACCCCTCCAAGTATGGTGTGATCTGCAAACTTAGTGGGGGTAGGCTCTGGCCCATCATTCAGAGCATTAATGAAGGTGTTGAATAGAACTGGACCTATTCTTGACCCCTGGGGTACACTGCTAGGTGCTGGTGCTGGCCTCCAACTAGAATTTCTGCTTCTGATCACCCCCTGGGCCTGGCCATTCAGTCTGCTTTCAATCCACCTCAAGAATGAGCTGAACACCTGAGTACTTCAAAATAGCTATTATAATGCCATTTTTTTTTAATTTAGTGTTTTATAGTAGGAAAAAATATTAAAGTGACTCTTAGATTAGTTTTATCCCAGTACAATACAAATGATGTAGTTTTGTTGTAAATATCCTGAAAACTGACTTAGCTGGTTTTTGGCTAGAATATACTAAAACTTTAGTTTTCTAAAATGAGCTAAAGTCAGGAAGTCTGCAAGCTGAATATTAACTCCCAGGACACCAGGAGCTGAGACTCATATAATTGAAGAACATACTTAAAAGTCAGAGTCATAGCATCACTCTAGGGAGGAGAAATGGAAAGTAGCCTTGAACAGATTGTAAATATCAGCACTTTAGGTATTCTCATCTAACAAAACATTACTTAAATTCTTCACATGTAATTACTTCTTCCACAAACCCTGTTTAGAGCAGAGGAGTCCTCTGATGAAATTAAGATATTATTAACCAAACTACTAATATAGACATTTTTTTTTTATTTTAGCTGCCAGGTTAATTTGCTGTAGTTAGGACAAAATGAATGGCAAGGGATATTAACATCTATCAATAAATAAATTAACTATAAAATTTAGATCTAAACAAACACTTAGGCATCTTAACCAACACTTGGGAAGAATTTTGACGTCTTTGGCCATAACAGAAATTTTAAATCCAAATGTTGCCCGATTCTAGAGGAGCACCTCACCTGGGCAGGGTGTGATGTGAAAGGGGCAGGAGGGAAGACTAGGAGCAGGACAGAAAGATTTGACATTTCACTACTCCCTAACAGTGGTTGTCATGGATTCTGACCTACATGTAAAGGACTGACATCTTCATATATGTCTGTAAAAACTGTGTCCAAGACCTGAACTGCAGGAGTGTCCTAGCAAAAAAATATAGTGCCAAGTCTCCAGTTCAGTTTTCATTTTCTGTTCTTATAAATCCTGGTCTTGTGTTGATCCCATGAGACTTCCAGCAGATTGGGTTGAAATGATCTCACTACATTGCCAAGAGCCCCACAGCATTCTCTTTCTGGAGAATACTTGTCAATTTTTAACAAAATAAAAACTTAAGTCCATTCTTGAAGTCAGCCCATAGACAACAGGTCACCAGATAACGATTGGTCTTAATAAATTTGATTTTTGTATTCAATTGTAATTACTCTTTTGTATGGATTTTCGTATACACTTTTGTAGAAGTACTCATATTTTCATAATTCTAACCAAATTATAAAATAATCAGTATCTTCCACTTATTCAAAAATGAATGAAGTTGTAGTAAATTATTTCTATATGTTTTTGTCCCTCCTCAGCAGAAAGATAAAGTACTGTTGACCAGAGGAAACGTACCTTTTTTTTTCCCCATGTTTTGTGAATTTTAAAATTGCACTCATATGAAAACATTTAAATCTTCATGGATAAGGAGAAGGTTGAAATTGTGGGTTGCAGAGACTCCAGAAGCAGAAATTAAATGTTAAAACTGTACTTAGTATAAGAGTAAAAATTAATGTACAGAAATGGGTTGTCTCTTTTCTTCTTTAAATAACAATAAACGAAGATAGGCAGAATGAACCAAATGTTAGAAAATTTACTTCTGTTTTTTGTATGTATTTTAGTTTCCCTAAAAAAGTTGTCTTTTTTTTTCCTTTCACTTACTAATAGTAATAATGTCTATGCTTTCCTTTTTTTTGCAAGACATGAGCTTATATCTCACGGGTCTGAGACATTCCCCTAATGACAAAAGGTTAGAAAGATTTTGGAGAGGGGAATCAGTATATTTGCTCTGCAACTTTCAATATTTAGGAAATTACATAATTGGTGTTTATTTTCGTACAATAAGCCCTAACAATACAGTAAGGTGCTACACATTACAGAGCTAAAAATATGTACATGGCCTGATAGGAGCTCTTCTGTTTTTCTGTACCTGTAGAAGGCAGTTTGACTGCAGTGGATAGGGATAGGACCAAGGGATAGGACAAGAGTAAAAGAGATTATGGATAAAAAAAAATAATCTCTTAACAAAATCTCTTCAAACTTTTTGAACCTTCCAGTATATCTTCAGGCAATATGCCAAGATTTGTGGCCATTTGATGAAAAAATAGGTTAAAAATTACTTAAAATACAGAAATACAACTGAGTCTATATATACTTTAGTATAAGGGGAGTGGACTTTGTGTAAAAGTTGTACTGTACAAAATTCTGGTTCGATTGCCTTTTTCTGTCAGATACTTAAATATTTTTTATAAGTGTGAAGCCTTTCAGGGTTTTACAGTAGAAAAAACCAATAGGGGTTAGTTTGATGTTTTCTTCATTCGTTTTGTTTTAAAGAATGATATTCTGCCTAAATTTAGTTGTCTTTCATGCAAAATAGAAGGAAAAACCCTGGTAAAGAAAACAACAAACTTTATATAATAGTGAAAATCCCAGACCAAAAGAAAAAATGTTTTCTAGTCCTAGCTGGTTAGCTTGGTTTTGCAGCAGAGCAGGAATTGCTATACTTTACAGATTTTAGGGCTTACTATGCCCCTGGTTCAAGTATGAGAGGTCAGCAGAGGCCGGATGAAGGGCCAGGCTGGGATCTGCAAGACTTTCTACCTAAGCAAGAGACAAAATGCTGGATCCTTCTGTGGCTGCTGTGGAAAAAGCAGCTGAACAAAAGCCTACATTTCTCATTAGAAGGAGGAGTGTGATTTCAAAGGAATCAGTATCCTTTATCTCTGACCTCTCCTTATGCTTTTCTGAAAAAAAAGCATGCATGTATTCATCATAATTAATACCTGTATCTAGCAAAGGGGGATTAACAGTCCACTATTAGTGGGTTGCCATCGTGCTAAATATTGTGTTAAGGTGAAGCCATACATTTAAGTAAAATAAGTAAATATTTTAACTCAGATGCTTTAATTGGGTTCTAATTTAATTCATAAGGAAAAGAGAAAATAGCAGCAATTGTGGATGATAAATGAAAGATAGAAAAGACTAAAGAAAAAATAAATACAAAGTCCAACAGTTTTACGTTACGCCTCATTCCAGGGTTTGAAATTAGTTGGACCTGACTTTGCTCAGTAAGATAATATCTAGCTTCAGCCTGACTTCAAGTGAACTCTATTGATGAATGGAAAAGGATGTTTGTCACTGGGAAAGTACCTGAAAACAATCTGTTCCTGAGAGCAACTGAGAGGTTAGCAGAAAAGAAAGAGACAGTCATCTGAGATGTTCCCTCATGTGTTCTATTGCTCAGAATAATACAGAAAATTAGATACTAATTCTTAGAATATAAAGATTCTAATAGACTACTTTTAGACAATGGAAGTTTTCTTTTTCTGTGATTTTTTTTACATTATTCTCCATCTGTCTTGTCATATTGTAAGCTCTAGGGGTAAGATCTCTGCATTCATATATATTTTTAAAGCACTTGGCACTCTCTCTAAACACTAAAATCCAGTGCAGTATAAAATATTACCTCTTCAGTTATATTAAATCAGAATGGTTCACTTAACTCCTCTCTATTTTCTGTGTTAATTAAAGTAGCCTGTAGAAAAAGGTAATGATGGGGGTTTAAAACCATCTAGACTGGTTTTACCCCAGTTAAATTTTTGTTTCATGGTGTTGCACTTGGAACTTCTTTGTATAACTGAAATTAGAATCCAGGTTACACAAAAAAAATAACTAACTGAGAGAGGCTAGTCAGGATGTAGGCTATTTTCTTCCTTGCTACTTCCTCATAATTTGCTAGAAACAAAGAACTTGTCATGATAGTGTCCTTTTCTGGCTCTAGCAAACCTGGAAACAAATAAAGAATAAACTGAATGTTTCCTAGAAAAGATTTTTCTTTCTATTATAGTTTTAAAAGTGTTAACCCCACTAGGAATCATCCAAATTAATGGAATATGAAAGGGAAAAGGTAAAAAGAAAACAAACAAAAAAAAGAGTGAGAGAGGGGAGGAGGAGGAGAAAAATTCCTCCACAAGAGGAGCGAAATTCTTTTGAATTCCATTCTAGGATTCCAGTGAGTCTCACAGACAACTATTCAGCCGTGGTCTTGACAGTTTCTCAGAGGTCTTATTTTAAGAAAGTGAGTCACACCCATCTTCTGAAAAAGCAAATTATTTTAAAACACTCTTGGTTGCTGAAAATCATTATTCTTCTTGAATATCTTAAGGCTATATTAATTGCCTACAGATAAAGATATATTAATTACCTACTGATAAACTCTTCTTTAAAAATGTTGAGTTCCGATAGCAAGGCACTTGAATATAATTAAGAACTTGGGATAATTGAGAAATGTAGGGCACATCCACATGCACTTCACATAAGTTTATTCAAGTTAGTCCCAAAAGAGAGGATGTGTGTATGCCACAGTGCTGTGCCACACAGGTATACTAGCTCATGTATAGGAAGCTGTATAGTGATGTGAATGTGGTATTTGCACTGGGATTAATTAGGTCACTTCACTTTTCATATTGTGGTTGTTTCCCGTTTTGGAGCCAGCTGGGTATCTTTTCACGGTGCAATATTGTTCACTGCAGACATACCCTTAAAATTATTGTGTATACCCCCTCACCTATTTGTCATGTGTACTGAATGAATTAGGATCCCCATTGGAAAACAGCACACAATTATTCATAAGCCATCACATATTTCAGGATTCTTTATTTGGGGTTTTCTAACTTTAAATGTTTGATTTTTGCCATCTGACTTTTGAAGAAAGGAGGAAACTGAAACGTATTTTTATATGTTGTGACAACCCTCCATTCTGTGCTCTAACAAGTATTTGAACCACAACCTTCACAGCTGAGACTGCTATTCCTTGTAGTAGGAGACAACTATTATCTCAGTGGGGAATAGACAAACCGATGGTGTTTAATCATGGGGTTTGGAGGGGCCTCAGCATAGGCTGACTTCCTTTCTTCAACTTCCTACCATGGAAGCTTTTGGCCAGATGTGAGGAAAGAATTATTTGGATTACTCTGATGCTAGGAAAAGCAGAAAAAACTTTTCTTTTTCCATAACAAATTTTAGCATATATTGCTCTGAATATATATACAGTACCCAAACATCATTGCTTACAGAACCTACTAGTCATTGCATCAGTATGTGACAAAATAATATAATATGTTAGTAAAAACACTACACAGAAGTAATGGAAATTGTGTTCAGATGATGGATTCAGAGGTATGTACAAGTTTTTTTCTCACCATGTAGTTTAGGATTTTATCCTTGAAGAAGTTTCTTAAAGAAAAAAAATTAAAGATAAAAATATTTTTTTCATAAATATGCATTTCCTTTTTACAGAGTTAGCATGAAACACTGAATTTTTGTATCTCCTATGATTGAAGTATGAGTAATTGCACATATAATTGAACTGCCAGATATAATTTCTCTGATTAGGAATGTACAGATTTCAGTTTGGTTTTCTAGCTTGAAACTGATCTAGCATCATAGATTTGTAGGTTAATATGATCTATTGAGATAGATTTCCATTGGTCTCTTTGTGCAAAATAAAGTCAAGCCATTCACAAACACTTAATTCTATTAAAGATTAATTCTATTACATTGTTGTCATCTTTCTGAAGTGATAAATGTGACAGCAATGAGCCAGACTCATGCCTGGGATACACTGAATTTTACAGGCCTCGTCTTTGAGGGCAGATCTTTCAGATACAGAATTTTTTTCTGGATGTGGGCTACAACCACTCAAAAGCACATATGATTTCAGGAAACTGGAACCAAAGTATTCAGTATTAAACTGCCAGGATGTCTGACTGCACATTAAAACTGTCAGCAAGCTACGGCAACATTGAAGAAGACAGTAACAAAATCACTGTTTACATTCTTGTGAACCTGAACCCATCTTTAGTGACTGCATCAATCTCAGCCTCTAGTTCTGGTGCAGAATTGACTTAAGGGTTGACTTAAAGGCTTTTTGCTCAAAGTCATAATTTTCATCATTCACAGATGGATTGTTTAGACCCTGTTTCATGAGACACAGCAGAGAAAAGCTCAGGATATTTCGTACAGCACTCATATCAGCCCAGACCTGTCCAGGGGCACCAAGGGAACGTCAAAGACATTTAGTAAGAAAGAACCCCAAACCCCACAAATTAGGTACCCAGTGCAAGGTAGGGCTCAGTTATTTTCTTCTCCACAGGCTGAGAAGAAAAATATTTATATTAGCAAAAATTCCCTTTTAAAATCCTACTTCTAATGGACAAATCACAAGGCAAAAGAGTGGAGGAAGAGTCATTGCAGCTTTTAAGTTGAACTAGAAAATGAAAAGTAACACTCTTGTCGTAACAAACAGTAAAACTTTCCAGTGCAGTTCAGACCTACTTGAAAGACTGAGATGTTACTGAAATTGGAAGTACTGATTTTGCTGAACTGAAGTGTAATAACATACAAGTTTTTTTCCGGAACACATATATTCTTCTAAGTACAACCAATATAAGAAGCATATAAACTCTGAAAAGGATACTTGCAAGATAGGTTTAATTAACCTAATATGCTTCCAATCTATCAACTAAATGGTTCAAATATTTTCAGTATGCTAAATGTAAATAAGTGAGGCAAGGTTCATAAATTCAACATATTGCTTTGTTGTCTGTGAAGTTGTACTGATTTTCCGCTCGGAGATTGGAAAATACAACAATGTCATTTCTTTAATAAATCTTTTTATTAATTTTTGATGCATATAAATACACAAAAGTCATAAATATGAAAAAATAGCATAAAAAGAGAATAATGCTGAAGAAAATGCAAATTATATCTGTTCGTAATACCAACAATAATCTGCATTTCTAGAACACTTTCCATTTTGTTGTCTCCAAACATGCTACAGCTATTAACTAGTTGCAAGTCTTCTGCGAGAAGAGGAAGATTTAGTGTCTCTGTTTAAACTGGCTTCAATTTTTTAGGTGCCAGATAATTTAAGGATACATTTTTGGAAAAGTGGGTGACTAAAGGGGAAATGAACTACCCATACAAAATTCTGATAAAAAATAAAAATGCCTCTTTTTGTCATTGATTTCCTTAAGGATCTCCTGGGTCTTTGGGGATAGAGGAGAATTTCATCTAGAGTGTGTGTCAGGAGAAGAATATAGTTGAGGGCTACTAATTTTCAGTCTTGTGTTCGATCCACCAAATCATCCAGTCCAGCTCACAGCATGACTCTGTAGCTTGAGGACATCAACTGCTTGCAGTCTCAATCACTGTGTGCTGTTTGTAGTAGAGCTACTTGTCCAAGGAAACTCTTTTTGCAATAGCTATTGAGACAGCCTCATTCTGTTACCATAAATGAGACATATCATCCTCCTCCTGTCTTTTTTAGATTCTGTAGAAATTTATCAGGTCTTCTTTATTTTAGTCTATAACAATATATTAAAAGGAATATTAGTAATTAAATGATAATATTCTCTATATGTCTTGTAAGGGACATAGAGTCTGATAAAATTTCCTCACTGTGCAAAGTGTTTGTCTGGAGAACAATGGAAATTTGAAATATCAATATAATTATTTCAATAAGCACATTAACAGAGAGAAATTTATTTTAAGAAATAAAATAATAATTTAAAAAATAAAACAGAAAAAAAGAAAAGGAAAATAGGAGGTATGCCCTACTCAGTGTGTTGAATTTTTATCTACTAGCTCTGTACTGCATCAATAGACAGGACAGAAAAAGTTTTTCCAGCAGTTATTTCAAGACTAACCCAAATCCATATTATGATGTTGGGGAAATGTCCTGGTTTCAAGAAGTTAAATGAGCCTTAATCATTTCAATTCACCAGTCTCTTATGATTTGTTCATATGATTTCACTAAGTAGTTTGATACGTTGTTTAAGAATATTCTGTTAAATAAGTAACGTTTACAAGAATTTCTCTCCATCCCTGCAGGGATAATAGAACATTATAACAGTTCCCTCACAGAGAAAGCTCTCAACTTTTAGCTCCTTTTTTGTTAAATCTAAAAATCAACTTCCTTTCTAGCAGCACTGACAAATCTATTCACAGTAGATCAAACAAAGGGGTGGAAAATGAGGTGGAAAAAGTCGGGGAGATTGGTAATGCTAGAGAGGACAATAAAATCTCCAGAAAGAGTACCTGAAGTAGGAAACCTCTGTACAGGGTGTTTCACGACAACTCGCCAGGATGATGACACTTTCATAGATAATTTTGGGTTTTGTCACGAGTTTTTATGTACCTTCTGCAATGCCCAGGGACGATGGGAGCTGTGCAGGAAGCCAGAATATAATATGCAGACAGGGGTTCTGGTGTCTCCTCTTTCACCTGCTCTCCTTTGCTTGGCTCAGTCATAGTACGTAATATTTTGTAAAAGTCATAACCTTTCACAAAACTTATTTTGGGGGAACGATAATGGATCACAGAAGATGAAAATATCACAGAAGAGCCCCTTTCAATCCCCATACCTACATGCCCATGCATAAAAATCATCTTGGCGTTGACTGATGATTTCTTCTAAATATGGCAGATCACGAATTTCTAGCTCATTTGTTTCTTTCTCTTTCATAGAAGATCTGATTATCGGCTATGAAATTTACCTAAATAAAGATTGTGTGTGGAGCAGATTTTACGCCTTTAATTACAAAGAAGAGGTAGTTAACGTTGCTGTACCAGCCTTCCCCTCTCTTGCACGCTGATTCCACGCAGCCCTGTCAGAAAAAGGAGTGCCTACAAAATGGAACTGCCACAAGGAAGGCAAAGCTGGGAGGGGATCTGTTGTAAATGCCTAGCCTAGGTGCGTCTGTGGAGGTTTTCTGGCAGGAATTTGAGCTTGCAGAGTCCTCAGTTCAAGTGTGCTTGTTGGGAGATCCTGACTGCAAGCCTCGGTTTTTAGAAGGTGAGCGGGTGGTTCATAATTTGGGGAGAAGAGGGTGCTGAGTTGCCTTGCCGTCAAGCCTTCTGACTGCAACGGTGGCAGGTCTGGCTTCAGTTCTGAGAAGAGAGAGGGGTTTTTGCCAAATTTTCTAACCCAAGTACCTGCATTGTTACATGCTTAGCTCTGACATGCAAATACTGACGCTCATACATATGTATGAATATGTCAGTGTCGGTCTTCAGCCCTGGATAGCTGTATGCTTGACTGGCATGTGTGTTGCTGATTACTTGATTCTTGGATTCCAATGATTTTTTGAGACAGCTGAAACCCCAATTTTTTGCATTTTGTTTATTTAGTGAAATAACAAAAAAAAAAAAAAAAAAGGAAGAGAAGGGGAAGGTTGATTTAAGTTTGGAGGTTTGTTTTTTTCAAGGGGTTTTTTTTTTTTTTCCTTTGGCTTTGGTGTTTTCTCTTAAGCTGTGTTTCAGCTTGCAGCAAGTGGTTGGCCACCCCTACCCTTCTGGTTCCTTGCTTTCTTTTACACTCTTCCAGAACATGTTTCATGCCTTCCCTCTTTCTTGTTTAGACTAAATTAGCCAATGAACAACCTGACCCAGCTGCTTAGCTGTTCCCTGATCTGCATTTTACTTCTTAATGAGCTCAGAGTGACAAGCTATTTAGGCTGCTTGTTCCAGCATCAGCTCTGACTCCATCTGTAACTTTAGTGCCACTTCTTTGTCAGCAATGCCAATTACAAATGTGTGCCTTTCTAATTTACAGCACTCTAGTTATAACGCCCACGCTGTGCTCCGTGTGTTCTCTCTATGCTTCTACTGTTTGTAGTCACCTGAGCAGACCTTCAGATTGTCAGAGCAAGGGTCTGCTACATGGCTGGCATTGATCAGCTATCTATAGCACCATATACAATTTGGCACTGCATAGATCGTTTGCTCCCTTTCATCTGCCCTGAATTTGGAAAGCTCTGTCGGTTCACACGGGGTTCTACAAACCTGTCTGTGCGTTGATCCTTCTGTGAACTGGCAATCCTGGAGCAAATGTGTTCCCTTGCATATGATACCACAATATGGGAAAAAGAATTACTTACTATGCATCTGTAGGGCTATATTATATTTTTCTTGGCCTCCTCTGCGTTCATCTGCAGAAAAATCTTAAATATGTTCCTCTTTTGCCTGTGAGCAATAACTAGTACTTGATCCATTTCTTTGTGTGTATTGTTAAAAATGCAGAACATCCTCAAGTCTCTGCTCCGGCAAATACAATATCAGTAAGCAGTCTCAATTTCCACTGGTTTATTATATGGTTTACTGAGTAGCTGAAAATTGATCTGCTCTTTTCTGTTGCTGCTGCTGCTGCTGGGTGTCCATTCCCTGTTGACCAGTTGGTCTTCTGAAGAGTAAGACTCATATCTAGAAAGATGTTTCAGGGAGCACTAAAGCAAGCAATCTGTTTGGCTTCTTAGATTCTCAGACAGACAGTTCTTCAGATTTAATAGCTGGTGTATTTTAAATTAATTAAAAGATATAACTTCTTCATGTTATTCATAATCCACTTTTTGGTTTTAATTTCATCATGATTCTGTTGCTGTTCCAATTGGTGGCTGGATGTGAAAAGACCATTATTATCTCTAGCGATACCAGATGATATGAGAACACAATCTTAGACTGTCTGATTTCATTTGAAGATTCGCTATGAGTGTCTTTTCTACTAAATTTTTTGTTCCCTGTTTGCACTATTTCTTAGTAACTGTGGAATACCCTCAATTATTGTAAGCAGAGAGGAATGAGGGAAATCCCAAGAAAAGCATCAGGTGGGACTTGGTGCATATCTGTTAAGGTAGGACAGCAAGGTTCTGATAGTTACCAGGCTACATTTCTTTCATCAGATCCCATGTGGTGCTTTCAGCTGAAATGAGTGTGCATCAGCCAAGGTATTCCTGAAATGATTAAGCCCTTTATCTCCCATGGGCAGTGGAAGTAGAGTTTGGTTTGATGTGCAGAACAAAGAAGCAGTAGTGAGCAACATTTAGCATCTATTTCTACATTATTATTTTGTCTTCAGGGGAAAAAATTGAGTCTTGAGATAAAATTGTTACTCACAGGGTAAAAGTGTTAAAAGGTGTGTCTTGCACTCACATACATAACAGTCAGACACTGTAAACCAGAAAATCTTGTATTAGAAAGTTTAGATTTTGAGTTTGTAAAACTAAACATGTAGGTTCCTGAGTTCAAACGGCCCCAAAACCAAGGCTGTGTATGGATTGATTTTGAAACATTTATGATCTGTCTCTACTAACTCTTCCATCATTAGAATATTTACTCAGTTTTTCAGGAGAACAAAACAGTAATGAACAAGCTGCTCAGCATTTAGATTTTCCTGAACAGCTGATTACTAGACTATGCAGTTTGTTTAGATTATTAAAAATGCTACCAAATTTTCAAATTTTATCAGAAATTATACTTCAAATGTTTTTGTAAATGGTAAATACCATTGGGAAAAATCACAAAGGCTAACATATACAGTGAGCGTGGTGGAGGTCTGAATATCATATCTCATTTTTTATATTAAACAGGCATAGAATACGTAAGTGATGCTGGTGGCCAAACCTGTGACCTTTAATTTTTCTCTTCATTTCTTCATACTGGAGGATTCCATTTGTTTATCCCTTTTTTGAAGATTCCTCAATAAAGGACCAGAAAAGCTGTGAAAATTATGATCATAATTCTAAAATAATACCATCAGAATTGGTTGGTTTGTCTCAGGAAATTAGATTTGCTTTTATTTTGCTGTTTTGAGTAACTCAAGTTCTTCTGAGAGGGAAGAACTACAAAGGTTTTAGTCTACTTTCCACTAAAGAGATTGTGTAGATGTCCGTAGCTTCTTTTAAATTCTACTCATTTGTAAGAAGGATTCTGTCCTGTAAGAAGATCCTGTCTTTATCTTTTTTTAAAGTCTATTTCTAGTAAGAATTAAAGAATTTATTTTAGATACATTGTTTTAGCTGCAATAAGGAGATGTGATTCTGATCACCGTGACTCTCTACTCTACTACTTCTCCCTCTACTTTTCCTCCGTCTCTCCATGCTTTTTTGGGAAACGTGCTTGGGAACTGCCAGAGGAACGAGCGTAGAGGTCTATGGATCATGTTGCGGCCTGACTATTCATCAGCCAGTATAATGGCTACAGGGCACATTTGCCAGCTAGCACAATTTAGGTCAGTCCTGAGGCTGCTCAAAACAACACTGGGGATGAACGGTCCCAAGAAGGACCCAGGAACTGGGACTGTCTCTGTCACCACTTTTCACTGCTGCACTGAGTACTTTAGCCAAGGCAGGAAAATCTGGCAAGTGAAAAAATCTGGAGTGCTATAAATGTGTTATTTTTAAATAGTCACTTGTAAAATGTCTGGGATCAAGATCTCCTTATTAATTTCCATTGGTATTACATCATCTGCAGAGCTATTTTGTTAAGATGGGTCATTCTGTCCCAACTTTTTACTTTTCCTTTGGGTTTTTTTTTTTTGTTGTAAATACATACTTTTTTTTTTTTATCATGTGGGCTAAAATTAGTAAATGAATATGTTTTAAGTTCAAATAGCTGCATGACAGTATTTTAGTTTTATCTCCTGTATTACATAAGTCATTGAACTTCATCTTGTAATCTCTGCATTGAACCTTATAAAGCTGCAAGTTGCAGCTGAGCTAGAACGTATCTTTTAAAAAGCTATCCAATATTGATTTAAGGACTCCCACTGAAAGGGAATCGGCTATGCCTCTCAGTAATTTACTCCAGTGATTAATTACCCTCAGTATTAATATTGTGCATCTTCTTTTCAATATCTCTCTTTTTTAATCAAACATTTTCAGTGGGAAAGGTAGGAGACATTTTACACTGTTCCATGGAGAACTGCTTAGCACTAATCTGTATGAAGCAAACATACTGTTACTCCCTTATTGCTCCCTTCCAGATGTAACAATTAATCAGTAACCTTGTGAAGCTCATTGAGTACTACAGACATATCTTGAAATAGGGGCTCAAGTATGACATAAGCCCATATCCTCACCTCCCAATGAATGCCAGAGAAATACTTACTTTTACATGGGATCTGGATAGTGCGCTATTGTCTGTATCAGGGGGGCTACACTTACTTAAGGTACACTTACACCCTGGCCTGTATTAAGTAACCTAAAGGAGGTAAAGTCCTTCCCCTAAGTGCATGTCTGAAAATAATGTGTTTATACTGGTTAGTTTGCAGAGAACAGAGTTTTTCAGGTAACGATTTTTCATATATTTTCATAGAAGTTAGCATGGTGATGGAGATGACTGGAGGGTATCTGCCTCTCCCTTTAATTATGAAACATAATTGCTAAAAGGAAATCAAAACCTTTGCTTATTTACAGGCTAAATTGATGCTGCCAGAGTAGCCATTGGTTAAGAATTGGTTGCATCGCCTTCAGTGCAGGCTAAAGTCTCTTGTTCACAAATTAAACAGTACTTTTGGTGTACATTTTTCTCTTCATTTCTTCATCACCAAATGTGCTTTAGTCCTATCCTAGAGGGACCACCTGTGAGCGAAAGGGTAGTTTAGTCTCCATGCTTATTCACTCCTTGGTCTCTCTGCTGAGACTGTCAAGCCAAGAATGCCAATTAGTTCAGCATTAACAAGCCCCTTTATGTGTTCTATTGGGCCTAAGAATTGACAGCTTCAATTCTGAATTTCCTTGGTTATGTGGATTTATGTTAAATTCTTGTTTCTCATGAAAATGCTCTCAAGCCTCTAGTTGGGCTGTAACTAATTGTTTCAGAATTAAAAGTGGGTGCAAATGAAAATCTGGTCAGGTTATCCTTGGACTTGGATACACTATCAAAGCTAATCTGTACAGATCTTGCTTAACTGTGTTTACAGTGCTCCTCTGAAATAATTTTTTTGTCTAAAACTGTGACAGGTCTTAGTTTTATGTCGATGGACATGCATGTGCCTGATCCATGAGCAAAGAGTGGGGTTTGAAGCAAGCCCTGTTCAGAAACAAATTTTGAAAAGGAAAAGAATTTTAAATCCATTCCCTATATAAACTGCCTTGTACATTCGGTTCAATGTTAGCCCATGCCTGCAAAAGTATTGCAAGTGCTGACTACTTATGGGCTACACAAGGTAGTTGTTCTTTCTCCTGTGCTACCCCACATGCTTAGGAAGAGGTACAGGTAAACTCCAGAAAACCATGCTACCTCACTTTCAGTATTCATCATGCCCTCTTAAAAGCCTCCATCATGGGAATTGCAAAGTAAAAGAAGAAAAAGAAAAAAAATGGCAGTGATTAGGCTACTGTATTGCTGAGATCACAGCACGTCCCACGATCCTGTACTTTCTCATTGCTTCCCTGCGCCAAGCCCTTCCATTGAGTTCTTATACTAGATTTAACAGGAGTGAAATTTTTGTTTGCATAGGTTCTGACCCCTCCTGGGGTAAAATTTATGACATAGATCCCCATGCTTCACAGCAACACCAGTATGCAATAGTCTATAAGCATCTGCAAAAAAAAGGCAAAATCAGAGATTGCCTCTAACTCTGCTTTTCCATTGACTGTACAACAGTAGTCAGCATGCCTGAAAAATGTCTCAATGCATGTTGTTTATAGCTCTGTTGCATTAGTCAGCTTCCTTTAATAAATCAGATACAAGTTGTGACATGTTGTTAATTCGATCACTAATAACCTGCTCAAATTGCAAATCTATGTCAGCAGGTTGGTGTTGATTAAGTCATAGTCACTACTAACATATTGTTTTAAATGACTGATAAATTTTATTTGCTGCAGTGATAGACTGCCTGCTCTGCTGTGTTTGGTTGTGGGCTTGTGGGGGATTTTTGTTGGGGCGGGGGGGTTTGTTTTGTTGGTTTTTTTTTTTTTTTTTTGTTTCCTTT
>VZRS01008647.1:0-12575 GCA_013398055.1 Ifrita kowaldi | reverse complement strand
TGGGGGGGGGGGGTTTTTTTTTTTGGTTTTTTTTTTTTTTTTTTTTTTTTGGTCTCCTTGTAAGCTTAGAAAAATGACACAAATGGCCCTGAGGTGGTCCTCTATAGGCCTTTCTCTTCCCCTGTTTGCTGCAAAGAGAGCTGGTAGCCACTAGAGGGGAGGAGACTGCCGGCTTTACTGAGCGCTCCACGCTACAGCTTGAAGGTGCAGAGGCTGTCATCAGACTGGTTGCCCAACGAAATGGTTTAAAATATGTTATGAAGGTTAGTAAAAAAATAAAAATAAAATGTTTTTCCCTCATGCCCCCACTTCCCTTAATGCATTTGAAATATTAACTGCTCAGCACATTGGCTCTCTTTGGAGGGTTACTATCTCAGGTGATAGCTGGGGGAGGGAAAAAAGCCTACGGTAACAAACATTTAAAATGTTACATCTGAAGGTAATGCGTTAAATCTTTCAAAGCAAATGTTTAGTTTTCTATGCAAGGATTCTGGAAAATAAGGGTGTGGTCTAGGAATAACAATCATTTATTTCCTATGTGAAATGAGAAGTTTTGATTTTATGTGTTTGAAGTTTCCAACCATTCTGTCCATTTCCCTCTTCCCTCCCTCCCCCCGAACTATTGATGCTGAAGAAATGTCTAAACTAGTAAAAAACTTAAGTATCATTCTACAAACTTTTTGAAACATATAGTATGTGTTATATCTAACCAAATCTAAGCCAGAATAGCAGAAATTCTCATTTTATCATCTGTAGATGGATAAATATATATTTCTTTCTTTATATATACAGTTAACCTTTTTATTTTATTTTTTAAAACAGAGTAAAATTCTTGGTATTGTTAAAGAGCTATAATGTAGAACTGTAGCTTGTTACACTTACTCTCCTGAGTGTAATTGCACTAAGATCATTCAGTTTCCATTTGGAAAGCCAGTGGCAATTACTGGAATACAATGTATCATGCATTTGCTCACTGGATATAAAACGTATATACTAATTCGCAATAAAATGTAACAGCTGTCAGTGCATTTTCTGCTCTGTTACTTCAATAAATTGGAACTCTGACTAGAAAATGGGAATATTGCATTTTTACACACTTCGTAATGTGTTTGCTTTTTGCAAATACAATTTATTTTTTTCATGACAAAAATTGTGGTTTGTTATTACTGCTAGTGGATAAATATTCTTATATCAGAATGAATTACACATGGTATCTGTAAAGAAGTAGTAATATTTTCTGCTTTTTATTGTAGCCTGTCTCCAGTAAACAAAATGCACTTAACCTACTTCTGTCATATACTGGGTAATTTTTTTATTTTATTTTTTTTAGCATTGCAATGGTTGAGGGATGGCAGCAGTCTATTTTACCCTACCTTTTCAGATATTTGGGTAACTGGTTAACATTTTATAGGAGACTGTTATTTCTCTCTTATCTTTATTTTTATTTTTATAAACATATATAGAGATAAATAGTTCTGGAAGACAGTTATTAACCATGACTCCTCACATTATGAACTAGTGCATCTGAGTTTTATTTAAGATAAAATGCCTGCACATTTGTGTAATTTTGTTACTTGAGGTCAGACTTTTCACAGATAATTAGCCTTTTACACACTGTGAAATCAACCTGCATTGGTTATTTGGCTAGACTCTTTGCTTCTGTTCTTTATTTCCCAGAAGGTTAACGTGCTGAAAATCTAGCTGCAAGCACATAGTACTGTCTCTTTGTGTTGCTAATTATCCCGTTGCATAATTATTAATATCAGGAGCAGGAAGAGGAAACAAGCACACCAAATAGTCATGAATGCTAGTGTTCTGGCAGGAAGCTAGTCCTGCATTAATAAAATGTGCCTGTGCCAATATCACAGAAGATAGGAGCGTTCCTTGTTAAGGATCATTTATTAACTGAGATCATCTTTTAGTTCGCCTTGGGGTAATGACTAATGTCAATGGCAAATTTCACAGTTGTCTAGAGAAATGAATTAAATTTGTAATAAAAAGCCCTTCGGCTTGTTGTACATGTTCATTTATTGGAGTAGTTGAACTAGGAGAACTGTAAGGCAACCAAGAACATTGGCTTAATTTTCCTTACATATAATAGTGACCTTTAGCTTCATATTGAAAAAGTTACCTATTATAGACTGGTAAATTAAATGAGAAGTTCCTCTAATGCAAAATAAACTAAGTGACTGAGCTAAGTTAAACGGCCCTTGAGCTTATGAGGTTTTTGGCAGAAACAAATTCTTTTTTTTGCTACATCTGTTCTGCACCAGCTTTCTGAAGGTGGTTTGGTATCTAATCAGCCAGATAAAACATTACAAAGTGGGATGCTAAGAAGTAGTTAGAAGCCTATCTTACAGGATACCAAGATGGTTGCAAACTTGGGATAGTACAGTGACATTTTTCGCATGGAAAGTGTGGTTTTGTTTGAAAACTTTCAAACATTCTTTAGGTGTCTTCTTTTATATAAAGTCAAAGCTACCTGCATCCATTAATAAAAAGGGTGTGTTGGGGATTGCTTTTTTTTTTAATTTATGTGCGCATTAAAAAATAGAAGGAAGTCTTAAAATATTATCACTGCAGAGAATAAATATGAAATTTACAGGAAACTATCAAAATGCAAAGAGAAATGGCATATACCACAGAGCAGACGGAATGAGATTAAAATAGTTCTCTTTTCCAAGGTCAAAGGAGAAGAGAGTTTTTGATATTGGGGCATATATATTTTAGTTTTAGGAAAGATAAGCCTGTTCCACCACCAATTTAATACAGACTGTATCTAATGGTTAGTGTGGTGGGTTTCTCTCTTTCAAAGAGACACAAGACGAGACAAAACACAAAAAAAGTATGAGGGAAATCCCAGTAGACATCAAGAGAAAAATATTACAGCTGTTGAAAGAAAATGAAGGTGGGGATACATTTACTTTGCCATCAAGACCTAGTGGGGCTCAGGATGTGCTTTTATGGTGACTCCCCAAAACCATACTGCGGTGCTTGGAAAATGGTCAAAATCAATACAGGAGTGCTATCTTACTCTGCATGTTTGTCAAAGTTCATGACAGAATTGCAGCACCAATGTTTTCAAAATCACTTTTCTGTTTGTATAAATCCTCCATTTAATTCTGCAGAGTGGGTGCTTTTGTGTGATCTGGTGCTGGAATCCTGTGGTTTTCTCCATCAAATTTAATGTGATGATCGTCTAGCTAATTTACTCTGAAGGTTCCTGAAGTTTTAAAAGTTTTGTAGATGTGCGATTTTCTTTCTGGTCTATGCAACAGCATAAAATAACTCTTGGAAGTCTGGTGGTTTTAATGGATACTTTCCCCATGAAATAATATTTAAAATATATTTTCGTGTGTATTAAAGGATGTTCTTACTATAACTGATGAGGCTGAGCAAAAATTTGGAGTGACTAATAAAATCATGAAAATACAACTGTCAATACGAATTCTTAATGGCTCCCAGTGCAAACCATAGGTTGTTGACAGAGATGCAGACATAAGACGTTTTTACACAATTTTGGCAACTCTTGTCTACAATATTGGTGTGTGACCAAGTCAAGAGTGAATTATTTCAAATGTAAAATTAGGCTGCGGAGGAAAGGTTATAGTCAAGTGTAATATCCAGGGATTGTAATATATCCACAGGGAGTCAGTGTTGCCGGGGATCTTTTTTGCACCAGTCAGTTAATGGACCCAAACTAGAGAGGCAGAAAATAGGGAGTTAAATGCAGAGGTACAAAGCTGCTAATGGTTACTGTTTATTTTTTCTGACAGAGAAGGTCAACTTTAATTTTGTATCTGTCACATGCCTGAATTCTAATGTATCATGTTAGCAGCTTTTAAGAATATTCCGGAGATGGTTACCAGAAGATAATGCAGAAATGAAGCATGGTGGCATTCGTAAGTGGGGGAGGGAAAAGAGCAGGCTCACATTGTCCTTTAGTGTAAATCATTGCTAAGTTTAGTGGGACAGCTATCTTTCTTTAAAGTCCAGACTAATATTCATTGCACAGACAGGAGGATAACTAATTGAAGAAAAATTGTCATCTACATGGCTCTGAGTAAAGTCTAAAAGTTTATCTTCTATTCAATTTTGAAATTCAGAAAAAATACTTGAGACTATCTTTTTCTTAAGCAGTAAAAAAGGGTTTTGTTTAGCCGCATGTAGTAAAATTGCATTTTCTCACTAGCAAGAATGTATAGTAGCAGGAGACTTTCATTTCAAAAAGGTTCCTCTAAAATCCAGCCATTGAAAGTTGTGAATATGGTAACCAAGCCCTGTGTTTTTAAAATAAATATTCTAATGCCTGTTCAGAATGTGGGCATGGGTGTGTATAAAAAGTATGGTTTACATAAAGTTTTCAGTATGTTGATTTAAGTGGTTTTTTGTTTGTTTTTTAAGGAAAGAAGAAAAAAGTATAATCAAAGCTAAAACTTGATCTGAGTGACAAAAAAATTCTAATTTTGGAGTTGATAAAGACAGTGATCATATACAGGTACTTATAAATTTCAATATGCAGTTCTAAGAAGAAAACTAAGAATTTTTTATGTGTAAGGAAAAGGAGAGTAACTCATACATAATTTTTTCCACAACTTTTTTTCTTTTCTAGGTGATGTGTGACCAATAATATAGAACCTTTTCAAAAGCTCAATGAAACAAATGTCCTTGCAGCCAGAAATATGAAAGTGTGTAATTATTGTGCAATTAAATGAAATGATTAAATATATATTTTCTTAAAATTCAAGTGCTGTCATCAGCATTTACAAAATTAATACCTGGAGTACCTGCAACATATGTCAAAATGTTTCAGAAATTTTGGTGTGAGGAATATCTGAAATTTGAGCTATCGTTAAACAAGTCGGCCAAATATGGATTTAAGTGGCTAAGTTTCAAAGTGCTGGCTTGCTTTTGGGCTTTTTGTATTGTTTTATTCTTTTTTTGCAATTCTATTAGCCCTTTAGGAAAAGATCTTTCATCTCTTCTCTGTTTACTTAAACTAAATTTTGTATTTCTACCAAGAGGCATATTCCATTCTGGATTTGTTTGGGTTTTAATAATTTTTCCACCTCTGTGAACTGTAGTATTTACTTTTCACAGCCTTAGCTGACCAAGAAATACAGCAACATGGGAGAAATAAAGCAGATATGGGTGGGGTTCTCTGAAACAGATTCATTTTCTCTCTGTGCATTTCCATGCTGTGGAAGAGACTTTATGCTTATTCACACAGAGGGAGTTTAGAAATGTTTTTAGAAAATGCAGATGTGTAAAGCATTCTTAATAAGGATGGGAAAAGAGTTTGCACTCCCCTTTTAACCACTCTCTCACCTCAGCCCTTTTCAGCATGTAACCTTATTCTCTGTGGGATTACTTGGATGAAAACCAATTAGAGAACTGCTCACACAATATAAATGCATACAGATTAGTACAGATTGAACGGTACCAATGCCAACTAATCATACAGTATATAAAGTCCTAAACAATATAGATATTAAGGAATGATGGGGAAATGGACTCATATTGTTATAAAACTGAGCACAAAATGGAAGCAGTATAAAACTGTTTATTTAAATAATAAATAAAGTATAGGTTTTCTTTTGCTCCCTCCCTTTTTTTCCCTTTGTGGCAATCTGCCCATAGACAAAACTAAGTATACCAAGGAAAAGTCAGGCTACAGGTTTTCCTGGATATTCCCCATGCCTTCATGGTAACTTTACTTTATTGCTGTTGTTTTTCGTCCTTTAACTGTCCGTCCCCTTGATAACCTCGAATGCAGAGCTTATTCTCTAGCTGGGATGAGAATGAGAAAAAGGTCTCCTCTGAGGTGGATGCTGATGCCACTGCAAAGGTGTCCGGGAGGGACAAATAGAGACTGTGAATATAACTGAGTTATTTTAATGCATGACCCCCAAGGACTGTGTGACCTGAAGGGTTTGTTTCGCTGAGGGAAGCCTGCAAGAGGACGACTGCAGAACCATGAGATCAGCCATTGTTTCCTTTTGCGTTGGTGTTGTCAATTCCTGACATTCCAGGGAGGATATTTTGAGGAAAATATAGTAGTTTTTTCTCTTCACAACTGTTGCCCAGCAATGGAAATGGGATGATAAAAAAATGCAAGTCTCCTTCAGGTTTCATGCTGTCTTCATACTACAATGTCTGTTCTGATATGCCTACAGCTTTGGTCATTTGTTTTTCCTTTACCTTTTTTCATGTTTTTCTGTTAGTATAAATAGGAAAATGTTTTAGTGATTAAACTGTAGGCTTTCTGATGAGCAGTAAGTTCTTCCTACCTCCTTTTGCTGAGGTTTCTTTGCTATATATAATCATGGCGAAACCTTCTGACTTTTTAAAGTAATATCATAGACAATTATCATTGTGCTTGTAATTAGAGCCATGTGGGGTACCTGTTCTTTACTTTAATATTGAAAAAGCTTTTTAACCCTTGAAAAACATTTGGGAAACAGTCTTGAAATAATATGCCAGAATTTTGAGTGTCCTGCTTCATATCTTCTCCTGGGGATTTGTCTGACTGATCTCTTAGCTGCTGAACTGTTGTCCACTTACTATTGTACTCAAAGTGATAGAGTAAGAAGTCTATCTAGATATAGCCACAAATCAAAAGAAACACACTTAAAAAGAACTGAGTCATACTCAGTTTGGAAAGAAACCCGTTAACATAACTAAAAGAAAATGGAATAGTTTACAGGAGAGATTGGTGTGTACATTGGTCTTCTCCAGAACAGCTGTCATTTTTAGACCAGCAGTGATTATGCATTGAGTTTTACTCTGAAAGTGTTTACTATAGCATTCAGGAAAAAAAAGGCTAATTACTGTAGTCACTCTCTGTACTATATAGTGTCTGTTTTTCTCTAGCTTCAAAGAAGAGAGAAAAGAAATCATTCCTACCGTGGTTCTTACATAATTTTAGCTGGATTTCTGTGCTCAACTTTTGATAGAGATGTGCAGGAACTAAGATGCCTGCATTCATTAAGCTCTCACTGCTCAGTTCTGTAGCTGCAATCCAGAGCCAAATCCTGACTGTATGCTCAGACATTAATTATGTCCTAAAAGGAGTATTGGATTGGCCCATGTGCATGTGACACCCTCATCAGATGATGTCTAGGTGCCGTAATTTCCTTAGCTGGAGTATCTAATAATGATTTCCGTATCGTGAAAGAAAGTCATTTTAGAAGTGGTGCAGAGAGAGAGCAAGAGCTAGCGGAGAGCAGAGTACCTGAGCAGTGTGACTTCTTAGTGTTACACAACAGGAGAGGGCAGCAGGGGCCTAATGTCTCACACGAGTTCATGCAATCCACTCATCCCTTCATGGTTTACTCAGGCTTTGGGGACTTCACCAATTGCTGCTTTGGTGGAACTTTTCATTTCAAACCTCAAGTGAAAATACACGAGCAAACATGACTATTATGTTGGAGCTTCTGGATTTTGCCTGGAGATGGGGTTATTCATGTCAAGTTTCAGTGAATTTGAAGGAATATCAACCTTTTCCAAGAAAAATTCAGACCTGATTATTTGAACTTTCAGAGGTAGTAATTTTTTATCAGTAATATGAATAATTTCTCAGATTTTTTAGAATGAGATTTATTTTTTCTCAAATGCCTTTCATTGCCATTGCCTTCATATTGCCCAGCTCCTTGGTCCAGCTTCAGGAAGGAGCCAGCTGTCTCCATTGCATTTCTATGGAGTGAAAAACCCTGACCCTTCCCAAAAGGCAAAAATGTGCCTCTTCAGTTCATCTGAATGTTTAAGCCATATTAGGAAAAATTATTACTTACTATAATAACCAACACTGAAGGTGAAACTTTTCATTTAGAGCACTTTGCCACATCACCTATCACTCCAACTTTAAAGTAAGCATAATTTGAAAGGAATCATTCACATATAAGAAGCAGGACTATGTTATACCATTGGTCACTGAAGATTTATTCTTTTCTCTTATCTGTCACAGATTTGTCAAGGACCAGTAAGGGAAATGAGGTATTGTAAGTCTGAAGGGTTTAAAATAGGGTAAAACCTACTAGGTCATCAACTCCTCCCTTCTGCAAGGAGAGATTTGTTACTGACAGTATAGTCTGAAGTGCTTTGTCCACTTCAATTTTTAATGGCACTTTCTGTTGTCTTGAAGTTCTGGCAGGAGAAATAACATTTTTCAGAAAAAAACCCATCAGTGGATAAAGACTACTAATATAGGAAATTATATGGAAGTTAGAAGTTTTATGTGAGCTTTCTGAAGTCTAACAAGGCATCTGTCCAGAAACAGTGAAAAAAGTCTGGGCCAACAGAGGGAAGATAGCCACAGTTTTTGAACATAAACCATAAATGATAGCAGAGCATTGATTTTTTTAATAACAATTTTTATGTTATTCTATAAAAATGTATTGGTAGGAAAAAAGTAAGGGATGGAGGGTTGCATTTGAGTGGACAAAGAAGAAAATTAGCTGCCAAGGGTAATAGACTCTGTGCAGTACAACACTATTTCTGTTTCAAGCAGAGGATGGTGTGAGAAAGCAGCACACTGCTTACTGATTCATCTCAAAAAGCATGCTGAATCCCGAAAACCTGCCAGAACTAACAAGATATCATGGGTGAACTCCTGTTCCCAAACAAGTGAGCAAGGATCTTGCCATTGACTTCCTTGGGGTTAGGATTTCACAGAGTAGTTGAAATTTCTGTTGTGCGGTGTGGAGCTGAGGGGTCACTGAGACTTCGACTCATGAATATGCATACACAGTGCTGTACTGGGAAGTGAAATGTGGGCTTCAAAGAAACAGGGAGAAATCAGTCTGGGATGCTTTCTGTACCATCTCCTGACCGGGTCTCATTTCTATTAGGCTGATACTAATCCCAGACATTCCTTATGAATTTGCATTCCAGAGAACAATAACCTACCTGAAAGACTGCATTTTCTCTAATTCCCTTTTAATATCCTGTTCGTGTTCCTGAGTGTGTAAGTAATTGATATGTTATTGTTATGCTTAGACTTCAGGGGTATTTTTGAATGCTATCTTCAAGGAAGTGGTATCAGGGCATCATGTGAATTGTGAAGGAAAGGAATGCCATAGCTGACTACCGCCTGTGACCAATAAAGCTCCGTGCCATGCTCTTTCAGATTTCATTCTGTCATTGATACTGTCAGTTCCAGCCTTCCTGCTGGTCGTATTTACTATCCTAGGCTGTGGGGGAGGGGAGGCAAAACTGCCCTCCAAATAGTAGAGATCTTACTCAGTGGGAATCCTGAAGATCAGGCTGAAGACCTTGAGTGGATTAGTGGTATATGCCTTAGTAGACATTAAACTGCATTTTGTAGTATTTGGAGCATCTGCATGTGCTGGAGCATCTGTGTGTGCCTTGGATACTTTTGTAACACTTACAGCAATAATTTTCACTGAGCTCATTCTCATCCCTAGTTTTAATAATTTAGATTCAATAAGGAAGGAATTATAAATATGGCCTCCTAGACAAATTGTGAAATACGTTCAGTGTATGTGTTCATGAAAACCCCACATTTTTATAGATTATTCACACTCAATACTAGAAAATCTTGACTGAAGAAAAAAGTATTCTTTGGAAAAGTAGAAATAACGTATTTCTGAGTATAAAATGTTTGGAACACTATTGACTCAATCTGATTTTTCTTCATAATTTTCAAAAATATTCCTTTTTTTCCTCTATTATATTCCCCACATCAAAACATTAAAAAATACTGTCCACAACTGAAGATAATGAAATTTTAAAAAACAGGAAATTCTCAGCCAATATTTGTCATTCATGCTAAAATTCTGCTCCCTTTATCAATTTTTCATTTCTATACCAGAAAAAAATTTAGCAGTTTTAGTCACCCATGAACACTCCTCACCCAAAACATAGCACCACTATAGAGAGATCTCTATTCAAAATACCAATTTTGCTATATAACTTACTTTCCTAATAAATTTTGCAGTGGTATAAAGAAAATTAGACCACATTTTTCACTTTTCCTTCCTCAAGGCAACACAGCTTTTTAGATTTGTGAAGTGGACACTGAGGAACAGAATGGCCCTGTAATGTAGTCCAGCACTTGCTCTCTACTGGAAATTTAGGATGGCTTCCTTAAGAGCAGTTTACAGTATAGATATGACTGAGGTCCCTTATGTTGCTGGGCAGTTTTCTACCCTGAAGTCATTAGTAGAATTAGTAGAATAAGAGCTGACTAGATCTTGTTCTTACTGAAGTCTGCTGCTGGAGCTGATAGTCTTGTAAACATCTGTATTGCAGAAGAAATACTATGGGTGAGTCTGTGTCTGAGGACAGAATGAAAATACAGATAGTAGGATTCAGCTGGCCTTAATTCAAGTCATTGTTCCCAAATGTCCAGTAATGGCCACCTACTGATCCTAGTCCAGCTGGCAGCATGTGCATATAAAAGTCTCCGTGGAGATAAACAGCAATTAAATCACAGAGAGAGAGAGACAGAAAGCAATTGCTGTTGAAGAAGCTAATACTGGGAAATACCACAAAACCAAGTTTCTACTGCATGTGTAACATTATTTCTTACAGGATTCAAGCTGCATGCACCAAAGTAGAAAACACTGATTGCCTAAGCATATTGGGGGGGAATAGAGCTGGATATGATTTACACTGTTCAAGGCCACAGTGCCTGTGCTACTGTGATGGAAAGACATATGGTGCTTGCTTGAAGCAAGCTGAATACAAGCAGAGGTCAGTCTTGCACTGGTGAACAGTATCTTGCATGTGGATATACAGTGCTACTGGAATTCAGCAGTGGTTAGCACAGCTTGCTTTTCCATTGTGGACATTGTAGAATTGGGGTTACAAGATGCAACTGTGCTCATCACTGGAGAGGTTACCCTGAAAAATGTATTTGTCTGCAGCAGCGATGGTATAATTTCTGTTATAGGAGCCTTGTGCCTTTGTTAAGAGTTTTTGTTTCACCAAAATATGATTCTTTTAGACACTGCATTCTCGTGGTATTTAAAGGAAATAGAGTGGGTTAATACCCAGGAAATTTCTTCTTAGAGAATGGAATTTACTATTTTGGATATTTACATTAATTTTTTTTCTATTAAAGTGGCTGTGAAGGGAACACTATCCTGGAGTGAAACGTTAGGTACCTATATAGAGGATTTTTACAGGAATTTTGTTTTCAGGTGCTTTGACTCAGCCAGTCTTTTTGTTGGTTAGCATTTGGATTTTGTTAAAAATCTGAATTTATGTCTCTCTTTCTCATGCACTCTTCAAGTTTAACTCACATCGAGCCAGTAGATGGTAATTTTGTTTCCATACTCATACAGTAAAAAATAACCTCTTAGCATTAAGATGACTTTGCTTTTTTGTAAAGATGTGGTACGCAGGTCAAAATCAATATGTATCCAAATCCTTTGTGGCAAGAAAAGATGGATAAAATGCTTTGAGACAAAATTTTAAAAACAAACACTGTAATTAGCTTTTATTTAGTCTTTTTTTTTAAAGACAATGATTTTCATTTCATATGGAAATGTAGATTTCTTCAGAGTAATTTCATGTTCTTTTTGGTTTAAAGCAACTTTTTTCCTTTGATTACTGAAATATGCAGTTCTCTCTATTTAACACGTAATATCAAATCAACATACTTCCCCCTTCCTTTTTTTGCTGATGACAGTCAGCAGAAATCATGTTCCAAAGTGCCCTGAGAACAAGGACATTGATCTCAAGTGAGACTCTTGTGCCACCTTCCCCTTGTCACTTTCAGCTGTAATTTGTTAAGATACCAGCTCTAAATTATTAAACACTTTATAAGTATAAATAATTCAGCAGTCAACAAATAAAGTGACAGCCCATTAATCAGTTTCTGTTCATGCACATAGGTGGCATGCTGTGGTCTGCGGTGGGGTATGAATTCAGCTGAAGTCCGTGTGCTTTGCAGCAGTGCTGCTTCTTCTCACATCAGGAAAAGGTTTGTGTGCATCTTCTAGGTTTGTCATTTGCTTGCACAAGATCCAACAAGTTCTTGCTAAACTCTAGGCAGGGTCAGTGGTGAATTGAGGCTTTTATTGTACGAGACCACATTGATCTCTTTCCTTCTGGCCCAGGTTTAAATCTTTCAAGGGCCAGCCCAGCTTGGGAACACCAGAAATCAGGCAGTGTGCCTGTAAGCAGGAATACTGCAAACTGACATGGCCCAAATGACAGAAGGAACACCTCTTTGCTGTTTCAGGCATCACCTGAACAAGGGAAGCAGTGTGTGAATCAGGCTGAGATTCTTGTATGCTGCCCATAAGGTCAGCAACCATCCCCTCCTCAGGATTTCAGTAAAGTTCTTGTCAAACACAAGCAGCATGTACCAGTGAAAGGCTGTTTTCAGAACAGCATATATTTCAAATCCAAAGTATTATTAGGGTTTTTCAGTACAAAGGTGGCCTATTCCTGAAATTCTACCAAGAAGCCATTGATGGACACAAATGTGGTACAAATGTGCTCGGACATTTTTATCCCAATATGTCACAAAAATCTAGGTAAACCTGCGTATGAGGATTATGCACTGTGCTTAGACATGATGTTATTTTGGGGAAAAAAAAAAA
>VZRS01008646.1:0-132388 GCA_013398055.1 Ifrita kowaldi | reverse complement strand
AGTCCAGGAGACCCCGACAGTTAACTATTTACATGTACATGAGGGCATTTGAACTCAATATGCAGTAGTACATCTACGCCTTTATACTCCTTTGCATGATCTTCATGTATTGTCTTGGTTTAATGCTACCGGCTTTTCTTTGGAGGGGTCAAGCAAGAATTTGGACTACTGAGCACCACACACCTTTATGTTTTGGGAGCTGTTAGGTAGGAAAAATTTTCAGTCATGCTGACCATGTCCTGCAGGGTCTACAGGTCTCCCATGTGACTCATTTTGAACTGAGGAGCCCCTGATATTTGTATGGCATTATTTTTAAGGCTTCCTGTTACATTTCTGAGTTTTTTTCTTCCAGGGGTTCACAATTTGATCCTTGGTTTATTTGTCTCAAAACAGACAATTGAGTTTTAAATTTACAGACCTCTGTAAAGTTTTGTCATTTCCCTTCTCTGAGTATCTGTGCTTCTGTTTGTTTGGTCTTTAAAGAAGAATATATCTAGGTTGCCGCCTTATCGCTATCTTATGCAAAGTATATATTCCTAAAGTTTCTGTGGCAGAGTTACAATCTGCCTGACTAATGGGCCAACATCTGAACCTCTTTGAATAACAGATAGCTATCTAGTAGATTTCCTTTAAGAGGGTATTTGTTGTTTGTAGATACAGATGAAAATAACGTTTAAATTTCTTGTGTTATTTTGTTTCCAGAAGGCTTTGGCTTTCATCTTCTCTTCAAAAGCTTTTGGCTTTTATTCAAGCTAGTTTTTTCTTATTCCTGATAGCTTGTGTTTATCCCCCTAGGACCCAAAACCTTAATAAAATAGATCCTTCTATTTTGATCTCTTCATGCTGGACCTACTCACAACACTTTTTGTTCTATATTATATTTGCTGGGACATAAGATTTGATTGCGTTTGATGATCAGAGGGCTGGAACACCTCTCCTATGAACACAGAGCTGGGATTGTTCAGCCTGGATAAAGCTCTGTGGAGACCTTAAGTACCTACAAGGGGCCTACAAGACAGCTGGGGAGGCTCATGTAGTGATAGGAAATGGGGTTATGGCTTTAGACTGAAAGAGGATAGGTCTAGAATAAATATTAGGAAGAAATTTTTTAATATGGGGATGATGAGATACTGGAACAGGTTGCCCAGAGAAACTGTGGATGCCTCATCCCTGATATTGTTGAGGGCTGGGTTGGATGGGGCTTTGAACAACCTGGTCTAGTGCAAGGTGTTCCTGCCCAAGGACAGCGGGTTTTAACTAGGTAATCATTAAGGTCACTTCCAAACCAAACTCTCCTATAATTCTAGGATTCTATAATTAAATAATTTTATGTCTGTACTCTACTGGCTAAGAACTGGCTCTAGATTTGCTTTGATGCAGCCTTCAAGGCAGTTTAAAGCCATTAGTTTTATATGAGATACCATTCTTGCATTGCTAGAAACGAGTGGAAGAATATTAAAATCTTGATCTTCTAAAAAGGACAGGACTTTGCTCAGCTGGGCTGAAAACTTGTCACTTTTTCTTTGGCAGTTTAATCTCTCTTATTCAGTATGGAAGCAATACATGTATCGGCTGTAACTGAGTTAGCACTCAGCAATCCCCTTCTGAGATGCCTAGGACTATACTATTCCAAGACAGAGTTTAAAATGTTTTGGTTTTGAGTCAAGTTGGTGTGTGGACACATTCAAGTAGTGTGGAAATGACAATTGTCCTCTACAGCAGAAACAAGAGTGCATTATCCATCTCCTTTACAGGTATAAAATAGTCAAGGAGAATTTTCCTCTTTGGTGATATATCAAAAACTGTCATCAGAAAAAAAAGGCAAAAATATTGATTTTATTTTATTTTTACTCCCTGCCCTGAAACCCTCTTTTCCCAACCTCCTAAACTTGTTAGTGCATCTAAAAAGCTTCCATCTACAAGCAAAAGGGGAAAAGTCCAATTATTAGGAGTTAAATACCCTGACTAAATTTGTGTTGGTCTTACGTGCTTAAGATCCCACACATGTCCTTTCAATTATAATATACCTGAGACAAGGACCATGAAGAAAACATCTTGTGTTCTTTCAGTATGCCAGCATCATGTATACCAATTCATTTGGTCTTGCAGAATTTGTTTAAAACTGAATAGTTATTAATCACAAAGTTTCATCCATTATTTTAATATTCTCTTTATTTTAAAAAATGTTATGTACATATGGATATTCTTTGATTTGACTAATGAATTGTAGAGCTCATTTTCAGTACCCCACTGAAATAAATTATAATGCTTGCAAGACTGATAATTGAAAGAATATTTGTTATCTTAAAAACTAGGTTTAGACCCCTAAGTAAATTTGGTGAACCATACATTTTTTTGTTACCTTTGTAAAGTACGTGAGTTTTTTCTTGCTTGATTGATATCACAAAAGAGGCAAAAGTGATAAAACACTCATTTAACTTCAGGTAAAGAAGTGGTGAATTAATAAGCATGATCAATATTTTAAGTAGCTGGGTATTGCATACACTTAAAAATAGTTCTTCACAACAATCTGGAAAATGTTACTAAATTAACATAGCATGTATCTTTAATATTAATATTGTTGCTTTCTGAAAACAAATCTATAATGAAATCCCTGAGATAAAATGGCACAAGGAGACAAGAGGTAAATGTGCACTGCTCAAAATGTGTATTTTGACATCAGCTTTTAAAATGACCAGCTGCTGTTGCAAAGAGATCTGTTGCATCTAAACTTCGTTAGGACCTGATAGTGGGTTGGCAGTATACATGTGGAACTTTTTTGGGTTTTACAGACCAAGTCTTTAATCATTGATATTTCCAACACTGAAATGTTGCCTTTAACTCTTAAAAGTAAATACCTTTAGAAGGTATTCTACTAGAAGGTGGACACAATCTGGATCAACATTTCTCTCCTGTTTTTTAAACATAACTGAGACCAACTATATGGAAGAATCACTGGAGTACTAACGAGGTGAATCTTCCTTTTCTCTATTCAGGTTTCTCTGTGCCAGGTGAATGTCAAAGCTCTGTCTATACTTTTCCAAGCTGCTAACTCTACACAACTTCCTGTTTATAAGCCTGGTGTTTAAATGAGTTTTTTTAATTACAATTGTAGAAGAACGCAAAATCACAGGACTGCAGAGCGAAAAATCATTACTTTTTCCTATCAACAGTGCACAGGCCATTGCAGGTGGAAGAGCACTGCTGCTACCGCTACTAGTCAAACAACTCATAATACAGCATGAAGGAAAACAAACTTGTATTTGTATTTGTGTGGGCTTGCTACCTGGTGTGGTTAAAGAACAGTTAAATTGCATGGCATGTATGTGTGTGCTGGAGGCAAGTGGTGCTAACACATCTGTCCAACCTTTTCTGCTTCTTGCCATCTACCTAGCTTCTAAGTACAGCCTGTCTAGTTACCTACCTTGACCATTTCAAACTGTTATTCTGTTTTACCTGATCTTGTTCATAAAAAAAAGTTGCTCTCCAGTATTGGCATAAAAGTATGATGAGACTGAAGTAATAGATTATTTTTTCACTGGAAGAAGTTACTTATAAAGTACTGATTGATTTCTTTGATTCGATTTTGCTCATCATCATGTCTAGATGCCAACAAATCTGAATGTAGCTGTGAATTCTGTTGTGAATTATGATGTGGATAATGTGTTGCCAGAGGTAGAGATTTTAATTCTCATTTTGGGGTCAGGATTCCGAGTGTCTCTTTGCTTTTGAAACTATTTGTATACTCCTAACAGGGAATATTAACAAAACTGGGACACTTTTGGTGACCTACATCCATGCTGATTACTTGTTTCATTATTGTTTGCTCTTAACCAAAGAAAATAAAATATATGTCAGCAGTTAGAAAAATTGGAAGTAGGTCAATCTACAAACTCTCTGCATCAAAACCAGAAAAGAATGGATATTTCCCAGAGAAAAATGAGAAATAAATATGTAAATGAAAGGCAATGAACATTTTTATATTTTTAGTCAGAATGATTAGCAGATTAAATTACCTCTTCATTTAGCACCGTGTAAACTACACCCTTGGAAAATGAGGCACTACAAATAAATGACTTTTATCTTCCCATAAAGAATTTGAGAAAGATACTAGAATTTACTTAGATGATTCTAAATTCTTCTTTCCTTTCAGTGGGCTTCACAAGAAACTGTGAGCAACCTGAACAGGAACTTCAAATGTTTCAGCAAAATCTGAACTTTCATATACAGGGTGGAAGAACTTTATATTTGGCTAAGCAAATATTTTGCTTCCTGTGTGGAGGCTTTAATCTTAGCTCAGAGAGGGATCAATATATGTCACGACATGCTATCATAATTGGATGTTTGCTGTAACTTATTGCAAATAAAATTTTAGATATGTTCCACTGATATTTGCTTTTGAGGGATTTGATTCTGAGAGCCTAATGTGCACTTTCTACATCTAAGTTTCCAGTCTTAGCAGCACCCTTTTCTGTGGTTTTGATCTGTGAATGTCTGAAAAATTTGGATTAAAATAAATGAGTTGATTTTAATGTCAATTTAAGACGTAATATCACTTTAGTCTTGAATCTCAGTGGAACTACAAAGGAAGGTGGCTCCTCAGTGAATAGATTCACATTTAAATCAACACCTATTTGAGGGTCTGTCCACTACACCATTCTGTCTCAAAAAAGGGCTTTTTAGTCTCTTTGTGCCCCTGGAGACTAGTCAACAGAAATTCCACCACCAGAGAAATTTTGCTGGAGATTGTGCTGGTATGATTTAAGAACTTCATTCTCTAGCAGTTTTTTGTATTGGAACTGAAATACCTTCAGAGAAATACCTTCATTTATTTACCCAAAGACTTTCTCTGGGTAAATAAGTGAATGAAGATATACAGAAGGCTGCTAATTTCATGCAGAACTGGGTTTTTCTGGCATACATTTATGAATTTAATTTATGAAGACACTTCATAGTGACCTGTTGGGAGCTGCACTTTGCATTTTTGGCTAAAACAGTGTTGATGACGCACTAATCTTTGGGCTATTGCTGAACAGTGCCTGCACAACAACAAGGCTCTCTCTTTCTCTGCCCCTTCATCCCCCAAATGTCAGGAAGTTTGGGGTGGGCAAGAGTTCAGGAGGGGACCCAGCTGGAACAGCTGGTCTAAACTGGCCAATGGGATAACCTATGACACGTGGAACAATATGCCCAGGAAAGGGCATGGCTGAGTCATCATCCCTGAGATATTTAAAGTATGTGTAGACTTGGGATTTAGGGAGATGGTTTCATGTTGGATTTGGCTTTGTTAGGTTTACAACTGGACTCAATGATCTTAAAGGTCTTTTGCAACCTAAATTATTCTATGATTATATGAATTCTGACAATAAAAGTTCAAGCAAAGGATTAGGAAGGAGAGACATTTGTGGCTTTGACATTTGTCTTCTCAAGTAACTGTTAGGTGTACAGAACCTCTTCTTTCCACTGAGTGTCTGCATATCTGTCTGCCCATGAGAAGTAGTGAAATAAACCCTCTTCTTGTTTTGCTCACATGCACTACTCTTACTTTTCTTATTAAACTGTCTTCCTCTTGATCCATGAGCCTTTTCACCTTCCTTCTGTTTATGTCCACAGCCCAAAGAGAGCAGAATGTGTGAAAGCCAGGAGAAGACTCACCATGGTTCTCTTTGGCACTCAAAGGGAAGCTTGAGGAATTCAGGGTGAGGACTGTAATTGGGACTTGTAATGGGCAGCACTTAGACTGGATATTGTTGAAACATGAAATGATTTTGGGGGAGTATTTGTTGTAGAGTGGTGAAGAGAGGAGGGGTGGACCTTCCCAGTGTGTGTGAATTGTCTACTTTTTGCCAGTATTGAGATGATATTGCTTTGATTTTGGTATGAGGAATTTTTGTTGTTTGTTGTTGTTGTTGATGATGTAATTGTAGTTTACAAAGATTGTCTGATTAATGTGTATCTTAACAACAGTTCTTAAATATGTGCTGATGGTGGCTGAGGTGGAAATATGGTGTTTATGTGGCAAGGTTTTGACAGTAACAGACAGTGCTGGCACAGCTGGTGCAAGCTCTCTCCAAATGGCCCACTGCAGGACACGGCTGAACCTGCCCAGCTAAGATGGTGGCGCCTTTGGGAAACCTTTTTTAAGAAAGGGCAAAACACTACTCGACAGAGAAGTGTGAGACAAAATGTGAGAGAGGCAGACCTGCAGACACCAAGGTCTGATGAGAAGGAATAGGTGACACAGGCACCAGGGCCCAGATTCCGCTGCACTCGGTGGTGGAGACCATGGTAAGGCAGTCTGTTCCACACTGTAGCTTGTGAAATGCTGCAGCTGCAGCCAGGGAACATGTCCTGAAGGAATCTGCAGCCCAGAGAGAGACTGCAGGAGTAGGCACCTGGCAGGAGAGCTGAGTTTTACCACCAAAGTGTATTAAGTAATGGGAAGAAAGGGAATGCATGTAACAAGATTTAGACAAATATATAGATCCTTTAAATCTTAAAATACCATTGACAGAAAAGAGATTAAACCAGATACTCTAAATCTTAAACTGCCACTGTCAGCAAAACAAACAATGCAGTACAGTTCTAAATAACATAAAATAGAAAAATTAATAGCGTTACATTAATCGGTAGATCTTTTTTCTCGGTAGTAAATGCCATAAGTAATTTTTATGTTGCTTTGAGGTGGACGTATGCTAGCATAAATAGTTATTGAACTGGGACATGGATTCATATATTATAATAGATTATAATTGCTGGCACACACGAGACACACATTAATGTTTAACAGACTCCAGAAATCATGGGTTCTGCTGACTGTGTTTCATGAAAGCTTATACAGAAAGTGATTGTATCATGAAGTGTCATTATTTTTTCCCTGTGGAAAACCATTTAGGATCTTCATTGTTTCAGCAACATAAGTACTTCTTAGGAATAAATATTGATAATTTCTCAAGCACAGTAAATAAAATTTTAGGTTGATTATTATGACTCTTGATAAAGTTGCTGAAGTGGTTATTATTTTCTTTTGGCTCATGTTTTTCTTTTTAGTGATGCTAGTACTCTACAGAAATTAGTGTATAGAACTGTTTTCTATTTTGCTATTTTTAAATAAGGAAAGAAGACCACAAGTAGAACACCAGAGTTAATATCATAAACTATTTAAAATTACAGCCTTTTGTTCAGAAATAAGCTAACCAGTAAAATAGCATCAAATGCAGCCCCCAATAACTAAATTGCTTTAGGAGTAGTTTACCAACAGTGATGAAAGATGAAAAAGCCAAATTATTTTATAAGTCAAATAAAAGAGCAGTCTTTCTATTCTAATAAAAAGATTTTAGATAAACTTTGCTTTCCAGTTGTTAATAAGCGCATATTTCTGAACATCGTACTTTTATAGGACACAGACACCATACACATGCAAATAAACTCCTGAGTTAGAGGGAAAAAAAGCCAAACCAATCCTTTGAGGGAATGTGGAAGAGACTGTTAATGGCCTGCCATTGAACCAGGAACTGAACCATTGTCTCTTCTATGACATCAGTAACCAAATTCCATTTGCCATCATTAAGACCAGACTGACAGAATATTTCAGCTTTCTGGAGAAAAGAGTTTGTTTAGTCTGTGTTTTATTCTGTGAGTCAATGTATGGAGATACTCAGAAATGTTTTATTTCTCATATAAAATCCAGATTAATATTATATGTGTTTGGAAAGTCAGTTATTGCTGCGTAATGTGTTAAATCCATCATGGAAACTGTTTACAACAAAGAGTAGGAGAAAGATTGCTCATGCAGCTAATGAAGTTGAGAAAGCTGGATAGACATCTTAATGCTTGTTAGTTTTTTTTCAATTCAGTACGTGGATGAGTAGTCACAGCAGAGAAGGTCTGTTAAGTACAAGTGGCAAGTAGTGAGGTATTTTGCATTAAATGAAAGCAATTAAGGATATAATTAGAGATGAAGGCATAAGAATAGTATCAAATGGAAACTGTAACCCAAGGAACAAGTAATAGGAGTCAGAACTTTTTCATGGATATAAAGCAAGGAGGTAGCACAGGAAGATCCCAAGTCATCAACTAAAGTTAATCAAACTGCTTTGCAATGAAGTGGAGCAACTGCATATCATGAAAGGAGGAGTAGTTAATTTGTTGGTGAAACATGAAAACATATAAGCAGTGGAGAAACTGTGAATAGTGATTAGTGGTTTGGTAAAATTCATCATAGCATAAAGAAAAGTTGGATGGGACTAAGTTCTTTAGAATGGTGTTGTCTAAACCGCTTTATAAGAGGGCAAACTAGCTTCAGCTAGCATTATGCTGCATTCCCTACACTGTCCCCTATAAACATGCAATAAATGTTGATATTAACAAATTCTACGGAGAACTCTTTTGTGCAGATTATGGTTATGGGCCCTCCTGAATTGTAAATTTTCTATGCTAGCAATCAGGTCCATCTTCTTTAGCCATTGTAAAAACAAAAGGTTTGATATGAAAGTTGGAAGCCAATGGCAAAACTAACCTTGATTTCAGTTGGGAGTGTTTCCAGTTAGGGGTTTATTAAAGTGTTTGCTTTAAATTTGGCTTCCACCTTTGAATGCCTGCCACTAAGTCACTTCTTAAATGTCTAAATACAAAGGAGACACAGAAATTGATTTTCTTTTATTTGTGAGGGGCTACATTTCTGCAGCTGGCTCTGAACTAATGGACATGAGAAGGAGTTGTATGCACTCTGTCTGTCTTACTGTTAAACCCATGTTTTCTAATATAATTGACAGTCTGCTCATGAAAATGCTTTCTGCCTTATGAAAGTTTTAAAGTGCTGAGTCTGAGAAAAACATCTGTATTGTGTTGGTTTTTTTTAAGGACTGAAATTGATTTGAGTAGTAGGTTATCATTACCAATTTGTTTGTATTGGATTGTCTGCATCTATGTAAGTATGCATTGCTTTCAATCCTCTCTCCCATGATTTCCTGTTACAATATAAAGTTTTTAAAATCACTTCAAGTTGATTAGCCTTTGAGTCTTGTCTTTTGCATTCTCACTGGTTTGCTTTCCCTTCCCCTTGTCCTTAAGAAAAAAAAAGGGAAAAAGTCAGGCAGCTGCGAAAAACTGCTTTTCTAAAAGCAGTAAAGAATATATATCTCCTCTAGGTAAGCCTCCTTATAGAAAGATGTGTTTTCTTAAAGGCAGTTTTGATATTTTCTTCAAAAACTTAATTTAGTTATAGTCACTATGTTTATTGCACTCCTTCATCCATTTGTGGCTACCTATAACTATCTAATGTTATGGATGTCTGTCAGTAATTAGAAAATATGATGGGGGCAGGGTAAATCTGAAGATGTCAGGGAATAAACTGCCTTTCAGGTTCACAAGTCAAACCCTAGTTCCAGATTGCACCAGGGAGGAAATAATCTAACTTGTTCTTCACTGTAAAGAAGAAGAAATTATGACCTTGCACAGTATTTCATCATTCATTGATGTAATGCGAAGAATGCTCTTAGAGTGCCTTTTATTTTTTAATGAGATCTCCAGTCCATAAGCACGCTGTGTCAGGACAAGAACAAGCCATGAACAAAACAGGGCAGTGCTAGCCTTGACCCACCTCTTGTTGCATGTTTCCGAAGAGTTTTGAACATGTATTCTCCAAATAATGTTTTGCCTGTTTGTTTTTGGTTTTGTTTCAGAAATTGCTGCATTTTAGAATGTGTAAGTATTGAAAATCTCATACTTTGAGTATTACAGGTATTCCTGGTTTTAAATAAATTACATGTGATTTTTAAAAATTTTTACTTTAGAGGGTTTAACTAAAACAAATCCACATTTTATCTACTTGGACGTCTTTGTAGAGAGAATATTATATTGACATTTCTTTTCATTACCATGTTTACATGGTACACTCCAGTCTGTTCTTTCAGGTGTTATTTGCTTCTTAATTTTCTCTGTGTTTTATTTTCACATTCCTCCATTAGATTTTTTGGATTTTTGGGGGAGGTGGGGGTAGTGTTACTTATTCTCTGTAGCCTGCTTGTCAATTTCTTACAAGTTTAGTGTAAGCCCAGTAACATTTTGATGCTACAAAAAATTTCAGACCTCTGAGGCTGAATAACATCAATTTGCCCCAAGACCTGAATCAGGAAATTATTGATTAAATGCTAACAGAGAACATATATTAGAAATTTAGAACACACGGTACCTGAAATATATGCTGATTGTGCTACTTTGTAAAGTCAGGAAGAGTTCAAATACTTAACATCTTCTTTTGTCTAAAAAGATAAACAAGTTATAGTGGCAGCCATTTGTTGTATTGAAGGTAAAATCAGGTAGCAGCATCAAGAATAAATTGATATTTGTGTTACTAACAGATCAATTGTTCATCCCTAATAGAAAATCTTAATATATGCCTCCTCAATAATTTCCTGAGTCAAGGTAGAATGTAAATTTTGAAGCTACACTACGGAAATTATCTCTGTTTGGGCCTTTACCAACCAGATTCCCATTTAAGCACTGTCCTTGAAAATGATTGTCTTTTCTGACTCCATAGAAGCATAAAAAGAGTCTTAATCTAATAGTTGCATGATGCACTGTGGTGGGCTGACTTTGGCTGTGAGTTGCCCACCAAGATAATCTATCACTCCCTTTCTTAGGAGGACAGGGAGTTTGCTCTGGAAGACAAACTCCATAATGACAAATTCTCACTCCACTACATCCCTGCTTCATCCCCAGCCTTCCTCTTAGCTATTACTGTTGAGTCAAAGTCATATGGTATGGAATACTCCTAATATCCGTGAGATCAGTTTGAGTCAGCTGTCCTGGCTATGTCCCCTCCAAGGTTCTTGTCCATCCTAGGCTACTGACCCTTTGAGGATGAGGAGGTTGTTGGTGAGACATTGCTGATGCTGTGCCAGCACTGCTCAGCAGCAGCCAAAACACTGGTGTGTTATCAGCACCTTTCCAGCTACCAATGTGCAACACAGCAGTATGAGGGCTGCTGTGTGGAAAATTAGTTGCATTGCAGCCAGAGCCAATACATGCAGAGACAAAAAAATGTCTGTAACCTGTTACACATTCACATTTCCTGTGAAACTTGCTTAAACCTATTTGAACAAGAAAAACTGACGAAACACTTGTTTCCTGCTTGATAGTTGCCCCATCCTTTGGTCTTCCTTGGTTAATACAGCTAGGGCCTTCTTTAATTGACCAACATGGTAGATTTTTTTGAGGAGGATATGTACTTTGAACTTTTGTAGAGAATGCCATTCTCTGCTTCCATCAAAAAAGATGAGGACTGTTGCACTTTTAGGCCTTCTTGGTAGCCAATTTAGCTTGTAGCATTCTGTTAGCTAAAATTAACAGAAATTGTACAAACTCTAGGCTCAGTTGTCTCAGATTATGGGATACCACCAATTACATTCTCAGTTTCATGTAAGTTTCTTACATCTATATGAAAATCTTAATAGGGTTTTATTGTCAAATTCCTTGACATGTAAAACTCAAAGGGAAAAAAATTTATTGCTGGAAACTTTTCAGGTTCCTTAAGATGGTACAGTTGACAAAAGAGTGAGGGACTCCCAACTGCACCCATGTCTCTGCCTCATAGAGGTACTCCTTTGCTTCACCTGTGAGGAGTTTTCTGATCCTAGCTGGAACTGTATATGCGTCTGGGTTTATATCTGTCTTGTTTATCAATCAAGTCAGCTGTTTGCTGTGACAGCTACTCTATCCTTCAGGAATGTTTCCTGTACAGAGTAAGAAATAAATTGCGAAATAAATTGTGTTGTGTGTTCATATACTCAATTTTGAAACCCTGATAGTTTTAATTATTTAAGCAGAAATTCATTAAGTCAGACAATCGCAAAGTAGTGGGCAGCATTTGGTTACCTAAGCAGAGGTATGTAAGAGTTTTTTAAATGAGCTAGTTACCCCTGACCTGAATTACCACTACAATTAATGTTCACACAATAAATTACTTAAGCCACCCACAGGACAAAAACCGGCTCTCTTTGCTATCTGTTCAATTCTTCTTGCACATTGGTGCTGTAATAATGGTTATTATTTTAAAAACTTTAAAATTACTTTTATGGAATCCAAGTGGGGGAAACAATACGAAAGCTAGCAGCCACTCACCACATCTATTTCCCAAACCCACTTAAAAATAGAGATGAATTTGGAAAAATCTTTCATATCAGAGCTGGGACTCTGGATGTATAAGATTATTTTTCAACAATATAAGGTGCATAAGTGCCTTTTCATTGCATGAAGAAAGCATGCCTGCTGGCAAATGAATCATATTATAAAAATTGATTGTATCCCAAAAGGGAAAAATGTTATTGAAGATCCAATGGCCTGGGATGATACACCATTGATCATTGTAAGAAATACTTCCAGAAACTGTTTTTAATCTTTCCGCCAGAGCATTAGCAATTATTCTTTAGCCCATGGTGAGTAATGACTTGAGTTTCCCAGTTTCCCAATCGATAAAACATTTACCCTACTGCTACAAATGTGCTCTTCGCTTAGACAAGCAGAATTTTTCTTCCAATTACTCTTTTTTTAGTGTGACCTCATAAAATGTTTTTGAACATATTTCAAGGTTTTTTAAAGAAAAGGAACAATACTTTCCCTTCCATGTACTTTTCCTCCCTTTCCTCATTCTGTTTTGAGAAATAAGTCATTAACTTGCACAGGATTCTGGCTCTTCTTGGATTGATTAGTGGATGCTCTGTTCTGTTTCCTCAGAATCTGAAGTAACGGATGGAACTAAACTGCCATGTATGTTTTTAGCTTAAAAAAGAAAAATTATACAAAAGTATAATTACTTTCTTCCAATAGTGTTTAATATTTCTTAAACAAATGTAAAAGTTGCCTTTGCTCCATCCTGCTTCTGTGCACAGACACAAAATAAAAAATGCTGTAATACTATGGCTAATGGAGGACAATCACCAAGCACAATGCTAACAGGCTAATGAATAACTTTGCAGCAAGTCAAGTCTGTTGAGAGATAAAGATAGATGGTCATAAATACTCTTTGATGATTGGAAAGTTAATGTTCAATCAAGTTTTTCTTCCCCAATGATTGCACATTATCTTCCTCTGTATGAAACATGCACACACATCTAATGTAAAAAGTTCATAGCCATTATTTCACATTCTATATGCCCTCTGCTTGGAACAAGGTGTGTTTTACTGCATTTATTAGAAGCTTCAACTCTCACATTTGTACACTGAATTCTGAGATCTCAAAAGGAGCTAGTTACTTATGTGCTTCAGTGGATTTAATGGAGAGATGAAATTTTAAATCATAAACTTCCCTGTGAAAAGGGAGGTAAACACATAATCCAGACTGTGCATACTCTGGGACTTGTGTTTGTTTTTGACCAGAGCAAATAGCAAGAGGAGACTTGAGGGAAGAGTTGGAAGATGAAAGGTAAACAGATTGTAAAGATGTATTGGCAATTCAAAATAGAAATCCAAATGCTTGGCTATAGCGGGACAGAGTAGACTCTATAAACTTCATAGATTTAAATCATCTGGAAGTTCACTCCAAGAAATTAGGATTACATAGGTCATGTTTCGTGCAGAAAAAGTAGACTACAGATTTATGGTTTTACATATAGAGGTAGAAAAAGTATAGCAAACACTTTAAACAAATAGTTGGTTGGAATTAAAATCTGGAGTAAAGTGACCTAGGAGAGTAGGAAAGATGAACTGAAACTACAAATGTCTCTCCCCTTCACCACTCTCAAATTTTCATTTCAGCATTTCATTTCAAATTTTACAGGGAGTGTAGTAACCATCTCTTACTGCTGGAAACTAGTCAGCCAACCATTTCAGAAATGTCCCTTCTATAAATTACCAGCATGAGAAAGAAGGAACTGCATGTATTTAGCACAAGTAGGACAATGTGCAGCATTTTGTCATTCCTATTTTACTGTTATTATTATTGTTTACATCAAAAGTGAAGGGATGGTGCTTTACACTATGGAGTTGGTGTATTTTCTTAGAACAAGTAAAGTGCCAAAACCCAAAAAGTCTAAACCACATTGCTATCCAAAACATAATATTGAAGGTTGAACATTTTATAAATCTTTTTATATGCCAATCATTTGATTCCATGGTAAAAATTAACTTCACATGTTTTGTACTGATTTAATAAGGAGTAATCTGGCAAAGCTCCACAGCCGCAGAATTGGCATGAAAGTTAAAGACAGTATAAAGTTAAGTTGCTTTCATAGCTTGTGCTGAAGTACTGGGTGCTTATCCTGGTTGCCGTGAGTCCTGGGACTCCAGAAGGAGGTCAGGGTTGTCCACCCAGTTTTGTTCCTTGTGCTTTGGTTAGTCTGGGGATGGATGCACACTTCGCATACCTGCTCCCTTGATCAAGATAATGAGTACAATTTTAAAGATAATTCCTCATGCCATCTCTCTATCGACCTTGCTGAATCTTAGATTCCAGGCTTCTAAACTGTGACTGTGAAATTGATATGCTAGGAATCTATTTTTAAAATGGTAATGCCTGCGGACACTACTGTTCTCACAGCTAGCATGCTAATCTACCTTTGCAACATTTCCAGAGGAATTTTGTTTATTAGATTTATTCTAGAAATTACTGTAGTTCAGTGATGGTCTTGTGCAATGATACAAGTTTTTTAAGTCTGCTGTCCTGCTCTTTTTTATCATAGTTTGACACCGGCTTGCAAATAAATACTACACAGCTGTTAACTCACTCCCCCCCCACCCATGCACCGGTGGGATGGGAAAAAGAATCAGAAAGGTAAACCCCATGGTTTAAGTAGGAGTCTTTCAAAAATTGAATTAAAGCTACTACTACTAAAAATAAAAATAATAAAATTGAAAGTAAAAAAGAGAGAGGAATAACTCCCAAGAGAAACAAGTCATTCACAATTCAGCAATTCAACTGCTCAGCACCTACTGAACAATGCCCAGCCTGTCCTCCAGCAATGAAGGGTACCTCTTGGCCAGTTCCCCCCAGTTTGTATACTGGGCATAACGTTCTGTGGAACAGAATGGCCAGTTCAGGTCAGCTTTCCTGACTGAGCTTCCTCCTGGTTTCTTGTGTACCTGCTGGCTGGCAGAGCATGGGAAACTGGAAAGTCCTTATACTACTGAGCAGCAACTAAAACATTAGTGTGTTATCAACACTATTTTTATACTTAATCCAAATAAAACTCTGTACCAGGTAGTAGAAAGAAAATTAACTCCACCCAGCCTAAACCAGGACATTCTGTACCCCTCAATTGCAATACACATAGCAGGGAGACTGAAGGTTCTAGTGAGATATTATTCTAACTGAACTTATCAATCAGAATAATGTTTGGGTATGGGGTTTTTTGACTTTTGTTTTTTTTTGTTGTTTTTTTACAAGACAAGGATTTGCTTCCTATCATACCAAAGTATAGGCAGCCCAATAATTAGAGAAAAGAATCTTCATTTCTTTTTCCTTTGTGTTTTGAGCTGTACCAGTATCATTACTTGTAGTTGCACCAAGTGGTGTCATTTAGCTCCAGCTGGAGAATGTGATGTTATTTAAAGTTTGTACTTCAAAATCCAGGGAGAGCTTATATTTAATGCTGATAAATTTCCTTAGCAAAGCATATCAATGGGAAGTATCATCTGGTATAGGCTGACGTCAAATGTTGCTTTGTAAAAACCCCTTGTTTTTTCTTGTGTTGACTCAGAATACATACCAGTAAAGGATATCTGTCAGCACTTGTTCGCATTCCCTGTTGCCCTGAGGAATTAATATAGATTTAAGAAGTCCCAAAGGGTCTTCAGGATGATGGGAATGTAGTGAGGTCTCCATTCTCCAGCAAAGGAACAAGCAATGTTTTGGAAGCAGCCACACATTTTGGTTCATCCAGAAGATATCCTCAAGTGTGACATCCTTGTGCTTCTTCAAAAGAAAGAGTTTAATGTTTTTTGGTTGGTTTTTTTTTTTATGTAGATGAGTGTGAAAGCATGTGATACAAAATTTTCATAGACGGCTAAAACCAGAGCTTCTGAGAACAATATATCCAATCTAAATTATTTTATTCATTTGAAGACAGTTTGTAAAGGCAACCCTCTGCTTAGAGAGGCAAAATCTGTTTCCATGGGCGAATACCTGACTATTACCCACAAGTGTTATGTAAAGATGTCAGAATATATTCTGATGTGTGAAATGTAATTCTGGCCTCCATTTAGTTTTTGCTGCAGTGGTAATAGCCTTAGTGAGGCTGAGGTCTGGATCTTGCACTTCAGCAATGTCCCAGTGAAGTAACTGGCCAGAAAAGTTCCATTTAAAAGAATCAGCTGCTGGGCTGGATAGTCATGTCACGTCTCCCAGCACCCAGAAGCACAGCTGCTGTTGGCAGGTCTGCAGGGCCTGAATCAGTATCATCTTTCCATTTCAGCCTAAGCTATAAGACCTTTCCTTATATTTTCTTCCAAAATGTCATTCTATTTTTGCAAGTAAGAATTTGGACACAGTGAGAAGCATCAGTAGAGAGGTTGGAACCCAAATAGTCTTGAAAAGTCCAAACACTGGCCTTTAGATGGCAGTGTGTACCTGTTGAATAGGAATTATGTCACGGGGTAAATCTGTGAAGCAGAAACAATTTTCTAAGGTGGAACTTCAATAAGGTTATATTCGTGAACTAAAATGAAGTGGAGATCCCACCTAAGATCCCACCTTATCAGAATTACATTGTTGTCTGGCTGCCTCTGGTTAAAATTTAGTAAACAAACAGGAGGAAATTGGTACGCTTATGTTTTTTCTTCGAAGCTTGAAGAACATATATCAAAACTTTTGACTTGGATTTAGCAGAGCAAACCTAGATTTGTAGTTGCCTGTGATACACTTTTACCTCTCCTTGCTCTTTCATGCAAAGATGCTATAAAGGGTTTAAGGAAGTTAATATTATAGTTACATATGACGTGAAAACCAGATATCGTGCACCAAATTCTATCTTTGGACAGACAAAGCCGTCTGGGAGGGAGATTCATAAATACATATAAACCCAGGATTATCATGTGCATTTAACAGCAAAATACTAGTCTAATACATAGTCTCTTTGTGCTTTTGGGGAGGAGAAAAGAAGAGCTAACTTTTCGTGTCTTCAAAGAGTCGTTGGGGCTGTCACCTTTAATGTACACTGTATTTGTACTGTACATAAATCTACAACCTATTTTATTTGGCTTGCAATTGTATTACATTCATATTGTAAAGCCATTTGGTTTTTTGAACAGTTGCGGTTTTGTTGCATTCTGTACTGTCATTAAAAATGGACAGAGTGGAGGTAAGATCTGCGCAGAAATAAAATTGCTCCGTAAATTTTACTTCATATTTTATGTAAGCCATATACATTTTTCTTAGTGAGTTTCTATGAAATATTTGGAAGAATCTTTGAATATTTGGAAGAAATGAACAGATATTTAGAATTCTATTTTAAATATAGCAAGATTTTTCAAGTGAAGCTTTTAATGTACACAAAATATATAAATTCCGCTCCAAAAATCAAGAGATTCTCAGGGTTAAAAAGTGTAATTTATTTCTAAACAATAATTGGAATGCTTATACCTCACATAGGAATGTCTAGTCCTGGTTATCAAAGAATACTCCAGGAACTGCTGATGTGTCCAAACACAGTAACTTACTTCATATCATTAACAAATACGTGAGAATTCATGATTGTACAAATGTTTATCAACAGTGCACGTGGGTAATCTTAAAACTCACCAACAGCTAGCAGATAACTTCAGCAGATAAAGACTCACATGACCCCATTTTTCCCTGAACTTTATCTTTGTTCAAATAAAAGAAGTTACATTGCTTACAAGTACTTTTTACCTTATGTCCTGCAGCTGTGATGATTTAAGGATTACAGATAGTATGCAAGACGTGCAGACCAGTCTTCATGAGCCATACTATGCCAATTTTTGAGCAATCATTATCCAACTCAAGAATATTTGTTAGCAAATATATTTACTTTACTACTTATAATGTGACTTTTATATGGATCAGCAAAATAAAATTTCAGTTCCTGTTTTTATTCAGTTGAATAGTAAACTCCTCATTGGTTATAGTGGTAAAGGATTAATCATTAAATTACTGAGGGATTTATCTTACTCTTACAAACACTGAGAAAAATATTGATGAATTTAGGGAAACGTGATTCAACTTTATAAATTTTTTAAATTAAACCATCTATTTAGATTTATTAATAATAAATTCCAGGGCAGGGACCTGCAATATGATCTAATGCAAACCACTCTTCCCAACCCTTTAACATATTTGCTATATCACTTCAATTCTCCCTAGACTTCTCTTTGCTGTCTGACCGGCTGCCCCAGGTATTTACCTACTGTGTAGGTCTTTGGAAGTGGATGTGTTTTTACAGGGCCTATCATCATAACTATGTTGAGAAGAAGCAGCAGTAACTCTGATGCACCTGCCCACACAGCAGGAAGTGCTCAGAATCTCAGGAAGGGAATAATCTCTTCCATAGCAGCAAGTGGATGAGACTCAGTAGATGTGTTCACTTTTCTAGTATTACGCTTCAGTTCAAGAATTCTTTATGTCAGTTCCTGTCCTGCTACACTGCAGGTGAAATTAAAGAATTAAGAATGTATCTGGCTCAGAAGACATCCTCCAGGTCTGTTTAGGGCAGTTTTACAGAACTGCGGTTAAACAGTGACACAAAACCCAGGGTGGCCTACATGGTAGTCTAACTCTGAATCCGCTCTTCAAGTACAAGGTTTTTTGGAAAGCTGTGTTTAGCTCTTGTCAATATCTTTCTGCAAAGATTAAAGTTTGTACTATGTCTTTTGTTTGTGCTGTGGTTTTTTTCAGTTTTGTTTTTTTTGTTTATTGATTATTATTATTAGTTCACTGCTGCTGTAATCTGTTCTAAATTGATGTAGAAACAGAATGTGTGGTTGTTGTTTCCTCTGTATGAATTCTGAATTGAACCTTTCATCAACTCTCTCAGAGTAAATGCAATATTATAGGGTTTATTTAATTTCATCATTACTTATATTTTTCAGTAGTATCTTTGATATAGTGTTTAAAATATCCCAGTTATGAGGCGAACTGTAAAAATTTGAGTAATTCATCATAAAAATACCTAAAAAAACCCAACACCCCTAACATCTGAATATCATCATGCTATTGACACATCTTGAGCTACTTCTATGTGCTTACTGCAATTTACTATATGTCCACCCTACAACACCTGAAAACAGAGCTACTGGCAGTCTTACTGATTTTGAGAAGAAAGTCAAAGTGAAAAAAAGCTCTGGAGAGTGCTCTGAAGTCCAGAATAGGGTCTGATTTGCTTAGTTCTTACTAAGCAATAATTACTTATTAGATTTTATAGCCCTTTGTCTTTTCTTGTTCCTCTGATACAGTTCACATGTGCCACAAACATAAATACCGATCTTTGCTCATTGCCATGCAAACATACCCTCTTCACTTAGGGACACACAACAATTTTACAGACTCTGTAGAAAAGAGAGAAGTGTGGAATTTGAAAGCAAGTATTCTGTTACTTTTCATTGATGGTGATTTGTCCTCATGGAGTGCCTCCTGTTCCAGTATGAATCCAGAGAGATACGAGGTCAGCAAAAGGAACTAGGGTAAAAAGGCAATTAGCCATAATTTACTGGCAGCTAATGAGGTATTAGGTCCTAATCTTTGGGGTTGTTTTAGAATGTGATCCAAGTGGTAGCTAGAAAGCTGCTTTTGATACCCAAGATATATATGGCAGGCACCTCGCCTGCTGCCATTCCAGGGAATTGAGCTTAGCCCTTCTCACCATGACTCTGTACCATGTTGCACAGTGCTGTTGCTACAAATGCATCAGCTAGACAGAAGAGAAGGGCTATGCTGGTGGAGAAATATTTCTTCCTGCAAGTTTATACACTTCAGCACAGAGGAGCTCTAGACAGCCTCTGAAGGAGAAAATCCCCAAAAACTTATTGATGAAGGTCTTGGACCACCCTGGTTTCCACATATATTCCAATCAAGTGCATATGGAATTAATCAGTTCTTTGTTTCTCCAAGACTAAACACACCTAGACTCATATTTTATCTTTAATATTTGCATTAATGCTATTTCACCTAAGAAAATTATTTAAAATAGATGTAGATCTGCCATATGGTGTGTTAAATGGTGCAAGTAATCTCATGTAATATTGAACTCAAAATTTATGTTACACAAACTTTGAGGGAGTCAGAAGCAATTAAAAGTATATTTAAAATAGATATTCGGAATTTTTGTCAAGCACGGTGCCTCTCTCCTGACATAGGTGCAAGTAGTTCTGACTCCTACAACCACCATCCCAGATAAATAAAACACTGTTTTGGAGTCAGGAATTCAGTCATCAGTAGTTTAGAGCTCAAAGCAAATTGTTCCTTGAAAGGGCTAGCTTCCTTCAGGTGGATTTTGCCACATCCTTTGAAGACACAAGGAGCCCCAGACTATACAACTGTCTATTCACTTGTATCTAGACATCATAACTTTTAATGAACTCTTGCTGAGTAGCAGGTTTCTCTTGCTTTTAATGATTACTAACTTCTGGTCCTCACCTGAAGTAACCAGCACCTGAAGGAAGTGGTGTTTTGGAAAACAGATGTCTGAGTGACCCGAACATGCTCTGTTGTGCTCTTACAGCAAAGTAATTTGTGCTCAGTGCTTCAGTAAAGGGCAGAGTGAGCTTGATTAATGTCTAATTGAAATAGATGTCTTTCTGTCTTTGTTTCTTGCTCTACTAGGCATTTAAGTTCATGTTTATATAACTTGTGTCATATTTGAATGTTAACCTGTACTTTTAAAAAATAATATAGATATTCTGCCTAGTTTTGCATTTACATTTATGTACAATAAAGCAAGCAGTGGATGAGATAAGAGTTTGCAACAGGTTCTAATGTTTTTTGTTAGCAAAACGCATATGAGTAGAGATGCTAAATTTGTGTTCCAATTTGCGAGGTCAATGGGAATACGACTTCTTTGTCACTAGATAATAATTCGAAAAACTTCCTGCTGACACACACTCATTCCAAGGAAAGACAAAAAGACAGCTATAAATGGTATGAAAATAGATAGAGCCAAGGTGAAGCACATTTATGTATTTTTAAGAGATTACATTTAAAAAAATTGTTCCTTCTGTCAGCATTGTACTATATTTACACAGAAACTACTCAGGCACATGTGTTTTCAAAGAAGTTGTAATTTCCTGTCAGATTTTTTACAAATCCTTTCTAACAGCTATAGACGGAAATCCAGCTACTCCTGCAATGAATGACCTTCAGTGTTTGGATCCCAGAGAGTAAACAAACATTTACTCTACAGAGGAAACCCTGCTGTGAATGTAACATTAACATTACACTCCTCAGTTGGTTTATTAGAAACTAATCCTATTTCTGCACTGCAATTGTGACTTCTTGAAAACCAAAGCATTTTCGTGGTAAGTCAATTCTGCTAACACTTCAACATAAAAGATGGATAGTGTCAATAATGAAGATTATATTAGACAGAGGTTGACAAGATATGACTTTTGTTTTTACGTGCAAGTTTTGTTTAGACAGTATTTGTTTTACCTTTCAGAGCACTAGTTTCAATAAATTCCCTATGTTTTAACTGCATAAGCGATATTTTTAAACATAGCTCTTACACAGGAGTGTACATTAAATATTTGTTCAGCTGATTAAAACAGTTCTACATTTATTTAATGTTTGAACAGTAAACAGTTTGTTGAGGACTGAAATGTGTTCTTACACATACACATAGACATATTCAGGTCTCATTAGAAGGGTTGCTGTTGTGAGGGTGCTTTATCTAGGTGATACTAGGCATTACAGGACCTCTGAAAAAACCTTTCTTTAGTAAGTGATTCAACCTCAATACTTACTGTTAGTAGATGGCACTTTGGGAAGGGTAACACAGAGCTTCTTTCACATCGATGGAAAAACTTACAATGGAAACGGAAAGAGTCTCTTGTCTCAATAACATTGCAGATGTAGTTCACCTTTACACAGCTATGTCCTTCGCACTGTACGCTTCCCACATGGTGTTTAAACATGAAAGAAACTGAAAAGTCATCTAGATTACTTGGAGGAATTCTAAATCTGGGTTTCATACTGGTTGTACACAAGAGATTAATGGTTTGGGAGCAAAAGGTTTCCTTTTACACACCTTTGCTAAAGTGATGAAGGACAACGTGATGAAGAGTTTTCTCTACTGTTTGTTTGTCCAGAAAAATTTAAACTGCAATTTCAGTCTTAAAAACTAGCATTACAAAAATCTTTCTATGATGTACAGCATATGAAATGTTTTCTGAACTATGTATGTGCAGTAAGCAAATACATAATAGACTATTTTCCTGCCTGTTTCTAGTTTGTACAATCAACTCAGCCATGGAGAACAAGAAGGGTTCTCCCATCCTGTTCACTGCAAGAAACAATAAAAATTCTGCTTTAGATCCAGTCCTTGAGTACTCTGTGATTAACACCCATCCAGCTCCACAGCTTTTGGTGGATTACATAGTAGTAAGGTTGATAATGTCCTGGTGTCACACAAAGCACCAGCATTCCATATGCCTGAATACAAAGCAGCTTTCTCACTTCTGGCTCCCTGTTGGTTGACCTATGAGGAATGAGAAGCAGTAAAACTTCATTTATGTCCCTTAAATTAGCACTTGTCAATCAACTGCACTGTGTGAGTGGTATAATGTTAGAATTGATTTCAGCGATTTCAGCTTTTTAGCATTGTTGAATTTAAGTTGCAAGCTAACAAGTGACTTGGCTCAATGTTTTCTCTTTTGCAGTCGGTTGGCATTATCACAGAGTCATTTAGTTTGGATGGGGCCTCTATGTGTCTGGCAATCCAACCCTGTCGAAGCTGATCCAGTTAAAGCAGGTTGCTCATGGTTTTGTTCAGATGAGCTTTGGCCATCTCCAAGGATGGAAGTTCTACAATGTCCTTCAACACATGGTACAGTGTTTGACTCTTCTCATGCTGTAAAAATTTTGCTGATGTGAAAAGCTACTATTTTCCTACTTTTGTCTGCTGGCTTTTCCTTTGTGACTATGCACCTTCTGTTAACATATAGCTGTGGTCTAATTTGATAGTTACAGATGGCAATTAGGTGACTTCAGTTCCTAAGGCTGAACAAACCCCTGCTCTCCGAGGCTTTTCTCTTGTTGCAACCACCTAACCCCCATGGTAGCTGGACACAATTCTGGATGTCCACACCTGTCTTGTGCTGAGAAGCCTGAAACTGAACACAATGCTCAAATGTAGTCAGGAAAACACTGCGGAGAGGGGAATAGTTGCTTCCATTGACATGCTGGCTGCGGTCTTGCCAATACAGACTACTTGACTTGCTCCCGCAAATTGTTTTTTCCTGAACTACCATACACAGCTAGAATAAAAAATCCTAAATGCTTCTCTGACACATGTTGGAAGGAAGACAGCTCAGAAAACTGTCTGAAGCAAGACAGTGGCTGATAATTTAGCAGATGTGTGTTGTTTTGGTATGAGTTTCTATCTCTCTGCTATTTTTGATACGATGTTAAGAGTTTTGTTTCTCGTGAAGTCAATGTTTATCCATTACCTTGCCCAAGAACTGCTGAAGTTACAAGTAGGACCTGTGCATCATGGCTAGAACACCATGATATTACATCACCAGGTGCTATTTAAAAATTTATTAAAAGTTCACCAAGTAGGCAACACTGCAGTAAAATTTGTCATTGATAAACTTGGTGAAGGAGGAATAATTTAATACTATATTATGTCCTTGAAATATAACTAACTCTGCCATGGAACATGCCCTGCTTTTTTGCTATTTTAGACCTACAACTTTGATTAAGTAGCCTGTCATTTACTGGCATCCAGGAATACAAACAGTGGTTGGTTCTTGATCTAGAAGAACCAGAATAACCAGCATTGTTTTAAAGAGCACTGTTTCATGGCATTATTTTATGGTAGTTACTGCAAAGTAGGTGTGTGAATACAGTAATTTTCATTGAGAAAAATATATACAGAATAGGTGTGAACAATTTCTATTCTGAGCTAGCAGCATTTTGTACCCAGAAACGTAAGGGATAATAAATGGTAGGTGTGGCAGAGAGGTATTTGATCTTTATTTGTATCTGGTTTTGTGATATGTTGTTTTAAAGTCCTCATTGCAAACAACAATAAAAGAGGCCAGATTGATAACTTTATGGGCAGTTAGTGTAAAAGGGAAAAATTGCCCCCTCAGTATGGCTTGATCCCTTCTCTGAGGTAATGTTTAGTGATCTTCAAATGTATATGCAAAGAGAATGCAATAATATAAAAAGATAATAATGACTAGTAAAACAGTAAAAGTTTTTTAAACTACATCAATCCAATATTCCTCCTGATAAAATCCACTTTTTTCTGTATTTTTATGATGCCAAGACCTCAGTATTGTTAAGAGCCCCTCTGCATACATGCAAACTAAAATGAAATATTTTGATATAAAATAGAAGGTGACATCTAATGTGATGTGTCCAATTCAGACATTAACTTCGACAACTGTTAGGACTATTTGTCGAGAGACAGAGAAAGTAGTCACGGGGTTCAAATGCTAATGGGAAAAGAATAACAGGGAATTATTAAGTAGATCCAAATACTTGAGAAATAGAGCATGAGTGATGCTTTTAGAACCGGAAAATGTAGGATTTATGCCTTCCCAGGGCAAATAGTTGTCTGGACCTCTTTGTTGAGTGATTTTTGATGGTGTGAATTGTTCAATTTCAAAAGTGAATTCCCTGCTGGAAGTTGCATTCAAACCCTTTATAAACTATTCTCTCTGGAAAAGCAGATATTCTTAGATATATGTCCATCTGATACTTAGTTTTCAAAGCCTCAGCCCAGGTTCTGGTTGGTTTTGTGCTCAACAGTCATGACGGGCAGTAGTTATGTCACATGTGGTGAGGACAATTGCAACGAGGGAATGAGGCAAGGTAAGAACTGACACAAAGTTAGAGTGCCATTAATAGAATTACCTATATAAAGTTATAGGTATAAGTTGCTAAATATGAACTATTTGTGTGCTAGATTATTTCTTCAGACTTAAGGTACATACATACAGTATTTTAGAATTCTAAAGGACTAAGTAAGAACTTTGACTTTGGACCTAACTCTATCCATATCTATCTATCTATCTATCTATCTATCTATCTATCTATCTATCTATCTATCCATCTGTTTACCTAACTATCCTCTATCTCTACCTAGCTATAATCAACTAGAAGTACTCTTTGCCTTTTGAATGAACAAGCTAACAATGTGTGCAAAGTCTCATCTTTTTCGAAGAACACTGGAAAACTTACCTACCTATGGTTTACAGGTGGAAAAAACCAATTTACATCAATTCATAAGGAAGAATTAGCTCCAAGGAGCATATCTTGAATAGCAGTTCTTAATGCATTTTTAACATCTCTAGATAAAATACCATAGCATAATAGAGTGGGTTGGGTTGGAAGCAACCTTAAAGATCACCTAGTTCCAACAGCTCTGCCATAGGCAGGGACACATTTCACTAGACCAGGTGAGTCAGAGCCCCATCCAACCTGGCCTTGAACACTTCTAGGCATGGGGCATCCACAGCTTCTCTGGGCAACCTGTTCACGTGCCTCACCACCCTCACAGTAAAGAATTTCTTCCTAATATCTGATCTAAACCTGCTCTTTTTAAGGTGGAAGCCACTGCCCTTTGTCCTGTCACTACATGCTCTTGTCGAAAGTGTCTCTTCAGCTTACTTGTAGGCTCCATTCAGGTCCTGGAAGGCTGCAATTAGGTCACCCCAAAGCCTTCACTTCTTCAGGCTGAACAATCCTAGTTCTTTCCTCATGGGAGAGGTGCTCCATCCCTCTAATTCTCTTGGTGGCCTCCTCTGGACTCTCTCCAACAGGCCCATGGCCTTCCTGTCCTGGGGACCCAGAGCTGGATGCAGCCTTGCAAGTAGGGTCTTACCAGGGCGGAGAAGAGGAGCAGAATTCCCTCCCTGTCCCTGCTAGCAACGCTGCTTTGGATGCAGCCCAGGACACGTTTGACTTTCTGGGCTGCAAGGTCATTTTGTCATGTCATGTCCAGCCTTTCACCCACCAGCACCTCGAAGACATTCTCATCAGGGCTGCTCTTGATCTGCTCATCCCCTAGCCTGTGTTGATACCAGCGATTACCCTGACTCATGTGGAGCACCTTGCACTTGGTTTTATTGAAACTCCAGGGATTCCCATGGGACCAGTTCCTGAGCTTATCCAGGTTCCTGTGGATGGCATCCTATCCTTCAGGTATATTAGCAGCATCACTCAGCTTGGTGCTATCTGCAGATTTGCTGAGGGTACAAATCCCTTGGTCATGTCGTTAATGAAGATATTAAATAACACTGGGCTGAATACAGACCCCTGAGGGACACCATTTGTCACTGATGTCCATCAGGACTCTGAGCCGCTGACCACTACCCTCTGGATGCAACTGTCTAACCACTTTCTTGTCCATATAACAGCCCATGCATCAAATTCATACCTCTCCCTTTTAGAGAGGACGTTGTGGAGAATGGTGTCAAAAGCCTTTACAGAAATCTACAGAAATGACATCTGTAGCCCTTCCCTTGTCCACTGATGTAGTCACCTCATGACAGAAGACCACTGGGGCTGTCAGGCAAGACTTGACAAGCTTGGTGAAGCTGTGATGGCTGCTTCAAATCATCTCTCTGTCCTCCATGTGCCTTAGCATGACTTCTAGGAGGATCTGTTCCATGATCTTCCCAGGCACAGAGGGGACTCTGACAGGTCTGTAGGTTCCAGTGTCCTCCTTTCTTTCCTTTTTAGAAATTGGTAGAGTGTGTCCTCTTTTCCAGACCCCTGGGACGTCACCTGAACTGCCATGACTTTTCCAGACCCCTGGGACGTCACCTGAACTGCCATGGAGAGTGGCTGGGAACTACATCAGTCAATTCCTCCAGGACTCTGGGTTGCATCTCATGAGATCCCATGGACTTATGTATGTTCAGGTTCCTCAGGTGGTCACAAACCTGATCTTTTATTTATAGTGGGAGAGACTTTGCCCCTATCAGTCCCCATCATACTGTCCATCCACTTGAGAGGTGTGAGAAGAGAGGCTGTCATTAAAGACTGAGACAAAAAGGTGAGTACCTCAGCTTTCTCCTCATCAGCTGTTACCAGTTTTCTGGCCTTGTTTATCAGAGGGTGTTACCTCTGATAAAACTTGACCTTCCTCTTCTAGTTAGTACACCTGCAGAAGCCTTTCCTGTTACACTTTCTGTCCCTTTCCAGGTTCAGTTCCAGGCCGTTGCTCCTCACCTTGTCCCTACGCAACTGAATTTCAACTCTATGCCCTTCCCAGGCCACCTGTCCTTGTTTCCACTGTCTGTGCATTTGCTTTTCTCCCATTAGTTCGACCAGCTGTTCCCTACTCAGCCATGCCATCTCATGTCTGTCTTGCTTGATTTCTTGCTCTTGGGGATTGCCAGCTCTTGTTCTTTAAGGAAGACTTCCTTAAAGATCTACTAGCTCTGTTCCACTGTTCCTGTGGTCAGTCTTCCAGGTGATCCTATTGACTATCTCCCTGAAGATCTTGAATTTTGCTTTCCTGATGTTTAGGGGTCCAACTTTACCCCTTGCTTGACCCACTTCCCTCAGGATGTGCCAACTCCACCAATGCAGGATCACTGCAGCCTGGGTTGTCTCCAGTCTTGAAGTCCCCAGTTAGCTCACTTGTGTTGTTGACCAACAAATCCAGTATCACATTCCTCTGGTAGGTCTGTCTACTACCTGGATCAGGAAGTTATCCTCCATGCATTCCAGCAGTCTCCTGGGTTGCCTACAGCTCTGTGCGCTATTTTCCCAGTCGGTGCTGGAATGGTTGAAAACCCCCAGCAGGACTGCAGAGCCTGCAAGCAGGATCCCTTCTCTATATGGAGAAAGAAGGCTCCATAAACAGCCTCCCCTTGATCAGGGGCCTGTACTGAACACCAAGCATGAGGTTCCCTTTGTTGCCTCGGTCTCTGATTCTTAAAGGTTTTCAGCTAGCTCATGATTGTTCTTCAGGGACAGCTCTTCACACTTGATCCAGCTATTGATGCAAAGGGAAACTTTGGCCCCTCTCCTTCCTCCCGTCTCTTCTGAACAGCCTGTAGCCATCAATTGTTGCACTTTAGTTACAGGTTTCATTCCACCAAGTTTAAGTAACGGCAAAAAAGTCATAGCTTTCTAGCAGCACAGTGGCTTCCAAATTCTCCTGTTTGTACATTGACATAAATATAGCTGAGCAGATGTGTCACCTTCCTAGAACAGCACCCCTTAATTCTGTTCATATATTTCCCTGGTGTTTCCCTCTTGGCTTCTCTTGCCTCAGAAGTCCCTTGTTCATCTCCATAAGACTGAAGGTCTGCTCCAGTGTGGCCAGTACAGTTCAGAGTCACCAGCTGAGGGCCCTTGCCAGACTTTGCCTCTCATCCCACAGCTTGCCAGGGACAAGTCAGATATTGTCNCCAACAAATCCAGTATCACATTCCTCTGGTAGGTCTGTCTACTACCTGGATCAGGAAGTTATCCTCCATGCATTCCAGCAGTCTCCTGGGTTGCCTACAGCTCTGTGCGCTATTTTCCCAGTCGGTGCTGGAATGGTTGAAAACCCCCAGCAGGACTGCAGAGCCTGCAAGCAGGATCCCTTCTCTATATGGAGAAAGAAGGCTCCATAAACAGCCTCCCCTTGATCAGGGGCCTGTACTGAACACCAAGCATGAGGTTCCCTTTGTTGCCTCGGTCTCTGATTCTTAAAGGTTTTCAGCTAGCTCATGATTGTTCTTCAGGGACAGCTCTTCACACTTGATCCAGCTATTGATGCAAAGGGAAACTTTGGCCCCTCTCCTTCCTCCCGTCTCTTCTGAACAGCCTGTAGCCATCAATTGTTGCACTTTAGTTACAGGTTTCATTCCACCAAGTTTAAGTAACGGCAAAAAAGTCATAGCTTTCTAGCAGCACAGTGGCTTCCAAATTCTCCTGTTTGTACATTGACATAAATATAGCTGAGCAGATGTGTCACCTTCCTAGAACAGCACCCCTTAATTCTGTTCATATATTTCCCTGGTGTTTCCCTCTTGGCTTCTCTTGCCTCAGAAGTCCCTTGTTCATCTCCATAAGACTGAAGGTCTGCTCCAGTGTGGCCAGTACAGTTCAGAGTCACCAGCTGAGGGCCCTTGCCAGACTTTGCCTCTCATCCCACAGCTTGCCAGGGACAAGTCAGATATTGTCCTCCTCCCCCATCATATCTAGAATATGCTGCCCCCTTTTTAATAGCAAAAAACACAGGTTTTTAACCATAGTGTTTCTGTCAGGCATTGGAATCATGCTTAAGACTAAGATTAAACTGCGTAAAGATTTATATTCCTTCCTCATATAAAAAACCACAAGAATCCACAAAAAAAATCAAACAAAAACATGCACACACCCACCCTCCCCCAGTAAAACAAATAAAATCTGAAGCATGAAAGTATTTAGCTTCTTTTACATATTGGAAGACATGTAGGTGCTTCATTAATCTAGTTTAGCTTTGTGCATGACTGCAAGTGAGAAAACCAATTAATATATTTGAAAAGCCAACTATAGGAATAATTCACTAACTGTTTAATAAAATTGAAAAAGAGGGGTTGAATGTTATCTTCCACTTTCTCTTTCAGTTCAGCAAAATTAGTGGAGGAAGAGTTTCGTACTTTGCCAGTGTCTCTGCAGGAATCCTGATTTCTGCTTCCTTCAGTATAGGCCTAAGGGCAAGCCAATGTTTGCTGCAATTTTCTGCAATAATTGCAAGACAATTTAGCAGTAATGGATAAGTAGGGAGAAAATTAAGCAGTTTGCTGAGATACAGAAACGAAGCCAGAAAATACTTGGCTTCGTCTTAGGCTTCAAATTCATAGTCAATTCATTAGTGTAATTTAGTCCTTCCATAAGGCTTTGAGTGATAAATTTTACTAATACATTGGAAATACCAGCTGAAGGAAGAATTCACATATTGGTGGGTAAAATTAAAGGATGGGATAGAATGAATCCTTCATTTTCATCTAGTACATGAAGACTTATAAAGACCCTTGCAAAAAATGACTCTTTCTACTTATGTAAGTAGATTGTACTGAACGAAAACATTATAAAATTGCACTTACGTTTGTGGGAAAAAAAAAAAAATGGGGGAGCATGTCAGAATATTTACTGAGACTTAATTTTGCTTTTGACTGGCTTGTTTGGGGATGACTTGTAGGCAGATCTCTGTTTTTCTGTCAGATCCAGGACCCACTTGGAAGATTGGCAATACAGTAAGGTTATTATTGGCTCAAATGTATTGCTTTGTATTAAGTCTTATATAACTGGCTTTGAACTGGTTTGTTTTTTATATTTAAACTGAAGCACAGTCTCAAAAAAATCCAAGTGATCAAACCAGCAGTACAGTGCTTAATCAATGAATCCAACCTCTTTAGTTCTCTGAACAAAAGCTTAAAAGCCACTCAGGTGAAGTAGTTAGCTTAAAATTTTTATAAATCCTATACACAGCAGTCACAGCAAGCTAAGAAAGTCTTAATTGCTTGGACAGACAAAGGAACTGTGTTATGTTTAGGCGTGAGACTATTACCTTGTTAGTGAGGATTTCATTGCTATAGGGATCTTAGTTGCGGCCTTGTACTTACTTTCATTCCTGCATTGATGACATATATACACGCCAGAGTCCTACATGAATAACAAAAATGGACTTACGCTTTATTAGGTAGAAATATCATTTGGATCAAGCTGTGCAAAAGACTCGGATTCTGTGGTACAAAACATGGTAGTGAGATTTAAATTCTTAAAAGGTGCGGTTGATACCAGGCATTTGGAAGACACGCTAGCAGAGAAGCATATGAAATACTACACACAAGGGGATGGGAACTGAATAAAGGACTTCCCCCCTCTAACTTTAGTCAAGAGCAGTCCCTGACAGAAGTGGAAGTCAGCAGACTGCAAGAAAATCCCAAACAAACAAATAAAATATATAAAACCTTCATCAAGACTTCCATACTCTTGAGGTATCTTGAAAGAGATACACTCAGCATTTCTCTTTATACCTGTAAGAATGGGATACCATAGAAAGCAAAGATGGTCTGAAAGTTGTTTTTTCATATTTCCTGACACTCTCAATAAAGAAAAACTAAAGTTGACTAGTTAAAAAAAAATTAAACAAAATAAAACCAAAATGTTACCCAACCCAGAACTATTTATAGAAGGGATTTTGATTGGCTGAAGCAACCTGACCCTTGGGAGAAGCTGAGTTCACATACCTCTTAATGATATATTCTTTGATCAGGCACAAAAAACAAACCAAGCAACCAACCAACCAACCACAAACCTCAAAAACTAAAAAACCAAAAAATCAAAACCCAAAAAACCAAAAAACCAAAAAACCAAAGAAAGATTGTTAGAGTAGACAAAGCCAAGCCTTTGAATTTTCCAGTCATCCCACGAGTCACTCCAGACAAAGTAATTTTGTTGATGGGATGTATATTGGCGGAAGCAGATTTGGGAGATACAAGGTAATAAAATGTTTGTATCTCAAAGTCAGGAAAAATCTGCACTCAGTGATCTGTGATTGTCACTGAAAATCAAAACAGTCTTGGGATAATGTAGGTAGATTATGGAATATATTGTATTACTACTACCATTCTTTAGTGCTAAGGAAGTAAGTCTTACACATATAAAGAAAATGGTAGTAGTTTGATGAATTTTCTTTCTAGCAATGGGCTTCTTTGAAGAAGAAAATGATAGTGAGAGGTAACCAGAACAAGGTAATTTTGCCTGATTAACATATTACTTTTGAAAATAAAGCCATAGATAAGTAAAAGGGAAGAAATCCACAGCTTGCTACAGTTTAACCTTTTTTAATGAAAAGAAAGAATTAAAAGTTGAAGAGCACATGAAAAAGATGCAATGCAGTTGGGAGAAATAGTTCCTATTGTAAAGTTAGAAAGATGTTAACACTGGTCTCATAAGGCTACGATGCAAGCGGCTGAGTACGTCTTGTAGGGGATATAGAGATTTCAGTACTGGTGTGCTCAAGAGAGATGAGACCCAAACTAAGCCACACACTGCTTGCATGGTTATTATCACTCTTAGTGGTTAGAAACAAACCAGCTATTTAGACCAGGTCAAGTTTTAAAAAGTAGTTTGTCATTGGTTATGCAACAATTTTGGTTTTGCTTGGATGGAAGATAATTGGACATATAAAACAATAATATTGTACCCCCTCTGAAAGTTACCCTTATTTTGGAAGCCGGTTTTAATGTCAAATAAACTTCTATGATGACTACTGCTGTGATTGTAGAGGGTCCACTAACAAAGTGAAGTAAATGACTGACCACTTTTACCTTCTCATTAGGAAGGCACTGTAGGGCTTAGGGGTTTTTTTGGGTTTTTTTTTCATATTTTAAGAGTAGTAATTTTAATAGTATCAAAGTAACTGAAGTTAGTCTTGGAGCATCATTTACATGCTGGTTTTATATGGAGAGGAATGGATCCGGGTAGAAAGACTTATATCTAAAAATTCGACACTTGCTGTGCATGTATACATACAGTCTGACAACATACACATAGATTTGCACGTAAACATCTAGGTTAAATCTAACTAAATAAAATTTGTCCTGTGTCTATATATATATATATATATATAAGTATTAGAACAGAGTAATAAGACAGAAATCCATGCATACTGAGAAAACAATGTGGTGAAAGTGACTGACAACAAATATTAGTGATGCCTCAAGGGAGTGTCCAGTAGTGTCATGACCTGTTCCTGATGCAGGGGTACTGGGGAGAAGGCAGGGCTTCTACAGCTCCTGACTAGAAGGCAGAATGTGTGAGAGGGTACCCAGGCAATATTGGCCCAAGGCTGTCTCTGACAAGAACAGGATAAGAGCTAAAGCTCTGCGAAAAGGAGAGGACTTGTGACTTCACACAGCAGCAGCAGTGGAAAACTATCTCATGGAAAACTTTGGAATCCAAATATTGTTGAAAGGCACATGGGAATTGATCAAATATTGTTTACAAACTCAGCTGCTTGGTAAACTGTAAAAACTTGAAACATTTTGGAATTGTTGTGATTAATTTCAGTCTGATACAAAGAAGTTGTGATATTAAGCTTCCATGGTTTTGATTCCCAGACTGGGAAGATCGGGGGATGTGCAGTTTGGAGGTACTTACCTCCATTTCAGTGACAGTATTGCCTAAGCTGCACCACAAAGGCCACAAGGTACTGGCTTGGACTATTATATAGAATACTGGAGACTGAAGTGAATCGAGTTTTACCTCCCCCTCTCCCCAGGACCACCACCCCAAGTCTTTAGAATTTATGCAGAACAAATACAACTGTGATTTATTTAAAGAATTTTTTTGAGGTCTTCTGTGAGAAGATCTTGCTCACTAAATGTCAGAGTTAAGGCCATAAAAATGTTAAGCTTCATTGGCTGAGTATTTGCTTGTAGTGCAAATCAAGAAGAGAGCAAAAAAAAGAACAGGAGGTGGGGGGTAGAGAGACAGATGATGTGTGTGAGCTCTAAGAACAGAGAGTTGATGGGCTTACACTTGTGATAATAGTATGTGTGAGGCAAATAGATAAAGCTGTCTCTTTAGACAGTGCTGCCAAACAAGCCTTCTGAATCACCCTAGCAGGCCTGAAAATTCATCCTGCCTCCCTCCCATTATTCTTTCTATCTTTCAGTCTTATGAATGCTGAAGTGGCGTGCTAGAAACTGCTCTCCTTATCTGAATCTCCCGGTCCTCCTCTGCTTGACTCCCCTCCTGCCCACCATGCAGCCTTGCCAGCCGGCTTGCCTCCTTCTCCTCCTCCGTCTCCTCCTCCTTCTCCTCTTCTTTCTCCACCTGGTGCCACCTGGCACAGTCACCGGCTTCATCGTGCTGGAGAAGTTGGTGCTTGGGTTTCTCCTGCCCTTCTGCCTCCTCTTGCAGATGGTTACTTTTGTGCGGAGTAATCTTCCTATAGGGGTGCTTTCTGAGTGCCTGTGGCTGGTGTTTGTGGTGTGGTAGGCAGACACAACTGCAGAGAGTATTAGGGACATACAGAGGCGCAGTAGAAAAAGAAGACATTTAGGTGTTTATCTTTCCTTTCAGCAGTTAGTGAGGTTCTGGTAGATCTGAAGTTGTATTTCAGACCAAAGAACTTGTTACATAGGATCACAAGTATGAAGACACACATGAGGGCACAAGTCATAGTAATAGGCAGTTTGTTTATTGGAATCAAATTAACAATCAAAAAAAATTATTAGATGCTTTTCTCATTGATTGACTGAACAAGTTCATGTCTAACTCTGCAGCGGATGAACTTTTAACTAATAGAGCTTCATACAGAAAACGCCTAGAGTTTCAAAATGTATCACAAAGTAGTCATAAATACCTGCAAGTGTCAACATAAGTTTAGGAAATAAATACTAAAATATCAAAACATAGGGGATTCATTTGGTGATCCTTAAATATGTATGACAGTTACATCACTGTTTAATCACTCCTGCTTCTTTCACTTTATTACCTAGTCCATGGACTGTAGTTTTATTGCATGAGAGACCTTTTTCTTTTATTGCACTTTTTCCCTTAAATTTGTTTAAAGGGCCAAAGAATAAATAACAGTTCTGGAAAGAAGATTTTGTTGAAATAACATCGAGGTTTTTTGCCAAAACATGACTTTATTATGAAGATTACCCTGGTTATCTCCTGCATATTTCCAAAGCCAAAACCTTAATATTTTATATAAACAATATATTGAGTGATGTCTGATTATGTCCTTTGTCTTCACATATCAAGAACGAGACAAGAGTGGTTAGCTCATGAACAGCATTGGCTGCTCTACCCCCCCAGAGTTATTCCATTTCTCTCCACATATGAAGATAAATGTTGCAACAGAGCTCGCTCATCAGATGTGATATATAATGTATGTATTCTTTTCTGCATGCCACTCTTGAGGACTAGAATGGGTGGAAATGACAGGCACAGAAAATTAAAAGCTCTTCGAAGTAGGGGAGTAATGGGTTTTGAAGCGAGTAAAACTTTTGATGAGTTGACAGTATTTCATCTGTGAAATAAAAGCAATTTTACTTTGACATAGTCAAAGGAGGAATATTTATGTCTCTTATGACGTAGATATACACAGCTTGCATATACATTCAAGTGAAATTATCTGAGCTGTGCTGATGGCTTTGAATACAGAGCTAGTATAAGAACATCACTTGTTCAGTACTATGGGGCTTGATATGATTAATCCAAGGATCCTCAAATAACTGCTGATGTCATCAAAACCCCTTTCAATAATACTTGCGCAGTATTGGGAATCCAGAGAGGTCCCAGATGACTGAAAGCTGATGAACATTGTCTTGATTTTCAAGGGCAAGAAGGAAGGCCCTGGACTATAGGCCTGTCAGTCTCACTTTGGTGCCTGGTAAAGTTATGGAGAAAATTATTCTGGGAGGTATCGAAAAACACCTGAAAGACAATGCAGTCATTGGTCACAGCCAGCATGGAGGAAAGTCCTGCTTTTCTAACCTGATTTCCTTCCAGGAAAGGAAAAGGTAAGCCACCTAGTTGATCAAGAGAAGCCAGTGGATGTAATCTTTTTGGATTTCAGTAAAGTTTTTGATGCTGTCTCTCACAGGATCCTTCTGGACAAAATGTCCAGCACACAGCTGGATAACCCCATCATGGGATGAGTGAGCAACTGGCTCACAGGTCAGGTGCAAAGGGTTAGAGTGAACGGGGTGACATCAGACTGGGGACCTGTCACTGGTGGGGCTCCACAGGGCCTCATTCTCAGCCCGGTGCTATTCAATATCTTCATGAACAACCTGAGAAAGCCGTATGGGGAGTGGCTGAAGTCATTTGGTTTGTTCAGCCTGGAGAAGAGGAGACTGAGTGCTTTGAGTGCCATTCGGGCTAGCTCAGTGTCCCAGCACCTAGCACTCTTCTGCCTGCCCCAGGTGGAGGCTGGACAGGGACTGATCTCGGCATGGGTGAATCACTGATTGGGTTTGCCTCAACCACTGATGGCTACGGCGTGTGAAGGAGGCAGGAAAATAGGTGGAGGGGCTCCTCCGTGGGGGTAAGGGGTTTATTAGAGCACGGTAAAATCCACAGAGCAATCCATCAAGCCACGTGGTGTGGGGGCCCTTTTGTACCCGCCAACATGGGCGTGGAAAACATACAGTAACCAATAGAACCTTAATTGGGGGGTGTTACAAAGGCGGGGAGAAGGAATTACAGCAAATGGGGTAAGGGGTAGGTGGGGAGAACTGCAGCCAATGGTAAGGCACGAATCACAGCTTCTGGGGTGCTCCCTGTAATTTCAGGGGTTTTGAGCCGCAGGAGCCTCAAACCAGAGGACTTTGCGGTCCCCTAGGTTCTGCTGATCATGGCTCACTGCAACTGAGAGCAGACATCATTGCAGTCTGCAACATCCTGGTGAGAGGAAGCGGAGGAGCAGACACTGATCTCTTCTCTCTGGTGACCAGTGACAGGACCTGAGGCCTGAAATTGTGTTGAGGTGGGTTTAGATTGGATATTAGGGAAACGTTCTTCACCCAGAGAGTGGTTGGGCACTGGAACAGCTCCCCAGGGAAGAGGTCACAGCACCAGCCTGACAGAGTCCAAGAAGCATTTGGACAATGCTCTCAGGTACATGGTGTGACTCTTGGGGATGATGCTGTGCAGGGCCACAGGTTGGACTCAGTGATCCTTGTGGATTCCTTCCAGCTCAGCTTATTCTGTGATTCTGTGATACAGAGCATGATACTGGCTTGTGTTCTTAGCATGACAGTGGCATTTGCTAATTCTAACCTCAAGACCCTTAAATACTTTGATGAAATCAATCTCAAATACTTCAAATGCTTCTTTAAAAACTGCCCATAAATACTTTGCTGTCTGGATAAAGGATACGCATTCATAATTTTAAAATGTAAAGAAAAATGTGAAGTCAAACGAAAATTTGACTATAATCAGAAGTTTTCAAAGAAAAATAAATAGCTTACTTCCATGAAACAGGAAGGCTTTAATGTTGTGATTTTCGGGTTTATAATTGCAACATATATAGCACTTTTAAATACCGTCATATCATCGTGAGACCTGGGAAGTTATAATCATGTCACAATTTTTAAGGAGAATAGTTGTACTTTTGTGTTTTAGATACTTGTGCTTAAAAAACTCAGCACTTCATTTTTAGTTCTTTTTTTTAACCATATAATATATAGTTATGTATTGCTTTGGGAAATTTCAAAAATTAAAGGCTCTAAAAAATTGAAAGATTGGTGTATCTGTATGCAGAAGCATAAACAGATCCTATAAATTATTTTTGTTTTAATTGCTGTCTGTGTTGGTCTGGCCATTGATAAATTGGAGCAGTCAGCTGCTAAGCAGAAGGACTTGAGTGTTGCTTTTTGAGAAAATGAAGCTATTTGTTAATAAACAATATAGCTTTTTCTTTGGGATTACTGCTATGCTTTTCTATCAGTTCTCTCTCTTCTCCTAGTGGGGGCGGGATAGGGTACTTTGCAAAATTTTGTCCACTTTTCACAGAATCACAGAATATTCAGAGTTGGAAGGGACACACAAGGATCATTGAGTCCAGCTCTTTACGTGAATGGCTCATATGGGGAAGGAACCATGACCTTGGCTTTATTAGCAGCATGCTCTACTTAATCCAAGCATCTTTACTATGTATATGTTAAAAAACATAAAGGATTTTATATTGAATGTCATGAGGAGCTTTCAACTATTTTTACAGAAATATCCATATCTTGACTACTCTCTAGGATATAAATAATGAGCACACTTGTTCCTCTCATTTAAATACACAAACTTGTAGAAATATCTTAGGCATCTTTATTTAGTGCTTTCCATTAGTTACTCATATTTAACTGATTGCATTTGGTCTTGCAATTATAACATAATAGTTCATCACTCCTAATTTGTTTCACTCTAGAAATATTATTTTAATTGGATAAACAAATTGTGAGGTAGTTAAAAGAATGAGAATACACCTGTATGGATGAAGACATTGAGGATGACTTTTGAGCTGTGGCAAGCTGCAGCCTGTATAGCATGCCTACAAAGTTGACTACAAAGTGCGTGGGCCTCTCTCTGTCTTCACAGGAGTTCTGTTCTAATGGAGCAGTTGAAACCCTGGAGTTTTTCACCCAGCTAATATATGAAATACGCTGATAATACCATGCAAATTTTGGACTCCTTTTTTTTCCTGCGTTACATGTTAGGCACCATAAAGTCATCACTTTGGACTAACTTAAAATTTTTTATATAAATCTACTAATACCTCATTACCCTTAAGATAACCACTTGCATCCTCAAATTGGACTTGGCTTTGTTCTTGCTCAGTTTTAGGATTTCTTTGTGCCACATATCATAGGCATATAAGCATTTCAGTATAAAGTTCCCCCTTTTTTAAAATGCAACTCTTGTCTTGAAAAAGAACGTTTGAACTTTCAAGGCAGCTGGTCAGGGCATGCTCCTATTCTGGCCTTTGGTCTGCATGCACAAAGACAGATAAATGGATGATGTAGATACCTTGTCTTCCTACAGACAATTGAGAATGAAACATTAATTTAGTAGTCCCAACACAGGTCTTTTTGCGGCAGCTAAACCTTGCTCCCACATCCACAACAGGTTATCCTTCTAGATTCTGTTGCATTTCAGAAGCTGCATAACTGTGACACAGGTTGATGGAAGATGAAAATATTTTTCTCCAGACTAAGAAGCCTTTTTGTATTATCAGCACTTTCATATGGTGCAGGGTTTTTTGACTGAAATATTCGTCTGAAAAAATGGGAAGGAAGCTGAATTTTCTTGATACAGAAAATGTATGTCTTTTTATAATTCTACATAATGGCAGCACAGAACAAAAAGAAAGACTAATCATCAGCTGGTCCATATCATAATTATAGATTGTATTTATTGAAGAAAAAAGAAAATTGGATTAAGACCTTACTTCATTTGGCACTTCCATGGGCAAAAGGGACATTTCCTTGTATTGATTTTCAGATGCAGTTCCCTATTCACCACAATTTGGTTCCTGTAGTAATTGGTATGAAATCAATATTTTTTTATGTACCTCTCAGCCCGCATCCCAAATGAACTTGTTTAAACAGACATTTGTTTAGGTATTACGAAGGATACCTAAGCTCTTTGAAGGGTTGTATACGAACAGGAATTAGAAATTACTCGTTCCTTGGAATTCAAACTGGAATCAACCATCTCAAAGCAAGGAAAGGAAAGCAAGAGCTAATTATAAAATCATTCCAGTTTGTATTCCTAGTAGATTTTGATGGAAAACTAAATGAATCATCTTATCTTTTATTTGTGAGGAGAAGCTTGGAGCAGCTGCTAAGCTTTCTGCAGACACAATGTACATTTAGAGTGATTGGACTCTTCTGGTTGGTTTGCAGGCTGGCCTGCAGTTGTTATGCTCCCTACAAGATGTATTTGCTCAATGGGTCCAGTCATCATGCTAAATGAAATCATTCACTTTGGTTGGCAAATATTGACTCAAGCTGTTACGCTTTTATGTATTTCAGAGACTCACAATGTTTGAGAGCTCAGCAAGCAAACAAGAACAGGTACAGGAAGTTATTGTGATGTTTTGGACTCATGTTTGTTTTTCTACTGCTGGTGTATGTTCTCTATTTTATGTGGCTTGTTGCTAATGACCTTGTTATATAGTGCACTGTGGCTGATAAGGCCAAAGGCTTTAATAGAATACGAATACATTTCACATTTCCACTTGAAGAGTTTAGTTTAATTGTGTTTTGAAATGTACTGTACCCTAAAGGCGCTCTCTCCTCTGTAATGTACTTTCTAGAAATAAAAACTTGTGAAGAATAGAATGTATAATGGGGTAAGGTGTAATGGACAGTTTTCTATTCATTTGGAACTGTATCTGATACTGTCACTCAGCACAAATCTAAACAATTCTGAGCTATGGAGGAAAATTAAAAAGGGGTCAGAAATAAAGGCCTTTCTGAATGTCTGGTATATTCATTTTGCTGAAGGAGAGAAGCAAGGCAAATGCTGAAAAAACTCCTAAAGTTTCTTAACTTTTAAGGAATTGTGTCACTCCAGAAGTAACAAGATGATAGTCTGAATTAAAATTAATCCTCAGAACTCATTGTTGAAGTCAGGCTTGTGCAGTACTGATCTTGAAGAGCTGTTGCTAAAACAGCATTACTTCAAAAAAATTGAGGAGGAAGTGTATGAAGAAGTGTAGAAAAAACTGTATGCTTTAGTATGTTGGGTATTTTTAAAAAATCAAGCCATTATTTCGTTTCCTCATTGGTTGTTTGCAAGTAAATAGAAGTTGCACTGCCAGCATTGGGAGACCTGACCAGAGATGGCAGGAGATGGAATAGCTGGGATGTTTCAAAAAAATTCTGGCCAATCCTAGCTTTCAGTTCCTGGTCTTGAAATAAGATAATTTACCTCATTGAGAGTTTTCTTTATTATTTTATATTTATAGCAACATATTGTTTGAAAATAGGTTAAGGGCATTTATCAGGTTTCTATTAGTGTTGCTAACTTTCTCCTGTTGCCATACTGGGGTTTAAAAGTCATCGTTTTTCGAAACATCTAAGGTAATACTTAGACACAAGTGAAGGAGTTTACATATGGTCAGAGGAAGAGTGGGCAAGCACTTAAACATGAGATATCCTTGGGGGTTACAAAAGGCATGGCTGATGTGAAGTTCAGGGAATCCCCCAACCTGAAAATGGTTGGAGACCGGAGAAGAAATACTGTGTATGCTTGCCTTGTTCTTACTCTTCTTTGAGTGTTCTTTTAGATGCTGTTCAAGACAGAAAACAGGCCTCTGTGTGTAAAAATACATGTGTATCCACAATACTGGGTCCCACGAGAACTACCTGTGGAGTACCAGGCAGAAGTACATACACGTATTTTGTCTTAAACATCCTAACTGTTGTGACAGGAAAACTGTGATTGTGAGAGGGTCCTGTGGGGGTGGGGCAGTGTTGTTTTGAGCCAACTTCCAATTCCATCTAGAGACTCCTGCTCAGCACGCCTGCATCAACTCCCCCCAGTCTGCTCCCGAGGGCGCAAAAGTGCTGGCTGCGCATGTGCAAACATAATGGTGTGAAAAAACTCTCTTTGTCCTCTCTCTCTCCTTGTCTCTCTCTCATTGTTTACCTAAGATCCAAACCATCCATGTGGCAGGATCAATGTGGGATATAAGGACTGATGATCTTCTTTTTTCTCTTTCTTTCCTGTTGTTATTTCTCTTGTCGCTGGCTTTGTTTGGGAAAAGTGTGGCTACCATATTCTACCCCTGGCTCCTTACTGAGGTTTGTTGTGAGGACTGAAGGCTTCTTGAAGTGTGTTGTAAAATTTAAGGGCTTGTTAGCCAACACTTTTGAGACTAAATAGTGGACTAGTTGTCAGAACTAAGATGACTATACAGTAAAGCATGAGAGATTCCAGACATGTGGACTGGTGTCTTTTTTTAGCCTGATGAGAATTTAAAACTAACACCATGCCCCATGCTGAGTGGGCTGTGAAAAACCAACCCCTCCTAGAAGACAGTCCCCAGAATATTAAATTAACAGGCAACAGGATCCTCTTGCATTTTCTAGTATATGAAGAACAAAACAAGGATGTCATCTGCTTTGAGCTTATAACTATAGCAAGACCATTTCTGAGTCTAACCTTAGAAAGATTGACATGCCTATCTGAGAAGATTAATGAAAAAACAGCTTTTAGAGTCTGCTTAGAAGATCCAATTTCCTTAATTTAGCTGTTTAGATTACACTTGGACACCAATAAGTGAATAATCCAGGAAGCACCCATTTAGTAAAACATGACTGAAGAAAGATGGTGCATGAAAAGCAGCATGGCCAGAAAGTCAAGGGATGGGATTCTGCCCCTCTACTCTGCTCTGGTGAGACCTCACCAGAAGTGTTGCATGCAGCTCTGGGGTGTCCAGCCCAGGAAGCACATGGACCTGTTGGAGAGAGTCCAGAGGAGGGTCACAAAAATTATTAGATGGATGGAGTGCCTCTCCTACAAGGAAAGGCTGAGAGAATTGGGATTTTTCATGGTACAGAAGAGAAGGCTTTGGGGTGACCTAATGGCAGCCCTCCAGCACCTGAAGCGAGCGTCCAAGAAAGATGGAGACAGACTTTTTATAAGGGCATGTAGTGACAGGACAAGAAGCAATGGCTTCCAACTGAAAGGCAGGAAGTTTAGATTAGATATTTGGAAGAAATTCTTTACTGCGAGCGACGTGAGTCACCAGAGCACGTTGCCCAGAGAAGCTGTGGATGCCCCATGAATAAAAGTGTTCAAGGCCAGGTTGGATGGGGATCTGAGCACTTTGGTCTAGTGAAATGTGTCCCTACTCATGGCAGGGGGTTGGAACTCCATAATCTTTAAGGTCTCTTCCAACACAAGCCATTCTATGATGCAAGTAGAGTGATGTGTATGTCCTTCTGTGATAAAGTTGAGGTGTGATATCTAAGCAGAATTTATGCATTTTCATTTATATTGTATTGGCTGATATGTGTCTAATACACAGCTGAGACATATACATGGGCCCATAATTTTGTGACACAGGAAAAGGAAGCAGCTTAATTTCTGGAGTGAATGTGGCTATTTAAATCTTATGTGTTCTAAAAGGTAAGCTTCTTGAAAATAAGAGAATGGGAATAGAGAACTTTGGAGTAAAATAAACTGAATCTTGTTTCTAAGATAATTCCAACTTATATTTCTGTTAGATTTTGTAAAAAATCCAGAATCGTATAATGGCTTAAGGAATAGCATGTTGAAGAAGTCTAATCAGCGTACAGAGGTTGTCAGTGAGAAATATCATAGTAATTCAAAGTTGTTCATTTGATAAAGTTTGACCCATAGGTGGAAGAGAAGCTTTACTGTGTAGTGTTTCTTTGAGGCTGCTAATTTTTTTGTGTTGTGAACATGTTAAATAACATGTTTTTAAACTAAACACTTTATCTGTGGAAATGTCATATGTCCTATTGCTTATTTCATAGTTTTTAAGTTTAGGAAAGGCAAGGTTCATAATTCTGTTAAAAACTAAAGAAGTTGAACACCGACATTTTAAAATTCACATTTCAAATTATGGGATCAAAATGAGAAATTATTGGCTGATCTTTAGTCAAAAAATTCTTTGGAATCATTGCTTTGTAACTACAAGAATTTATCTGGCTGAATCCCTGTTTGCTAGAAAGGAGAGTACATAATTGCCTAAAGTTCAGTGACAGAGGTTAGATCACTCAGATCTTTCCTTTTATGAACAGGTTGGTCTGTTCAAATATATGATTATAGCAGACGTTTTCTACCTGGGGATTTCCACTCAGTAAGCTGGAAACTTATCATTCTCTGAAATAGAGCAGAAGACTGAGGATATGACTTTGCCCCACAAAGTTTCCTAAATGGGACTATTGAAATGACACAACTTTCCAAAATTAAATGTGTTGAAGGAGAAAGTTTTCTTAGGCTAAAACATACAACTATCAGTACATGACGTAACTGCAGACAAACAGTGGCATGTTCCATCACTAATGGCTTCTGCAAGAACATGAAACAATTATTTGCTTAGTATGTATCTTTAAACTAAGCTCAAGCTCTCGTAAATTTAAGCAGCAATTGTCAGGAAAAGGTTTGTGCGTTTCTGAGACTTCTAGGAGAAGAGGTAAGAGATGCATAGGTTTTCAGTGTCATGATGTAAAAACACACCTTCTCTTAGAGAGCTAATGGCTTCAGTGTTTTGGTTTTGTCAGTTGTGAATAGTAATTCATAACTCTCCAGCACAATCTGAGGATATAAGTGGGGATCAAAAACTTTACGAGGTGTAATCTAGCAAAATATTGAAAACTTAAACCAAACTGAAATCTGGGAGGTTATTCAGTATAGGTTTCTGTGAAAAAAGTGTTGGGGTTTTGTTTTGTTTTTTTTTGTTTTGTTTTCCAGAAAATTCTGTTGATTGCTTACTGACATTCTGCATATATTTTAATGCACATTTCTAAATTTATGCATCCCCTATTTTAATCAAACACCCTGTTTCTTCAAAAACTGCTCTTTTCCCATATGCCTAAAGATGAGTACAATTGCTTTGGTTCAACCTGAAATGAATAAATATATATGTATATTTAAAAGTGAAAGATTCCTGAAGTAGAAGCAATTCTGTAGGCATGAAAATGCATGACAGCTTTGTAGTTGTGCCTTTTCTGAACTCCTATTCTAGAGTAATATATTGTCTCTGCTGAAGGTAGGAGTGCGGTAGTAGTGCAACATTTCAAGTTTCCTTTTATGAGTACAGTGACATCATTTGTACATATACAAGCATACAAACTACTCAGTCTCTAAATTCTGGTTACTTGAGAAGATATGGCTTTAAAAAAAGGAAATAAATCTCATAGAAGATGCTTATCTGCACTTTCCATGCTATACTTGCCAACCATATCCTTTTCTGCTTCTTCATGAGTTATCACAGAATCACAGGATGGGTAGGGTTGAAAGAGACCACAGGATGTCATCTGGTCCAACCTCCCTACTCAAGCAGGGTCGTCCTATAACATGTGGCAGAGGATTGTGTCCAGACAGTTCTTTTACATTTCCACGGTGAGGGAGACTCCATACCTCTCATTCAGGTGGAACTCCCTGTGCATCAGTTTGTGTCTGTTATGTCTTGTCCTATTGCTCAGCACCACCGAGCAAATCCTGGATCCATCCTCAACACTGTCCCCCTCAGATACTTACATTCACGAGATCACCCTCTAAACTGTCTCTTCTCAAGGCTGAAAAGACCCATCTTCCTCAGCCTTTCTTCATAAGAGAAATGCTTCTGTTCCTTAATAATCTTTGCAGCCCTTTGCTTGACTCACTTCAAGAGCTCCATGTCTCTCTTGTACTGAGGAGCCCAGAACTGGACACAGCACTCCAGATGTGCCTCACCAGAGCACAGTAGAGGTCCAGGTTCACCTCCCCTGACGTGCTGGCAATGCTCTTCCTGATGCACCCCAGGACACCATTGGCCTTCTTGGCCCCCAGGGCACACTGCTAGCTCATGGACAGCGTGTTGTCCACCAGGACCCCCAGGTCCTTCTCCACAGAGCTATTTTCCAGCAGATCAGCCCCCAGCCTGTGCTGGTGCCTGGGGTTATTCCTACCCAGTGCAGGACCCTGCATTTGCCTTCGTTGAAATTCAAATTTTTCTAAACTGGATCTGTAGCATCTAAGTACAATTTACATATGAAAGGGGATTGAGACCTTTACAGCTAATGTAACTGCTATAACAAGGTCTTTACAAGGTAGCAATACTTAGCAGCCAGTAAGCATTTGGGCTGTATATTTTCCTTTCTTGATACAGGCTGAAGGAGATTACAAAGAGAATGCTTGTGATTGGAAGGTTGGCTAAATCCTCAGTGGTACTCTAATCTTTCCCAGTTCTTAGTAATACTTTCACTGTGTGTCTGGCACCAACTGTATTAGAAATGTGAGTGAAGGGCTGGCATCATTCTCCACCAGAAAGTACCTGATTCATTCCCCCACTGTCCTGTATGAAAGCACAGAGCAGAAAGGAGGTCATTTGAAGGGGGAGACCCCTCCTCTGCTACATGCCTTCCCATCCATGGGCTTTCAGCCTGTTGTTTCTCTCTGAATGTAGGGTATTGTTGCTATTTTGCTCTAGTTCTATAATCTTTGTGTTGGGGCAATGACAGTCCTTGAACATATTTATATTGCTGCTTTTACTCCATCAGCCTCAGCCTTACTCCAGCTTAAAGGTTAAGTTCAGGAAACAATAGCATTTGGATAAACAGAAACATTGCTTAATGGTATATGACCCTTTTACACTTGAAGAAGCAACTGCTCCTTTCCTCCATGCCCAAAACTCAACAAATTTATTTCAAAAGGGACGGTTGAACTTCCACTAACCAGAATGCAAAGTCAAGATGGCTAATAATTTGTAGTTGAGAATTGGTTTAGATCGACAGGACTGAGGAAGAAAATATAGGGTCATGGAATCATTTAGGTAGGAAAAGACCTCTAAGATCACTGAGTCCAATCATTATGCAGGTACTGCAAAAGCTAAGTGAAGCTTTAATTAATGTTAAAAGAGTATTAACATTAAGAAATTTAACATTTAATAATATTAAGAGTAGTGAAAAACAAGAAAAAGAGAATGTAACCTTTGTAACATCTCAAAGTTTGTAATCACGCCATTTTTTGCTATTGTGAGGATACTGCTGATAAGATAAAAGAGGACATGTTTTCTGTTAGCAATTTGGTCCAGCATTCATCATGTAATGATGCTGCTGAATTAGAGCCAAGGTCTGTAAACTGCTAATGAAGATAAGTCTTTTTTATTTAAAAGGAACTAGGTTTGCATGGATGTCATGAAGACACACAAGTCTGTTTCCTCTGTGTTGCCGGAAGCACTAGTATTCATGGGTACCAAGGGAAACCTTTGAGTCCAAGGCCAGTGTTAGTTTACACTGTATTAATGGTGGGTGAGGTCTGTACTGCGCCTGTATAGTGCCCGTTCATATTGAGAGAATATGATACTTTGTAGACCTCTTTTTTTTTTACTTTTTCACCGTGTACTTGAAAAAGAGATTTGTAAATTTGTGATCTCTGTTGTTTGTTAGAAGAAATATTGGCAATAATTTAAGATGTACCTGGCCCAGTTCATTGAAATTGTATATTAAGAAGGAGAAGATGGGAAAATGCCGTGTCTGGAATTTTGAAAGAGGATACATATAATTCTGGATTATATACCTTAATAACAACTGGATAGAACAAGGGAGGGAGGGAAGAAGGAAGGAAGGAAGGAAGGAAAGAAGGAAGGAAGAAAGAAAAAGAAAGAAAGAAAGAGTAAGAAAGAAAAAGAAAGAAAAAGAGAGAGAAAGAGAAAGAAAGAAAGACACCTCTCAGTAATGCAGAACACAAAACGTTGGAATGAATTGACTTTCACTGTGCCACAGACCATATCAGCTACAAGACTGGTAAGGATTTTGTATCTGTCCACTTGTTGGTTTGTCAGGGCAACATTTGTTGGTTTTTAAATCTATTAATTCTTTATGGTTGGTGAACTCCCTCATTAAAAAGAAGGAAGATATGGATTTTCCTTGAAGTATTGCCATACAGTGTTGTTTTCTGTGTTTTATATCTGAGTCATGATAGATATGATTAGGTTATACAAATAATGCAAAACTCAGTTGCAATGTATGATGTAATTGCTAGATTATTTTTTATAATACCAGTAATTATTCTCTGTATTCTTTCTTCCTTTTTTTTCCTTTTTTTAAGAAATTGGAATTGCATGACTTTCAAGGAAGAATGCAAAGAAATTTCTTTAGGGGTAATGAATTTGATGTCTTTTTTCCGATAGCTGCATTGTCTGCTGTGGAAGAATACATCAGTTCTGTTTCCAGTCATGATGACACCCAGGGCAGGTTTTTCGATTGAGCTGAACATTGGTCTTGTTGAATCATTTGACTGACTGTGAGTAATAGATCCACGCACTTCCCCTGGGAAAAGTAATTACTGCACGCAACGTGCACCTCTCATGGAAATAACAAAGTGCTTCACAGTAAGGAGCATGGAATCAGTCAAGTCAGGAATAGACATGAGCTTTGAAGATAATATAAACTATGTTTTCTTGTTGACAAAATACTCAAAGGCTTTTGTTTATGCTTTTATTCTAAGCAAGGCTTCGCAGACATAAATCAATATGGCAGCATTTGAATGTCAAGAACTAACAAGAACTCAAACACTAAGTATAGTTTTCAGCACTTCATAACTACTCATTATGTTTATTTCCCAGTTTTCTTTGTTATTTGTTTCCTGTCTCCATTCGGAGCCAACGCATTTTTGGCTTTCAGTTTGAAGCGTGAAGCACTGCCAATCAGCAGGAAATATAATACAGATAAGATTCATATGAAGTCTTTTGAACTGCTAAAATCTCTGGATGGGAAATGGATGTTAAATTGTTTACATTTGGCACAAGAAGAAAAAGTTCCATTTTTAAATTCAAAGCCTCTCCACCTTTGCAAATGAAAACAAATCACATGGGTCATATAGAGTTCCGCTTCTGTAAAATCCATCATAAGTCTGATAAAAGCTTTTGTGAACCAGCAATTTTATCTGCAGCTTGCTTGAAAGTCATTCTACAGCTTAAAAGGAAATGGCCCTTTGCCCTGTGTCCTTTAGAAAAGTACTGTATCAGTAACATGTTCATGGCATAGTAAAAACAATAAAATATTAAGAACGGTTTTATTGGTGTTTTAATCTCTATGCTATGCATAACTTTAAATTTTTCATATTAGTCCTGTACTTTTAATTTATTGAGGATATATATCCAAAGCTTATTACCCCGGGATCTGTTTCTACTTTGCCTCGTTTCATTTGCAAAGAGTCTTTGTGGAAGACACTACCCACCCCCAAATTCTATGGTTCTATAAATTTGCAGGGTGCAAATAAGGGAAATACTCTGTCCCAGTTTTCTGAAAATTTAGTAGCATTGGAACTAAAAATCAGTGTTCAAATTAGTGGGGTGCTTTTATATCAGCTCTTACATGTGTGCAGGATGTAGCACACAGATTCTGGATGGCAGCAAATCTCAGAGATGAAGTTGGGAACAGCATCTCCTTTGGAACAGTTGAGCATTGCTAATGAGTACGAATCATATGGCAAATCAGAGAGTGAGAAGCAGTCACAAACTGCAGGCTGTTATGTGGAACCTCTTATATTTCAAAGCCAACAGAAAGGGTAAAAACTGAAAAAGATGTTCAGGACAGGCTTGCCAGCAAAAAAGCACTTCAGCAATTGAATATCCTCTCCTGGATCTGCAGGGAAGGAAACCTGTCTGGAGGAGCAGCTTAACCTTGAAGACTTGTGACATTTTTGGGGTCAGATGGAACACACTGTCGATGACGGTTATGGTTGACTAGGCAGAAATCTAATTTATGAAGAAAAATCTCTTGAAATTATAATTAAGAGTTATGCAGTTGGCAGAAGCATTATTTCAGGGATAGGACTTAAGCTACTGCTTATGCTCTTGTCTTCTTTGGATCACTAATGCAGGAATTTTCATATGAAACATGCTTCTTTCTGATGTCTTTCCAAAACAGAGGTCATAGAGATACAAACTTTGTTGAATACTAATGAATCCTAAACCATCCTGGCTGCATGTTCTCAAGGATGTTGTAGCCAAGTGGCTGGGGATACATAAAATCCATAATTTTTGTTTCAAGGAAATTTTAGGCCAAATGTCTGAGTATTGCTAAATTTAGTGCATGTGGATATTGTGAAAATTTTACCTATCTCAACTAGCAGCTGCAACCTCATTGAATTCCATAGAAGTTTAGTGCTAACTGGGACAGAATTTAACTCTCTATTAGAGAATATTGGAGAAATAGTGTTATCATATAGATTAAGAGATATATTTTGAGATTATGACTTGAAGATACTTGATAAAGATATGGTATTTCTTTCCAAAGTATCTGAGTAGCCATTATTTGGATTTTTGACACAGCTTTCAACTAACATTGTAGGTTGTTGGGAGGAAAGGGTCAAAAGCAGAAGACTTGGGAGGAGAGGATAGATTTGCTGAAGTGACCTTGCAGCTGGGAATACCAAGGCCTGGAGAATATCAGTGTGAGAAACCATATATTAAATCTGCTGTTTATCCTGTATCTGTCTGGGGCAGTAGAATTCTCTGTGTAGAGATAGCATAGGTGTTTACAGAGGCCCTATCCCAGACGTGCCTGAGCTCCCTGTTGGGAGAGAGATCAAAGCAGAGCCCATAAAAAGCACAGGAGATCACAGCATGGTGCTAAACTCCGCGTGCGCAGGCCCTGGATAAACGGGCACAGCAGCAGCCCTGCCGCCCGCTGGGATTGGACTGAGCCTGACGGCGTCCGTGCCCTCGTTCTGTGTGTCTCTGCTGCCCAGCCTTGTTTCAGGATCCTCCAGTCAGTGAGGTAATGGAGTAAATTTATTCTTTGCATTTCAGCTGTGGTGGTTTTTGTTGTTTTCGTCACCTGCCTGTGTCGATTCGCACACAGGTGTTTGTGTAATCTTGCCCTTGTGTAATCTTGTCTTTAACTATAGGAGGGCTTTAACTTTTGTAATTTTGTATGCAGAACAAGGAGCTTAATCACAATTTTAATTCTTTACAGTTGCTCTTGATGTTCCTGTAGCTTTTAAGGAAAACTTCCTGAAGGAAGGTTAGGGAAAACATGAGACCACTCATGAATGGGGTAAGGAACCTGATGAAGACACAGAAAAAGCCACAGTACTCAATGCTTCTTTCATTTCATTCATCACTGCTAAGACATGCCTTACAGAAGCCGGGGCTCTGAGACCAAAGGGAAAGTCTGAAACAAGGAAGACAGTGTCAGTCTAGATAGAGCACGTGAAAATTTGGACATAAGTCTGTGGGGGCTGATGGGTTGCACCCACAAATTCTGATGGAGTAGGATAATGCCATTGCAAGGACAATCTTGATTGTCTTTGAAAGGTTATGGGAATTGGGAGAGGTTTTTGCAACCTATAAAATAAAAAATATCATTCCAATCTTAAGCTACATGCTACTTGGCATCATCTTACGACCTCATATAGTGATAGAGAATATACTCATGGAAAACATTTCCAGAAACACAAAGGACAAAAAAATGATTAGAGGTATCGGCATATATTTATGACGAGAAAGACATTTTTAACAAATCTGATGGCCTTCATGAAAATAAGGAAGCTGATCTTGTTTCCCTTGACTGTACTAAGGTCTTTGACACCCTCATAGACAAGTTGACAAGGTACAGATTAGATAAACAGATAGGCAGGTACATTGAAAACTGGCTCAGTCGCTGGTCCAAGGGTGTTGTGATTGGAGGCACAAAGTCCACCTGGAAGCCAGTCATCCACAGTTTACCTCAGGGGCTGCACCAAAGCCACTGCTGTTTAATGAACTCCTCATTAATGAACTCTGCACTGAGACAGCGTGTGCCCTCAGCAAGCTTGCAGACAATACAATACCGTGAGGAGTGCTTGATATGCCAGAGGGTTGTGCTGCCATCCAGAGGGACCTTGACATCCTGGAGAACTGAGAAAAAGTAATCTTGTGCAGATCTATTAAAATATTATTATTAAAATATTAAATCCTGTCCCTGGGGAGGAACAGTCTTAGGCACCTGTACACACTACCCAGGAGACCAGTTGAACAACAGCTATGCTGAGAGACACCCGGGGTTTCAAGGGAAAAACAAGCTGACCACTAGCTGGTAAAACACCCTCTCATCAGAAAACAACCAACAGCATCCTGAGTTGCATTAGGCAGAGCACTGCCAGCAGGTTGAAGAAAGTGGTTGCTCCCCTGTACTCAGTACTGGTTAGGCCATGTCTGGAATGCTGGGTTCAGCACTGGGTGTCCCAGAGTTGAGGGGGAAAAGAAATATAGCAATGAATTTAGAAGCAATGCTTGATGTCCTGTAATACTTTTCTTTCCATTATAGTTCCCTATTTCAAACTGGAATCTTGTCATTTAGAATATTTTCATGTGTCCCTTTAAGATGTTGGTGTGGAGTTTTGGATGATATAGGAACATGGTATGTATGCCTTTCCTTCTCTAAAAAAATAAATCCTGTTTACTTTTGTATAAACAAGTGGTTCATTTGTTTATTTTTTCTTTTTTCTTCTTTCTTTTTTTTTTTTTTTAACTTATGTACTTGCTTATGATGCAGGGAGGCATATGTTCAGTAAAGATTGGTAGCTGGCATCAAAATGCCAAGAAAAAAAGCCTGGAAGATTACTCAGTAGGAAATCCTTTACACTGAGTAGCATTGATTGGACATGCTTTTGAAAGAAACTTCAGGTTTATAACTTGTCACAGTGAGACTTGAATCTCCTGATTATTTCCTTGCTTGTTTGGCTAACTGCAGTGGTTTCAAAAACTTATTATGTCTTTAGACACCTCTTTGCTGTGAAGTCAGGAGCAGCTGTGAAAGGAAGTGTTGTGCAGCTCTGAGAATTCAGGGTGTAACAATGAACACACTTGTCTGCAAGATATGAACAGGAGAATGTCTATGTGGTTGTCCAGTACTGTGTGCTGTGATATTTGACCTAGCTCAGGCACTGGAAACCTTCTTAATGTGGTTATTCACATCAGTGAATTTGCTCATTGTGAAGTGGGTTGAATAGCTCTGTTTCAGGTCTCTGCTTTGATCACAAGGATGTTTTTGTGTACTTTTTTTTGTTGTTATTGGTAATACTAATACTCCTGGTCCTATCCTGCACCTTGTGGTGGTTAGTATCAAGGGAAAGTTGTTACTGGTTTGTGTACAGGCTTCTACACTGCTGCGCTTGAGGAATGAGGGAAGAAGGAAAACTGTGGCCTGTATCCACTTTATTTTTTTCACCAGGTCCAGTCAGCAATACCCACTGCACAAACAGGCAAAAATATAATCTGTCTGGAACTACTCAAATATCTGACAGAATGGGAAAAAAGTTAAAGGACAGGGAATCTCAATTGAAGTTTAATTAATTTAGTAGTAGTTTAATGAGAACATGGGCATAAGCATTTGCTTTTGGGAAAGCTGCTTGGGGTATTTTATGTAGATTTCATGAGGCAATTTCCTTTTCAAAAGACAATAAACATAATAGAAACTTGGTGAGAATAGGCCATTTTTGGCCAAAAGCATCATCTGGCTTTGGAATTTGAGCTTTTGTTTCCATGGAGCCCAGATTCCAGTTATGATACTTGTTAAGTTAACTAATATTAAGTGTAACTAAATAAAATCTATATAACCGAGTAGGTCTGACAGTTTTTGTCGAACTACTTTGAAAATGAAATTATATTGGTGATAGTGTAGCATTTGCCAAAACAAATACAGTCCTGATCCTTATCTTACCAGGTGTAGGAGTTCTCAGTGGTTTTGTATTTCTTTACAGATTAGGCTTTGCCTTCTCTCTTCAGCCTATGCTATAGCTGATCACCTTCATGAGGTGGCATCTCTCTGGCAGGTTCTGCTTTACAATAGTTACAGTTTGCTGACTTGATCTATGACTTTTTGAAGTAGCTCGTAGGGTCACAAAGACTGAGAAAGAGCATAGTGTTGCTTTTGTCATGAGGGGTGTGTCATTCAATGTGTACACACAAAAAAAGTTGTCCTAGAAGAAGGTAACCCAGCACTTTATGTGTGTCAGGTCACGTAATGGTGGGATGGCCACTTTGCATGTTATATTTCACTTTTCCTGCATGCCACTGACAATGATCAGGAAACACCTTTGTGTTATCAATGCCTGAGATCCCTACAAAGGGAAGTGAAGTAGGTGGGGGAAGCACCAGGAGACTGACCATCCTCCCAGTTGTGAAGGAAGACAGAGACATCCAGATTTATTGTAACATAGGAAGGATTTCCCTTTTACCCCAAAGCTTTCTCTGTGATACAAAGAGTATTGATATTAAAGTAACTCAGAAAATTATATTTTTTACCCTTTTGACCATGCTGCTCACTCCCTTTACCAAAACATGCCTGAGGCAAATGAAGTGGAAAAAAAAGCCTACACCAAAATATTGTAAAATAGCACCTGAGGTGCTACAGGTGACCCCGTGAAGTCTGATAATAATTATTTTTTAATGTTGATCAGTGAGTGTTTCAGCAGTGGCTCTCACTATGGGATGTTTCTAAAAACTCTGAATAAGTGTTGAGGAAAATTTTTCTAGGTCACATATGCTGTCCAGAAATCTATCAATGCAATTTGCTCTTTCACTGAGAAACTATTAGAGATCCAGGGTCTTAAACAATTGAAAATGATCATGATATCATGAGGACAGTTTAGGAAAAACATTTTTTTCACAGGAATGTGAATCATATATAATTAAAATCACAGGTTTCTGGTTAGGAAGGCAAGTGGACAGCCATAAAATTCAACAATTATATGTTACCTGATTTATATTTTCTAAATGTGAAATTTCTTCCAGATCTAAATTAAGGAAATTTTTACAAGCTATTTAATTTTATATCAAAACATTCCAAGTCATGTTGACTGTTCATAGTCATCTGTTTCTCTGTTCAATTCCTCCCAGAGTTAGAAAATTATGCCTTATTTCAAAATTGGATTAATCTAATTTCACTACCCAGCTGTTGATTCTTATTACACCCTAGGCAGAAAGGTTAAAAAGCTTCCCAGTATCAATTATCTTTTCCTTTTGTGATTTCTTATACACAATTATCAAGACACATCTCAGTCTGTATTCTGAGAGATTAATGATTTGAGGTCTTCTAAATCTCACTTCAAAAAACCTCTTCCTTCCAGAATGCAGAGAATATTTCTCTGCCTGTTTTGAAGGGTTCTACCCCCCTGGACAACACTGGTTTTGACCTTCGTCCATGGAGAAAATTACCTACCCTCCGAGAAGAATTAGAATCTACACTGGTGTGAACTAAATGATAGAATATTATGTAAGATTGCCACAGGGTGAAAAATTTAGAGGTTTTGGGTTTGTTAATGTAGTAAATAGATAAAAGCTAAAAACTTCAAAATAGAGGATTGTTGTTGTTCTCCAGGCCTTCTTCATCTTCTTCTACCACTCCATATTTTGCAGTGAAAGTAGTTTAAGGTGATTGGATGAAAAATTCCACAGTTCCTCTACATGCAAGAGAGTGATTTATTGAACATTGGTAGAAAAGTAAAAATACCTTTCGTTTTAAACTTTCATTGGGTGATTTACCTTTAAAAGGGCTGTGTAATCTTGATAATGGGGCTTTCTTCTGCATTCTCTACTGGGTGCTGTGTCTAGCACTCTGTTCCTCTGATAAGACTTAAATAAATAACTATCTAGAAGCAGAGAACCTTGAAGACTCCTCTCATCTTTTCGACTTTCTGGCCAGGACTCTATAAATCTCCCTAATCAGGGGAGATACAACTAAATCACAATAAAGTAATATTCCTTCAGTCCTTCTTCCCATTTACGAACATTTACCCTGTCTTTTTGGTGATATGAGTAGTAGAACAGAACAACAAAATGGACCAACGCTAGAGCTTGGCCACGAAAAGCACAAGTGTTATTGAAAAATTACTCATCCGAACAGTGAAGTCATAACATCTGTTAAGGAGAGGTAAGGGAGTGGTACAAGTCAATTTGTTGGTGAACTTGCAGCAGGATGGTCTCTATCTGATTTATTCATTATGTGTTGGCAGCTTAATTTGTGCACCAAGAATCAAACACATGAACTTTGGACAGAGACTTTGTTTTTTCTTTTTTCAATTGCAACGAGGTAAGTCACTTCTTGGAGAAACAAACTGTTTTTGTCCCTTTCATTTATACAGAACCTGTGAAAAAAAACCACACATCATGTGTGTTACCTAAGCTGTATCAACCAACAGTTAGTTTATGAATCTTTGGCCTTTTAGAAGCATGGTATCCTTACAAGTCAGATATTAGAGAAGATAAAACTCTTAGGGATGTATTGCACTGAATGGAGAGGATCTGTGGTATGTGAAATAAATTTCTACATCCTCAAAGATGTAACAGGAATGACCCTTTAGTCTGTGCTGAGAGCAAATCTGTGGTGGCACCTCTTTCCAGAAGTGGTCTTAGCCCAGGGCAGAATTGTTGATGTTAGGAGCAGGGAGAGTGACTACTTAAACTGTGGCATGACCATTGGTAGCTCATGTAATGGCAGCAGCCCATTTGATTGAGGGATGGCAGGTTCTAGGGTGCATCACTGGATCGTCCATTGAGAGATGTTGGAAATGAAGAGACTGTTAGTGGTCAGTGCTGGGTAGAGGATTTTGGCGCTGCAATGACGGAAAGTGCAAGGAAATCTGTTTACAGCTCTTCAAGCACTGTTGTTAGTGGACCTATTTACCGATCTTTGCAAGTAGAAGTAGTATTTCACATGCCTGAAGCTTTAAAGTACTCCCTTGCCATCAAGCCCAGAAATGCTCTAAAAGAGAAGTGAAATGTAGAAGAATACTGTGGCTATTAAAGGTTAATCAAGTTGATATGTAAATAGTACCCTGGCATATCTTTGTATAGTTAACATATTACAAAACATGTTAAGTACACAAAATAAGTAATGTGTATAGAAAGAACACCTGCTGATGTGCTTGACTGGTTGCTTAATATTGGTAAGTGTGTTGCAACAAGGTCACCATGTCAATATAACATTATTTAAATTGATGCTTTTATGATGGGATAAGGGAACAATAAAGCAGCAATTGCTTATACCCTGAATACGAGACACGTTTGAGCAGATTTTATAGCTGTAAATTCATAAGCATTTCAAAATTAGAATTTTAGATGTAAATTATTTTCAACTCTATTTTCTGTGTGCTGAAAACAGATATAGTAAAAAACCCAAACCTGTCACCAGTGGCTTATCGTATAGCAGTTCTTTTCCCACTTGTCTCTTAAAAAATAAGAATACAAATGGACTTACATACAAGCCTATTTTATGTTACTTTATATGTAAACTCCTTAATGTGTAGGAGGAAAATCAAGAAGATTAAGGAATATTAGAGGTCAGTATTATTTAACACACTCAAAATTAGTTTGATCCTGTGGAGAAATATTGATGACAAGCATCAAATCAACTTAGGCATTCTTTTGATGTTGAAGCCTCCTTATGGGGTTTTAGGATAAAGGCAAATTCACTGGTTTCTTACTTTAGTGTAATCCTGAGCTAGTCATACTTGAACGTGTGTGTTACAAGAAAGTGTAATCATGAATTTAAAGCAAGAGCCTTATTCTGAAATTAGCAGGTACTGAAGTAAAGTATGTCAAATGAATATTTCATTGTTGTGATGCAAGTCATATTTCATTTAGAAATTAGTTTCTGAGAATTGGGTACATAGGATGAACTGTAAGGAAATTAGGATTTACTGAAACACATAGAGCAGTCTGACTGTACAATCTGTGTGGGAAATAAGGTTCAAGACTATTTTAGGCCACAGGAACTGTTTTACCCTTACAGAATTGTAGCTGAGAGAATAGGGAGAATTAAGACTCCACTGTTTGTTTCTCAATATTTGGCTATCAATTAGGAGTGCAGGCATGTAAATAGTTTTTGAGACATGAAAGTACTGTTTCTAGTTTAGTCTTTCCTAGTTCCCAAAACTGCCATAGGCTCTCTAATGCTTATCCACATTATAGTGGATTTAGTAACAAAGTACGTCTGGCTGTGTCTCTTGCGTGAAGTAAACCTTAATAAGCTTTTCTTTGTGCATTTAGCACTGCTATTTGGTTGCATTTTCCCTTTCCTTTTTTCCCTTTTCCCTTTTCCCTTTTCCCTTTTCCTTTTCCTTTTCCTTTTCCTTTTCCTTTTCCTTTTCCTTTTCCTTTTCCTTGATGTGTCTCCTTAAACAGTTGCAGTAAGATGATAAGTATTAGGTGTGTGACAGGGATCATAAAAAGTATAATTTGAATTTATATTTAAGCTCAGTCTAAATGTTCTGCTACATATCTGTGTTAGTTTTAACATAAAAGGCTAAGATGAATGAGACTTACATTGCAATCACAGCTGTTTCAGCTATCTCTAGAATTGAAGCTACATGTAGCCAGATACAGCAGACTTTTGGGAGAAGGAACGTAAATATGAACAGCAGTTGGCAGACAGAATGTATTTGTAGTGCAGCAGCATCATCCTCTTTCATCCATGTGCTCATACCCCTCAGAAATGAAGTTTTCTGTTGCTTCAGTATCTAATCCTGTCTCTGTCTTTGCATTCCTAACTTTTGGGCACTGTATTTGGGAGGTCCCTGTGTGACATGACTGTATAGTGATTAAGATCACTTGGCAGTACACATGATGTCAAGAGATAATATAAGAGTCTTTATCAGTATGAGGTCTGTTATTTTGATAAATAGATGTAGTAATTTTACTAAAGTGTTCTGTTTCATGATGAATGTTCTTAGTCTTTTGAAATTAAATGACTTGATTGCAGTTCTTTTCAGATTTTCTTTATTTCCCTATAAGCATGTTTAAAAATCAGAACTCCAGTCCGACAATTTCTTACCCTCCAATATCCCTACATCTGGAGCTGCCAGCATGAACCTATATACTGTGTACAGTGCTGTATCTTTTAAGAGGAAACATAAAAACTTGTGTGCATAAACTTGGACTTTTTCAGACTTCAGTCCGTGTGGTGACCTGTAATGATGGGGAGAGTGTCTTTTTAGCATTTTTTCAAAAATATCAACATTAAGTAAAACATCTTTGTTACTCAAAGTTGTAGTACAAAGTGTCTTCTTGTGCGACCATTAGAATTTGTCTCTTTATCGCTAAGCAGTTTTTCACAAATTTTTAATTTTGTGATTTACTGTAAGTATGAAGAGAAGAAATGAATATTAGGAAATACTGGTGAGGCAAAATGAATAATTTTCCCACTCCACCTTCCTTCAAATTTAAGGACACTGTAATTTATTCTTACCCGACACTTAGCAAAAAGCGGCTCCTATTTAATCTTTGTAATCCTGGCTTTGAAGCTACTGCTGCTTTGTAATTTTCTTTACGAGTAGCAATCACAGCAGTGGTTTTGATTAAATGATTACCCATGGGCCTGCTCTTGAATGAAATGACAGATGTACTCTGCTAGGATCTAAGTAAATGCTGTGAACTTAGTAACTTTCTACAGGGTGAGCAAGTTCAAAATATCATTATCTATTATTATTGGGAATTTTTTTGCAACATGAAGCATGACATATTACTTTATTTGACTAGCTTTCTTTATATGGGGGAGCAGGGAAAAACCCTAGCCTGACAGAGGCCAACCTTCCACAGCACTTGTTGCAAGTATGTGTGCATCGATGTAAAGCGAGTGGCAGTGTCAGCAAGTGCTACCTGAGCAAAGGCTTGAAGGGTCTGAACACTTTTCTGCCTTTCTCTGTTGTGCTTTAAAGTCTCAATTTCCTCGACAGATTTTCCAGAACTATGTGAATCATGTCAAATCTTCTTCTATTTTGAGGCTGACAGTTTTCTGAAAGGAAATTCTAAAAAACATCACCATGGGAATATTTAACATTGTGTTTGCTCTTAGGTTTCCTCCATTTATTTGCAGGCACTTTTGTGTGCTGAAGTATTATTTTCAGTGGCACCCACAATAAAAGCAGCATAAGATGAAACATTTGCAACTTCAGGAAAATTAGTGTGAAAAGCTAACAATCTCACTGAGTTTATCCTATGCAATTGTTTTGCAACTTTGTAATTATTCTTTATTTTTCTTGACTTCCCATAGCAACTTTTTTTCTTCTTTCATGTTAAAAAAACCCCCTGTATTTGAGTGTGATAGTTGTTTACAGGTTACATTGGCAGAAAGGAACAAAGGTAAATGGTTTCCCACAGCAATATCTAATACCCAGTGGAACTGACATAACTCTTCCTCGTATTGTGCTGTATGGGAACTCTTCAGTTTCATTAAAATTTGCAATTAACCAAGAGCCCAGAGCTTGAATCTGGAATTATGCAGGTATTATTTGCCTGGTGAGGAAAACAAAAAAGCAGTGCCTCAAAAATTATTTAGCCTATCTTTGTTTCCCCAAAGAAAGCAATAATAATTTTTTTATCAATTGCATGGAAAATATATTTCCTTGTCTGTTAATGCCACATAAGAGTCTAAATGTGCAAATTGCTGTCTCCCTCATGGCCTTTGCTACTGTGCCTTTACTTCTTTGCTCCTTACTGTTGTGTAGAAGTCTACCAGCCTTTAGTAAGAGTGTAACTTCTGGAAGTGGGAGAAAGCAAAGAACTGAAAGAATCTGAAAGAAAGGAGTAGGTAAATGGAAAGGCCAAAGGAGAGAAAGGTAACAAGAAGCTGAGAGACAATTTCTTCTACCGAGTAAAACCCAGACAAAACAAAATCAGGAACAAACCAGAAAGGAATATCAATAAAAAAATATTAGAAGAAAACAAGGGATACTAAAATACTCCTGATATTTCATCATGGTCAATATTAATGTCAATAAGGTCATGTTTACCTTATGGTAATACTCACAGGTTTCAGTTGTGCTGTGCACTTTCTGTGGAGATGCTGCCCAATTGTTTCTGCAGACTGATCTCCCACTTGCTCTCATTGACCAGACCTCCCAGTTGTCCTTTACTCTTTCCATCCTTTTCTTTTCTCACGAAACAGTCAAAGAGAGTTCCTATTTTCACCCATGATTTGCTTCAGCAAAGCTGTGCTGTCTTTGAAAATGTGTGGGTTTTGGGAACAGAAGAACCAGTGATGAAAGGAAGAAAAAAAAGAGATGAAGTCATGTGACAAAGAAAAAAGGAGATGAAGACTGAAGTGTCAGGAGGTTACTTCCCATAAGCTTCAATACTGGACCTTCTGGCATAATTGTGAAGTCATTTCTTCTCCTTACTGTATCAGTATGGTCTAGCTTAGTTTAAAAACTTAAAATAATTTCATTTTAAAAATCTGGATCATCCTGAGAGAGATGGTCTAAAGAGTAATTTTTGTATGTGACTATTCAACAGGTCTCAGGAAGGAGTATTCTTCACATGTGGTTATGAGCAGTGATCTCTAACCAAGTTTAGCTGCAATGAGAACAAGATTTTTAACATAGCTTAGCTTTTAACACATTAGTACTTTGCTGGAAATTTGCAAGCCTAGTGTAAAGTCCCACATATTTTTGAAAATCCTAACTTTTGAAAGCAATTTTTAGGTCAATGTGGTACGTATAGCATAGTGTGGTGTATTTAGGCAACACTGGGACATCTTTTAGCTTGCTTGGTAGTTAAGTCTTGTTGACAATTAAGTCTTTTAATAAAATCACAAAATTCCTTGGGTTTTTTTTTTTCTGCCAGGGAATGCTAATCAGCTAAATGCCTTTTGCACTCTCTGCTTGCTACAGAAACAAATTTAGGGGGAGCTGCTCCTCTAAAAGTTTCTTATGTAGATATTAACATGATTAAATGGGCATGCTATTTTACATGAGAGAGAAAGAAACAAGGAACACAGGAATCTTTCACATTGTTTCATGCACATGACAGATGAATCTGTGCGATTCAGGCCTCATGTATAACTTGTCTACAGGCATGTATGTCTTACTTGCAGAACTGTCCGTTTGCCTTAGTAGATTGCTCTTAGTGTGGGAAAAAAAAAATAATGCCAAAATGCAACAGAGTGTACAATATGTTTGACTTAGTCGAAAAATATGCTGTCAAGGGTGTGTGTCCATAGCAGAACTTTTGAAAACTCATTTTAATTAGAAGGAGTTGTGAATTTTACTTTTTTTGCTAATCAGTTACTGTTCATCTGCACTACTGACTGAGGACTTTTTGCAACCTCTATAACCTGTTTAAAACACTAGTATTTTGAATAATGACTGACAACTTGATAACGTGATTGCTTTTCATGGGTTTGATGGAGTCAAATGTGCTTATACATGACGAGTAACATTTCTTCAATATTGTACGATACGCCATTGTACTGCAAATATTTGCACAATGTATAGCTTCCATATTCTACTGTTTCTCAGATTCTTGGAATTGATTTGAAAAGCCAATAAATTTGCTTTATGAAAACAAAAGTAAGCATGTTGGGCTGTGGCAAGTCAATGTGGTGAGAGAAGGCAGGTAACATGATGAAGTTTATTTTCCTTTTTAAACATATGAACAGTGATTTATATCACTAGAAAAGTGCCTAACTATCTATGTTTCTGGACTAATCTCTCTATCCCACTGTTGCCATTCTATTTCCAATAAGCCAAGTCATAAGACTGGCAAATGCTTCTTCTGATGCAAGTACTTAACAGTACACACATAACCACAGCCTCTCGTAAATGACATCTGACAAACATCAATGGATGGAAATCGCGCAAATAATTCAAGAACCTCACTGAAATGCCAAAAATACCAAAGCAGATTCTTCTTGGTCTCCCATGTGATTTTCAACATTCTTCTTATATTGTGTTTAGATTCAGCAGCCACAGCTTCAGCTCCAGCCTGTTTAAGGCTATTACCTTGGCACCAGTGTTCATTCATTCTAGTGATTTGTGGAAAAATCAAGGTTGTTGTTCCTACTGTTTGGGGGTTTTGTGTGGTTTTTTTTGTTGTTTAGGTTTTTTTTGTTTGGTTTAGTTTGGTTTTTTTGTGGTTGCAACTGAGAATAATCAGAAAAAAATATGCTTCATCTTTGTAATTTTTCCAGTAAGTACTAGACTGAGGAAAATTAGATATTAAAAGAAACTAAACATATCTTCTGATTATATCCTAAAATAAAATATTCTTTTAGGTATTAAGATGTTTTCTTACTGGCAGATCTCCTTTATGAAAGTTGTTATTGTAAATCCTTTGTGAAATACAGAAGTAGAAGCATTTGAAATAGGCCTGTGTTTTTGGAATTGCAGGTTATGCAAACTGCATATTATTCCTGATGGAAACTGTACATTTTAGAGGTGTAAAAATACATCTGTATTTTTATTTATATTACTTGATCAAGACATAGAACTACAGAGAAATCCATTGACTGGTCAGTTCCTGTTTGAATAACCTATACCAAATTACAATTTTTCAGGCATACTAGCAGAAAGAAAGGAAACAGTCCCCAGTGACAGTAAGCAGGGAATATAGGAAGACTTGTTAGGGAAAAAAACCACTTTGGATTTTACATGTCTGGACCTGGGGTACCGGGGGTACTGAGTGATCCTACTTGTGCATCTAATAGTTCACCTGTGGTGACCTCTAGTAGTAAAATCATAAAAATAACCAATAACTTATGAGATGACTATCCACATACCACTGCCCAGAGTCTTTGTCTTACATCTCATTTCAGTGAAAATATGTTTTGTATTAGGTGAGCCTACCCAATATCAAATTGTGATCTGCAAATGACGGAAATTACCTTGTAAGAAAGAGGTGCAGTTTTTGACAAAAAAACCCGCTCCCATTTATTCATGTTTTTCTTTGAGAGGCTAATTCCAAACATGAGGCAAGAAATAGCCTACCTTTGGGCTGTTCAGTTTTGTCTAACTGATTTAAAGGCAGTCGCAGAATTACTTCGTTATAACTTCCCCTGTAGACAAGCAGGTTCTTTATGCCACTGTTTCAGTCCAAGGAGCCAAATAATACCTTTTTTATTGCAGTATTTTTAGACATTGGATACATCTGGAAAAATATTCAAGCAGATAATTAGATTGCATTAGCAATGTGTCTGTTGTGGTTTCCCTGATCCCAAAGAAGGCAGCCCTTTATGAAGCACTTGGCCACAGTTGCTGCAAAATCTGCTGTGTAAATTGGCCCACACTAAAGCATGTGGAAAACATTTTTTGGCTGAAACTTGAAACCATTCATGTGGCTTTGAGACAGGGAAGCTCAGCCTGCCAACATCAATAGAACTTTGTACTACAAACCAAAACGGTCATTTAGACATGTGTACTTTCATGCTCGCAAATGCACTGAGGTCAAATATTTTTTAATCTTGGGAATTTTTCCTCTTTATACAGCCTCGTATTTCACGCAGGAAATGAGGCTGAGTACAACAAACACAAATCATTGAGACTGACAGGGCATATTGGGTTCAAAACCCAAGCTTTGACTCTAATTGCACTCCAAAGGCCTTTGGCTCAAGGTAACTGTTGATTTAGTTCAGCTGTTTCAAATCAGCACTGTAAGGTCTTGCTAAGACAAACTGGTTAGGCCACGTTACATTTGTACCATTGGATCCCTCGGGTGCAAGTATAACACAGTTAGCATTTTAAAAGGTTGCATTTGTCTGTACACTGCAGGCGGCAATTATGAGCAGGCAAATCATTTGTGAAAGATGATGTGACCTTCCTTTTGGTGAAAGAGTGATAATGGCTTCTTGTGGAGGTAAAAATAATGTTTCTATTCAGGGTTCAGAGGGGGATCCCACCTTATTTCTCATGCAGGTCAGTCTTGTCAGAAATTTGTTGCCATTATTTTTGTTTTGTTTTGATAGTGCTTGCTTAGCTAAGTAACACGTATCTGTAAAATGTCTAATTTCTGTTACTCCGCTGCTGCAAAAATATAGCACCACCTTCTGAGGGAGGCGAGGTTACTAAAGAAAAGCTACCTTCCCCTTTTATGAATTAAGAAATTGACATTCACTCAATTCCATGTTTTAGTTTTCTGTATTATTGACTGCTTCTGACATAAACTCGGTCTGACTTTTCAGCAAGGGCAATCCTGGAGGATTACCCAACAGGATATAAATCTGCTTGGTGTATTACATTCTCTTACTGTTCTTAGTAATGTAAGTGCTGAAGTGTGATTTATTCCAGTATATCCATTTGCCTGTCTATGGTGAGAATTTGCATAGTAAAGATCTAATCCCTGAGAAGGGAAGCGTGGTGAACTTATGCCAGGTTTAATTCACAGAGCTATTTTATGAGTTAACTCTTCCTGGCCCAGAGGTGTCACACAGTGGCTTAAAAATCACTGAAATCAGCTGGCCCGATCAAAGTGCCTTAAACACAGGCTGTAGAAGCAGGAGGGCTCTAAGCCACCCGACACCCTACTCAATAGTCGGCCCCCACCGACTGAAACGTGCTGAAACCCACTGATCAGGGGTGGCAGTGCGCAAGGCGGGTTGTCTACGGCATGTTCCCTGTGTGTGCCAGGTGAATTGGGAAGGGGTGGCACAGGGCTGACTGTACTGCCTTTCTGCCAGCTGGGCTGCACAGGTGAGCAGGTGATCTGGGGATAGGTCTGATTAATTTAGAGGATGCAAAGTATTGCATGCATGTTTGTGTGTTGGTGGCAGCATTCCCGTTTACAAATATTAGAGTGTATTTTTTATGTTTCGTATGATTTTTTACCTCTAATGAGAAAATTTCTGAAGCTCCTTCTGTCCTTATTTTTCAATCAGAACACATATATATCCTCCAATCTAGTGTTTCTTGGCAAGAACCCTGATTAATACTATCATCATGGTCTTTAGTTCCCAAGAGTTGAGTGGTTACTTTCAGATCCCTTATTGCCTTTTCCAAATAAGATGTTCAGTTCACTGCTGTTCTACAACCGTGATTGCCTCTGTTGTGCCAAAGAGACATAAGCAGTCCTCCAGAATGAGGTACCTTTTCTGAATCATGACTTACATTGAGCCTGGTCATTTTGAGGCAGGTATGAGCTTGTTTTGTCTGTGCTCCAAACCAGCTAGAAACCTTGTTAGTACAGACTTAATTTGAACATAACAAGTGCTCTGGTGGAGCTGATATTCTGGTTCAGATTTGGTTATGTGTCTTGTGCCTTTCAGTTGACTGGAATACAGGCAGGGCAAGTTCATGGTGGCCTGTAAATTGCTGCATAGATGTGTCCCTAATGGAGATGTATAGGCTGGGTGAGAAATCTGCACTGTGAATTGTTTGTTGCCTTGGTCCACTGAATAAGAAGAAGGTTTATTCTTGGCTCCATGAAGCATGATTCTTTTCTCTTTTTACATTAAATTAAATTCTATGAAATTATTTTTGTATCCACTTTATTTTCAGGAGGCCTATAATTCCATGTACCAGATAAAACCTCAAAGTTTCTGGTTCACCTATTCCTATTTTAATTATTTTTGTGATAGAGAAGGGGACTAGTTTGTGGAGACCTGTAGCCTGTAGGATGGACTGATGTTGGAGGAGTGGAGTTGGAGGACTGATGTGGAGAGCTGTGTACTGTGAGAGGGGAAGGACTGCTGCTGGAGCAGGGGAAGGACTACTCTCCCTGAGCAGTGACAGGAGCAATGTGTGATGAACTGGCCATAACCCTCATTTCCTATCTCTCTGAGCACCTGTAGGGAAAGAGGTAGAGCTTTAGAGGGAAGGAGGTGTGAGAGGAAGGTGTTATTAGGATTTATTTTACTTCTCATTATCCTGCTCTGATTTTTTTGGTAATAAATTCCGTTAATATCCCCAACGTGAGTCTGTTTTGCCCTTGACGGTATTTGGTGAGTGATCTCTCCTGGTCCTTGTCTCAAACCATGAATCCTTTGTTATATTTTCTGTCCCATGTCCAGTTGCAAAAAGGAAGGATAGAGTGGCTTTTTCTGTGGTCAGCCTACTGCAACTGACAAATACAGGCCCAGATGGCAGAGTAGCTAGAAAAGACTAAAGTCCTTCATAGCTACTCACATGTGTGTGTCTGTAACGCTCATTATTATGGCCTCCAAAGCATTCTCTAGACATTATAGAAAATTTATCCCTTTTTCCCTGTGAGATATTTGGGAGCGATTGTCAATATGAACTCATTAGTTTACAGCCAGATATTAATAATTTGAAATTTTATTGTCCTTTCCTATTCCTGGAAGGATGGATGTTGTTATATCTGCTGGCAAAAGTTGACTTTTAACAGTAGTAACTAGGAGTACTTTTAGCATAGATTAGAAAACAAACCAACCCCAAACCAGAGAGCATAGAGGGTCACTGCAAGTCTTTTTTGAAATTAGAGAGTGAAGATAACACCAACATCATGCGCAGTAAGAAGATTATGGTAATGAAGACCAGGTTCTAGACTGAGGGAAGACCTTACAGTAAATATATGCAGCGTTGTATGCAGAACCATTTTGACACCCTGCTAAAAATTATTTTCATGCTTCTCTCCTCCACTTTATGGGAGAATGTATTTGCATTCAATTTATGAAATGATGCTACACTGATTCTGATTTAAAAAAAAATAAAAATTAAGTGAATGTTACAATGCCATTAAATTTTGAGCATTTTCCAGTCTCACTGAGGAATAGATTCCTGGGTAATATTCTGCAAATGTTGACATATCTTCTTTTGCTTGGTGCTCGCCCTTGAAACAAATCTGTTCGTCCTTACTTAGTGTACAAGACACCCATTATTAACCATGTTCTTAGTATGGTCCAAATTCACTAATATAAAAACAAAGATAATGAATCTGAGAAATTCTTAGCCTTTCTATAAGAAAATCATCACATATGAGAGTATAGCGACTAGTACAAGTAAGCACTTTCATAAGTCAAAGTTTATTTTTCCCCAACAGAATTGAATAGCAGTAGCTTGCTTTCAGATAAACATACTGAATATTGTGCTGAAATAAGTGTAGAATAACAGGTGAAATAGTGTTTGTCACCAGTGGTTTCCTGCATTAACAAAAGTAATGTGTCTCGTATTTAGTGGTCAAGTCTGGTGTGATGATCATGGCAGCAAAAGCATAAAGAAATACCTTAAGCAGACAGTCTTCCAAACACAATCACAGAGCTGGTGCCCAGCCAAAATGGCCTTTTCAAACACCTCAGAGGTGACAGTTCAGGCTTGAGCTGCTCAGCCAAGGCGAGTTTGTGGTATGTGTTGGATTTGCAGTTTGTTTTCATCACTGCATTTGAGAGACGCTGAGACCTTGCGACTACTACTAAAAGTGAAGTGATTCACTGTAGTGTCCCTGCTAAAAGCAATTTATAAAGCTAGGGGGTTTGCTCTTGGACACTATAATGTTCTGATTAAAGTGATTTTCTTTCTTGTTTGCATGCGAGTTACATAACTTTCTGTCTTTGTTAGTATGTGTCAGCACCATCTCTCCAGGTGTAAAACACCATAGGCAAAATGTTAAAACTCCTGTGCTTCCCTCTTTTGAAAGGTTGTTTATCCTTCCCCTTCTTTTACTAGCTTCCTCTTTACCAATCAGCCTTTACTTCTTTCCCATGTTTGTTAAGCTACTTTTCATGTGCTTATAGGTCCTCTTATTGAGCCCCTTTGCATAGAAAAACTTGTCTGGAGCACAGGGTTTGCATGTACCGACTGACAACGAAACAATGAGAGACATCAAAATGGAGGGACAATTCAGGCAGCTGGAAGAGCAGAAGGAAAGAAACATCCCTCCAAAGAAAAACTCAAACCATATCTTTAACAAGCCCAGACTGTGCTAGACTACAAGCCCAGAGAAATCCTGTCTTTTCCCTAGTCAAATATTTTTTTGCACAACAGTGAAGACGATAGCCACCTTATAACAAGTTCTACTTTTCTGAAAACTACTTTAATTCTGAGATCTCTGCTCAAACTGGGCCAACCTAATTTTCATGCATTGCAGTGGGGAATAATGCTTTTTTCTTTTGTCAGAAAGAAAATGAATGAATGAAATAATAGAAGAACAACTGAGGTACTGGACTGCTTCCTAGGGACCTCACGCATCCACATCTTGGCTACACTCTCAGCCTCTTCTCTGTGAGAATACACATCTATTGTATTAATAGAAAAGGCTGACCTACAGCTAACAATAAATCACACTAAACTTTGTGCTTCAAATTGATAACTGTCTGCAGAATGTAATGTTAAAGGCACTGAAATACAGGCTTTATGAATTCATGACTGTGCTTGGTTAGGTATATTCTCAGTAATGTGGGTTGTGGTTAGTGCTCTCTGGAAGAAGAGTTCTGAATTGTAAAGACTGCTTTTTTTATCACAGGGGAACTATTTTACTTGAATCTGGCTTATGATGACTGTAAAAATCAGATCTCCAAGGGACATCTCTGAAAGAGAAAATGATCTGATGCTTAAAAGAATTTAAATCTCTACTGACAATCAAAAGAAGACTTGTCCCCTCCCCCCGTATTTTTCCATTGTGTATTTTTGGGTCGTCTGAGAACTACAGTTGTGATCGTTATGATCATTTCAGTCATCATGTTGCTCTGTGTAGGTTTTATGTTACAGTTTATAAGATGCTGAACGTTTTCTGAGAGATCAAAGTACTTATCATAATGAGAAAAAGGTACATAACAACGGTTGTATGGCAAGGGTAAGGATTGCCTGAAGCAGAACAAATTTCTATGGATTGCCTGACAACGTAAGAATAACGTAGCACTACAATCATGAGAATAATATTGCTTAATAAATCACTGGTATTATATGTCTTACAGCAAAACTTACCATTTTATAAATTACTAAACACATCTTCTTCTTGATTAGCTATTTCATGTTCAGAAAGCATCTTTCTTGATATCATTTGAAAGAAAGATCTCAATTTTATTTTAACACTGAAGATTATTAGAGTGGCAGTGGCAGACCAATACCAGAATTTTACTTTGTTTAGCAATAAAGTGTAGTCTCAAGCTCATACTTCTGCCCAGGCACAGGAAAGTTTGGCTGTGCCCTGGGAAGTGCACACTGATGGTCTTGTACCTTACTGTGGTATTGAACAAGGACCTGTGAGACTCCAGTTTCATCACTGTAATGGGTAAGGAATGAATTTCATAAGAAACCTCCTGAACACTTGAATATCCTGGTCTCCCAGGAACTGCATCCTCACCTTACCACTGATTCCCTGGATGTGTGGATTTTTTGTAATGCCTATGAAGGAAGGATAAGAATAATTATTTCCTTAAAATCAATTTATTCTGTTCCCGGTTCTTTCCTTGTTCCTTCCTATGGCATGCATTAAAAAAAAAAAAAAAATCAGTTTGCCTTGGTTTTTCAAGGGGAAGTGAAAGTAAGACTAAAGTTGGCAAATCCTGTAGCCTTTACTTAGGTGTTGTTCACTTCAGCTTCTGTTGTGTTTTGTCTGGGTGAGAACTACAAAATTAGCTAGTATGGATTTATTGATATAACATGTGTTAACATTTACAGAATCTGAAATCCAAGTCCATGCTCCATATAATATTGCACAATAGATGGCAGGTTAAGCTTATGTCATAATCAGAAATAATTTCCCTTTGAAAGAACTGATGTGGAGATTTCATGGCTAGAAAAACAGAACAGCCCTTCTTCACGGCTTTATGACTTCAAGATTTTAACAAGCCTTGGGAGGAAAGTGGAGATTTCTTGGGCCTGAAGCGGTTTTGCTTATTGCAATCTGTCTCTCTTCCTCACTGTTGATTATTTTGAGTGTATTTTTCTGCAATACATTTATTAGACTCTGAATTAGGAGAGTAAAGGTTCTATCAATCTGGTAACTTTAAAAGAGACCCTGGATACGTGTCTTTACATAGCTGCTATTCACAGATATTCCTTGTCCCATGCTGTCAAGATGATTAAGCAGTAGTTCAGTTACACACCATCAGCTTGAAAGAAGTATTACGTAGTCTATGGTATTTCAGTGTTCTCTGGCACATTATTTTTAACTTCTTTCCTCCCTTTAAAAACAAAGTCCCACCTTTGGATATTTTTTAAATTTTTGAAGTAATTTGTAAAAGTCTGAACGTAAGGCTTCACAACTCATTAACTCCTGGGTGGGATTCTTAAAAATTAGTTTTTTCCATTGACTTCAGCAGTAGCCACAGATTTAAGCTCATGCCAAGTTGTTACATTCTTATACTAGGACTGGCAGCCGATTTTTCTGGTGTTTTCTACTGGTTTCTTAATTTTTCTGTTTATATACCACTATTTATAACTTAGAGATTAATTATATTTATGCAGTTCTTTAGGATAGGATGGTTTTGTGGAACACTTTCTGGACTAAAATGAATAGAGATTATAATTACGGTTTAGGTTACTATTGCAGATTGAAATTTAACAACAACATGTCACAGATGACACATTCTTAGAAATGTAGCCAACCTTGCTGTAGTGAATCAGTAGCATATAATCATTGTCCCCATTTGTTGTAATGTGTTCATTTGGTTACTCCAGGGTTGCAACAGCTCTTTACCAAATTGTCTTAGCTGTTGTCTGTAATTTTATTGCTCCTCTGCCTTATCACATCAGATTATAACTGAGATTCTTGGCTGAAATTCTGCCACTAGAAAGATTGTTGAGCACCTAATAAGGTCCATGTCTTTCCACAGGTGTAGTGTGAATACATTTGACACAAAAAATACACTTGTATTTATGTTCATGGAGTAGAAAAGTAATTTCCTGAAGTTTTGCAGTTCAGAGGCAGAGCACCCGACACTGGAAAATAATGCATTTTAAGTAATCTGAGGACATTAAGGTACTATTTTCTCACTTCTGGCATACTCTGCTGTTAAAAACATTGCGTTCCTATGTTCAATTATTTCCTGGTCATATCCTATCTTCAAGTTTGGCTAGTGAAAAATTTTGCTTAAATTGTATGGATTTGTAATGTCTGTTGTCCTTCCTTCTGTGAACTGGAGTTCACTAAGCTGAGCTGTGCTAAAAAGGGCCCTGCTATGAAGACTTTCAGTAAGAGATTTTTTGAAATGGCGTCCTGGCCCATTTATGTAATAACAAGGGAGACGTGTCGTGACCTATCAATCTCACTTTAAAGGAACTGTTCAAAACATTGTGTGTTGTGCACACAGAAAGCTATAGACAAGAATGTTTATTATTGCAACAACTCTGAGCCTGACAAAAAATTCCTGAAGAGTTTGACTGGGAGCTTAAATCAAGCTCTTTATTTAAATACCTCATAGCACCCTTATACCCGACAGTTCATATAACACCTATTTTTAAAATTGCTGAACTTTTTTTTTTGAGGGTTGGGATCTTTTTCCCTAGTTTCTTCCTTGGTAATCTATTTGGTTAATAGCCAGCTGGACTCTGGTCAGGTATTCACAACTCAGCATATTGCATTCTGTTTCTCTCTGAAATACATATTAAAGCAACCTAGATTTTAGAGAATCATTTTGTTTCTTTTCTTTTTTTTTTTTCACAGCACGAGAGTCTGTTTATCAATACTGAGTCAAGATGGACATGCACTAAAGAAAACTAAAAATGTTGTAGTACTTGCAAACACATTGTAAAAGTAGACTTCAGGTCTCCAATAATACTGGGATTATACCAGCCACATTTTGATAGCAGGTTGGATTAATCATCTGATAGTTTTCTCTTGGTTTATTTTTGGAGTCTTGATGGAAACTGACTAGTCAGCTTCATCTAGTTTTGGAGTCAGGTTCCCAGTCTCAACAGAGCAAAGAGATTCCAATTTGGACCTGAAAATAAGGACTATGTCTACACCATAAACACTGTCAATATATCTGTGTTGCTCAGGGGTGCAGTAAGATGCAATTCATAACTAGAACTGCTGTCAACAAAAACCCAGAAGAAACAGTTATATCAGCAGCATCAGTTAAAATTTTTGGCCATTGAAGAAGAGGATCTACAGCTGGAATATTTTACACCCATGAAGTACGTTGTGTTGCCCATGCTAGTGTCGCCCACCTGAGAACTCGCTGGTGTCACCGTAGTTATGCAGTTGAACAAAGATTATTTCTAATAATGCTTAAACTTTTAGTTTACGTCTGAGTAAGAAATACAGGGTGACTGATGGAGACTGTGTCTATTGTACCTGTGTATATCTTCATTGCTACTGAGCACTCAAGTGTACAGAAAAGCAGACCAGAAAACCTACTGGGTTCGGGGGAAAGCTAAGATGTGAAGAAAAAGCAACAACAGGCAACGTTTACCTTAAAAATGTCTGTCTTATTCACCTAGTGGCACTGATGGAGTTCATGCATTATATTACAGTTGATCATGTCTTCATCATTTTAAAGAATACACTCAAAGACTATTGTGCTCCGGTTTTGCCTCTGCACTATAGGGAATTATTGTTATTGCATAATTGTAACAATGTACCTGAGCTGGTGCTACCGGCATGGTTAAAATAGCTAAAAGAAAAGTACTGTGCCAGGCCTTAATTAAAAAGTAATAATTATTATTATTTAAGATTTATACGACAAATGTGCCAACTTTATTCTACTCTGCAGGGGCTCAATTCCATAAACAATATAGATTTCAGGATAACCTCCCAAAAAAATTACTGAGCAGAATTCGTTCAGCGTATAATATATGTTTGTGCTGTAAAATAAGAACACAGCACAGCTAGAGTACAAAACGTGTGGTACAACAGACATGAAACAATGTTCTTTCTCTGCATTTTTCCCCATGTTCCTTACCAGTTAATATTTTACCTCTTAGTTAAAATACATTTTTGGCATGGGATTAGTCAGTAAAACTGCCTTTGAGAAGAGGCCAATTTTGGAATACACTTGAGTAGGTCTAAACAGCAGGTGCTGCCACGCTCCTGCGGTCTCCAGCAAAAAGCCATTCCCCACTGTGTGTCTGAGATTTGAGGGGCTGTACAGAGCTTTTTTTTTTCCAGGTACTGTTAGGTCCTGTGAGAGCATGGATGGCATTTTAAGCTGTCATTGGTAAGCTCTTCACATGGATGAGTGGATGACTTTGTATATTCCCTTTGTGAAGGGAACATTGAATTTGAGGTGACTCTGACTTTGTGTAGGATGAGTTGCTCCGGGCTCCTGGTGTTGGAGGAGATCAGAGCCACAAGGAAATAAGGAAGTCACATAGTCATGCAGATTTAAGATTGGCATCCAATCAGCGGCCTTCTACAAGTATGTGCTCTCTTATTTATAAAATACACAAGTCAAAATCAATTAATGTTGTTACATTATCAGTTATTGTTTAGCTCTAAAAAATATTTGCTATATTTGTGAAATCCCTACATTTTCAGCTTATCATTGTCCTGCAGAAGTCTCAAATAGCAACATGCAAATTCATTTTATGTTTGTCAGCGGGAAGCCAGGGACTTGGTTATGCTTTTGTGTTTGAGATGTGGAAAAGGCTCGGGGAGAAAGAATTCAGGAGGATAATGTCTTGAGTAGCAGATACTTTTTGGCTCTCACACCTGAAACCTTTCATGTCATTTAGAACCATGTTCCAGGCTGCCTTCAAACTGGAGAAGACAGTCCCTGCAATTTGTTTGATATAGAATTTCCAGAGTTTTTCTTCACCAAGCTCTGTTAGACAACGCTCCTACCACTGAAGTTAATGTGACTTTGCAGTAAAGTTAACATGACTTTGCACAGACAGATAGTTATGTCTATTTTAAAGCTGAAAGCAAATGAGTCTTGTGCAGGTAGTCTGGCATATAGTAAGAGCTTGAGTTGATTTATTAAGTTCCGTGGGGAATTTTCTGTTAGTTTTCTGACAATTCTGAATTTGTAAGGATTCGCCCTCATCAAAGGGAAAGATTGGCAGTACTGAAAATATTTTCACTTTGCAGTTATGATTTTAAATTTTTTTTCATAAATTCATCAAAACCCTTGCCACTGACATCAATGAATATGATAGTTAAACTGGCCTAAACAGTTTAAATTTAGCATGATTTTTGGCAAGAAATTGTTTAATCTATTCCAGAGGAACACACTGTAATATCTTGGCAGGAAAGAAAATTTTAAGACAGACGTAACTGAAACAAAGGGAAAAAAATACATTAGTTTTTCCAGGTGGGCATAAATGACTTACTTAAATGGATGCTTTTGTATGCAGAGTCTTACAAAATGAAGTAAATGGAAAGTAATTTAACTAATTTTGAAATTAAGAACTGGCATCTAGCTTCAGTAGCAAACACATACATAAAGTTTTGTTTTAAAATACTGCAGGTATTGAGATAGGCATTCCAAGTAAAATTCCAGAAGAAAAAGCCCCGAATATTTGTAGCAGCAAAAAGAAAAGAAGGTATAATCCTTAGTGTACACTTAAATTACTGCTGTTCAAATCCAATTAGAAGACAAAAATATTTCATCTAACACAAGTTACTAGAAATTATTCTGGAATATTTGCGTATTAATTTTATTCTTCTCCTGAATCTGTGGTTTAACCCTTTTTTTTCTCCCCTATTCCTCCAAGTGACCATTTTTATATTTGGAGTGTTCAGAAAAAGCTTTCTACAGCTAGAGCATATAGGCTTTGTCTTTTTCTACCTTGCACGCTACTACTAATGTCGTTGTGACAGTCATATCAAAACAATAATAATGATCATATCTTAGAATGAAAGTTGATTGTTTTCAAAGAAGCTAACCCTCAGTACTTGATTATTTAATAGAAAAACTTTTATAAACATTTTATAGAATAAAGGTTTATAGTAGTAGTAGTAGTAACAACAGTAGTAGTAGCAGTCATACTTTGAAAAGAAAGCCAGGCACATTCTGGCCTATTTTTCCTTGATTTGGTATGGATGCAAGGTAAATTAGCTGACAGCAAGACAATTGTGATCTAAATGAGATGCTAATTTGGAGTCTTAAAAATATATTTTGTCTTTTAATTAGATCTGTTTTCCTAACTTATATATCTATACTTTAGAATCAGGAAAAAATTATAAGGGAAAGAAAGTCTGTGGCTTACTTTTCAGTTGCAGACTAGCTTTTTATTGAGGAATGCAGCTAGTAAATTGTCATAAGGAAGAGCTGTAATGAAAAAAATTTGGAGTATAGATGTCACAGATGTAAATTTATGAACTGTCATAGCACTAGGCAATAATAGGCTAACAACAAACCCTGAATATTGCAATTTCCTCCGGGGAGCCTCTCCTACAACCATCAAAAAGCCGTTTCAGGTTGGGTGGACAGGAATACCGTGTTAATGCTTTAATTCTACTGCGCAGTAAATCACTGTTAGACCAGACACAGAGTCTAGCAGGTTGTCACCATGTGGCAGCTGAACCAGCAAAGATGGGAATGATATAGGTGGGAGGTTTAGGCACCTGAAAGGTCATAAAGTGTATTGGGGTGGGAGCTTGACACCCTAGTTCATGCGGACTTGGAGTAAAAACTAAGTCAGTGGTCTTGATGTTGGCACCAAGTGAAACCATGTTTGTACTGAATGCTATCCCAGCACACCCCCTACGATTAAACCTGCTAGAAATGTCATGGTTTATTGCCCCACCTGTTGGATTCAACTACTGCCTTGGTGATGATGACATTTGCAGTTGAAGGCTGGCGGGCTGCAAAGGGACTAGGAAGCAGATATATGCAGACACACACACGCAAACACGCACACCCATCCCCCACTTTTGCATTTAGAACTTTTCCGCCAAGCACAGGAAACCAATACAAGTGGTCTGGCAAACCAGGACTTGACCTACACATCCAGCGGCACTCCAGAGGCCAGAGACTGAGTTTTGTCACTGCCGATTGATCGCATATAATTAGAGTAGATCGCATATAATTAGAGTAGAGGGTCATAAAATATGCTGTTGTGGCATTCTTCACATATATACAAAAGAATTAAATAGGGAAATTAAGATAGTATTAATACTCTAGTATTTTCTCTACTGGAAATAGCCTGATCTTTTAAAGTGCACCATCCCTAACTAAAAATTGGTTGATAGAATGATGTTCTCCTAAATGTATACAAGTCTTGTCTTATACTCTCTATAGACTTGTATTCACATGACAAAAATGAGAATCAGTCCTTTAAAAAGGAAAAAAAACCAAAAAAACCCCACAACAGAAATGTGCCCAATTTCATGCTATGCCTTTTAAAAACAGAATTAAAAGAAAAGTATGAATAAAGCAGCCTGACAAAACCCCATCTTTAAATAGGCAAGCATGTTGAAATTCAGAAAGGAGAGGGTTCTTAAGTCGCCTTTTCTATTTTGGCCTTGCTGGTGTGGATGATCAGGCCAAACTCTTACCACAGATGAGAACAGAGGTAAGGCAAGAACAGATGTCAAGGTGATATGAAATATCCTCGGTCAAGGAGTAAGCTGAGTGTCACTGAGACACAATAAAACCCTGCTAATTTTATTTTCTTCCCATAGAGTACTCCTAGGATATCAGATTTTGTAGGGTTTTGTGGTATGTTTCTTTTCTCTTCTTCCTAGCAAAGTGGTCTTTCCAGGGCAAGTAGCTTGGTCATGAATGTGTTCTGGAGAATCCCTTAAATCTAGCTGTAATGAGGCCTTGAACTGCCACAAGGTGTTGGCTTTTCCTTATGTACGGTCTGAGTGAGGGCAGTATAAAACAATGAAAACGAAATAGACATTTTCATGTTTTTAAGGTGTGTTTTTAACCCCGGTTCTATTCAGAAGTAGCCCCTTCCTTTTCTAAGAAGGGACAACTCCAGAGACATTGCTGCAAGACTACTTGTGAAGAAGAGAAATACTGGAGAAATTATGCAACCTTTCCACTTCCATATTGTATTTCACAAACTCCTCTAGTGCCTTGGGTAATATTCTGATAGCTCTACTGGGAAAAATGAAAACTGTACACAGTCTCCTGCATTCTCTCCACATACGTCTGCGGTTATGTTGTACCACCAATATGAAGTGTAGGAAGGGAAATTTCCCAAAGGAATTTGTGAGAGAGGTTATGTCGAAGCTGGGGACAAAGGCAAAGAAAATGAAAAACGTGATCCTATTTCAACAGAGTCGTAAGTCTGATCAACATTGCAGGTAAATTGTAACCTTTTCTGTCACGAAAGAATGTATTGTATGGAGCATAATACGCCCAGGGTCTGTTTTCACCTTGTTTTGTTTCATTGGGGTTTTTTTCAGTCCAGTTTGCTGATGAAGGGCATGTTGAGGCTGATGGCTGGAGTAATAAAATGGAAGATCAGGGTCACAATTCTCTTACACTGTTGTCTCTGCTGCAGAAATTCTCCGTTTGTCCATTGTTGACAGATCTCTAATGTGTTGCAGAACAATAATGGTATACGTACCAAGAGTGTTAACGGGAGTGACCTGTACAGCTCCAATTATGAATGACAGCTCTCCACTTCCTTTATGCTTATTTTAAAGTCCCCTGGACACAGATTGATTAAAGGCAAGGACCCATATGAATTTATGAAAAATTTATGGAATTTTGAAAGACCTTTAACATGTACCATTTAAAAACTAATAATTTCTTGGCTGTCACTATTTTCTTTTCCTTTCTTTACCACACAAAATCTTTCTTACTTTGGGAATATATGCTTAATAATCAAAAACTGATGCTGTGAATTAAAGAATAAATATGTCACTGGATAAAATAAAACAACAACAACAACAGAAAATAAATTAGATTTGTATGATTTTAACTGTTCTTTAATCTGCTTCTGGGCAACAAAAGTGATTTGTGTCAGCCTTTATTGCATTAAACTTTAATTTTCTTCCACAAGAGCAGGATTATATAAAGGAGTATTGGATTGCACTCAGCATGGATTAGCTGAGCGGTGTCTTTGCTGCCAAGGACCAAATGGATTTCCTTCCTTTTGTGATTTATATTTTTATTGCTGTTTTTTTCCCTCCTTCTAATTCCCATTACCCGTCTGTTTGCCAGAACTGAGATACCCCCAAGAGCAGCAGAAAGGCAGGCAGAATTATTGGCTTATTGCATATATTTATGTTCCAAGGATTTTTACTAGCCAGCATCAAAGGACTAAGCTAGCCCTCAGCCATAGAAGCTGACTGCTAATTTAAAACTAAAAAATTAAAAGCTCATTCATTGTAAAAGGGACATAGTCTTTTCTTTTTGAATTAAATATATATGTATATATGCATGAGGATTTTAACTATTCTTGATACAAATTTTCAAAGTTTTGTCTAATGGGGATAGATCAACAAAGGTTTGTTGGACATATAAAATGATTAACAGTCAAAACAGAGATGCTGGCAATGTGAATGGAAGAGGAAAAATATTCACTCAGTATAGAATCAGGGAACATCCGAAATATGAAGGGATAAAAAGGCAGAAAATAAAATACAGGTTCTTACTCGCACACAATGTAATAAGTTGCTGGTTTTACTTTGCAGCTCATTTTAGAAATCACTAATGAATTCTTCAGTCTTGACATGTTAACCAGTTAGAAGATGCCTGGAGGTAGATGAGACAGGTATTTAAGAAAAAGATATTTAAACTATTGAGTTACAGAGGATGGGTTGAGTTTGCAGGCAGTAAAGGACAGCAGCCCAAATGGCTATCAATAGTCTCTCTTGGGCAGATTTGGCCATACAAAAGGAAGTTGAAGTGCAAGAAAAAATTATACACTGTAGCAAAGCATACAAAATCTGTTGTTAAAAAGTATAAATGAAAAGTCTGATTCTTCACTATAGGGATGAAGTAGGAGCAGAAGCAGACCCTGCTGTCATTACACCACCAGAGTAATTATTAATAATAATTTCCAGAACACATTTTCTGTCACAAAATATTTAGTGCGTGACAGACAGTCCAGAAGGTTGAAACTGTGATGTGTAACTGCCAAAGCCTGAGCTAGCCTTGGTCCTGTGCTTAAATGCTTTTTGTGACATTGTGGATCCATTTCACTGTCCAGAACTCAATACACATTCAAACCTGGCCCAACCGTTTTGTTTTGTGAGGTAAACCTGACCTTTTCTTAAATTTACATGTTTCAAACGTAAATGCCATGAAATTTCAGTTGATTCCTCACTTGGCAATACTGCCTGCTGAATCTGAACAAAGGATACTTCCACTTCACTTCATATCAGAACTGGAGGCTGTCCTTATTCTTCAGATTAAACACAAGGAGTCTTTTTTCATGTCATTTAGTTAGTGACTTAGTTCATTTTCTTGGTTCACAAAAAAAAAGAGGGGAGATACTATTATATTATCAAAATGAAACTTCATGGTTGTTGCTGTGTTATTTTCTGAAATTGTTGAATTAAACTACTGATTGTTGTCTCACTCTTGCTTTATTTTGGTAACTGTTAGATTTTTCAGAAGTAGTTTTCAACCCATTAGTAAATAGAAAATTTAAGTCATCATGCATTTTTACAAACAGGCATTTACTGCCTTCAGACTACTGACAGAGACTCGAGTCTGTCAATCACTAAATTCAAGATTATATTTCCTGCTGCTTCTATCATGTCAGAAAGATATACAGGGAGATTCCCTATGGTGGTTTTAAGACTTAGTGTTTGCCTACCTGTTGTGTTTTAACTCCAGCCGGCAACGAAGTACCATGCATCTGCTCACTTATTACCCCTGCACCCCTCTCCAGAGGGATGGGGAAGAGAATTAGGGAAAATAATGCTCGTGGTTTGAGATAAGAACAACTTAATAACTGAAATAAAGTAAAATATTGTGGTATTATACCAAGAGCAGCCATAATAATAATAATAATAGAGAGGACAAAAGAAGAGAGGGGAAGTTACCAAGAGAAACCAGAGATGCCCAATACAACTGCTCAGCACACACTAAATGACGGCCAACCTGTCCTCCAGCAGAAACTGGTACCTCCTGGCCAGTTCCCTCCAGTTTATATACTGGGCATGATGTTCTATGGTATGGAATATCCCTTTGGACAGTTCAGGTCAGCTGTCCTGGGTGAGCTCCTTCCCAGCTTCTTGTGCACCTGCTGGCTGGCAGAGCATGGCACTACTGAGCAGCAACTAAAATATCAGTGTGTTATCAACCTTATTCTCATGCTAAATCCAAAACACACCATTGTAACAGCTAGTAAAAAGAAAATTCACTGTGTCCCAGCTGAAACCAGGACGCTGCTATTTCTCTCTTGAAGAAACTAATTGTGATAGAAAAAATATTGAAATGTATAATGCTGTCATTGTAGTCTATTCCTTACTAATAGAAAAAACCTCACAAGACAGTAAAAGATGCTCCCTGCCAACAAGCCCACAGTATCCCCCACCATGTTCCAAACAGGGAGGAAGATAAGCTTGTTTTAGTGTGTTTTTCAAAGTCTAAAGCAGTAGCTCTGCTTCCAGATATCTCTCTGCAAAGTGGAGCACAAAAATACTATCTAGCTACTAGCCTGCATGCATCTTATGCAGAAAACTTGTGCCCTTAAAACGCAGAAAGGGCCACCCAATGGATGAAGTACTTGCACTTCTCCCTCTTACCTGGCTAAATTAAAGCAAAATTAATTTATATAGGGATGAAAAGGAGTTTTTATATTCTTTAGATCTGTCTTGTGGCCCTGTGCTATTACATTGTGTGCTATTTTAAGCAGTAACTTTGTTTATTGTATATTATTGTACCATAATATTATACCTGGAATGTAGTTGTATTTTTCTTACGACTTTTTTGTCCCTGCAACTCTCCCTGGGATTTTTTTTCATGATGATATGAGACTTTGTGATTTTCTCTGAAGTCTGGTTTCCAGCTTTCCTAGACACAGCTTTTATATTAGTCATAGGTGGAAATGTAGATGTGATAGCAGAAAATGGTCCTTTAGGAAGGAATGTTTATGATGCTTTCATCTTGATTCAGAAACTGGTGGTGTTCTGTCCAAAAGACAAGGTCATCTCAGCATGCTGGGATGCACAGGCCTCAGACCCATTAAGATGGGCTTGCTCTGCTGATGCAGTTTATGTTCTGTGTGATACAAAACGTAAGATGCTTGGGCAAATACTCAGGCTAGGTGAACATGCTAATATGACTCCTATGGCTTGCTTTGTGCACCAGGGCTGCATGTCACCCGTGCAGCAGAGCTGTACTTGTGCAAGCCACTAAGAACCATTTAGATGAGTGTACATGAAACATACCACTTTGACTTGGATTTCGTATGGAAAACTACTGATGTCAGACACACTGTCCACTAGAGGATTTCAGATCTTCATACAGTGAATCTCAAACCAGTCAGTTTTGAAAGATACTGCAGAGCTATTAGTTTCTTTCAGTTTTGCCTGTTTTTCTTTTCTGCTTGGCTGTACAGGCATGAAAATCTACCAGAAAAGTTTTTCTCAAGATTTCTTACTTGATTGTGCAGATCAAAAAAGTTTGGGCAAAACTTTTATGCTAATGAGAATTGGCCTGCTGTTGCCTGTCCTCATAATATTTAAGCAGTAGTTTATTGGGGAACTTGTAATGTGAAACAAACAAAAGAATTAATGAAACTACTTTTTCATTTGAGGAAGATTTGACTTTGCTTCAATCTGACTGAAATACAGGGAAAAAACTCTAGTTTTTTCACCCCAGTTCATCTGCCTAACTCAAGTCAAACCTGTCAGTGGCTCAGTAAACTGGAAGTATATCTACATACATACAAGTCTATTACAAACAAGCCTTTGTTTTTCATTCTATCTCTGTGCTCTGCAAATCTAACTCTTGAAGATTTAGGCTGTGATTATGCTGCTGGTTTAGACATTGGCTGTGAATCACAGCAAGCCACTGCTGAAAATGTTTTCATATGGGTAAGCTTTGCATTGCTTTAAGTCTTCAAACTCACTAAATACTTAATTTCTGGGACTGTTTTTCACATCTGAAGTTGTATTCTGAGAAACTTATTTTTGGCCTCTTTTCAGTGACAAGTTAAGAAGATTTTAGCCTGTTATAATACAGGTCTTTTAAAAATAGTAGAAGAAGCACCTGTAGTTTTCAGTCCAAAGGAACATAAAGCAACATATGAACAACGTGTTCTTGGTACACCTTGGTACCAAACACTTCCTAATGGCTCCTTTCCATCAGGCGCATACTGGTTACTCTCCTGTTATATGCACGCAATAAATCCGACTTTATGAGGAGACAAATGACTAGATTATCATTATCTTATTTTATATAAGTATGTACAACGACTGTGATACACTGTGGTGCCTGGTACTATGTTTTTGTAATTTAATTACTTTTTTCCTAATCCAAAAAAAGTTCGGGAAACTTTGGAGGTGATTCAGCACAGGGCCACAAGACAGATCTAAAGAATATAAAAATACTTTGCAGAAATAAATAAATAATAAAAATAATAATTCCATGTTTTAATTCATCAGAATGACAACTGAAAGCTAATTTAATACCAGTTTGTAATTATTTACACAGGGAAAGGTAAGTAGTGCCTCTCTCTTCTTTTCCACAGTGGCCATAATAAGTCTAATAAACCAAAGGAAAAAAGCTAAACTAAACCATACTGAATCTGAGGAGCAAATTTTCAAGAGTGTAATGACCTTTGAAATAAAACCACCATTCTTCTTCCAGGATTCTTTCTGGTCTGAAATTAAGACAACTTTCTGAAAGAAATACTGTAACTCAATCACAAATTACTTGACTTGAAGGAGATATTACTGGCTAAAAGTGCACTGTAAAAGAGTCTCACATGGCTTGAAAATTATTTTATATATACGTATATAGTCAATTATATGTAAAATTACTTGAGTTAATTCAATCATTTAATATTTTAAAATTTATAGAATCTTTGTTATCCTAAGCACTTTTTTCTGTCCTATCACATCTAGAAATCTGACTTGATCAACTGGACTTGTGTCAGTGTACATTGGTATAGAGCTGAAGCAAAAATAAATTAAAAACTCAAAAAGAACTGCTGTTTCTGTGATGTTATTTCCAATTTTTTTTTTTCAATTTATCTCCCTGGAGGACCTGCAGCCTGGTGCAAATGCGGTGGCTGTTTTTTCACTGCACTAACTTTAGCACCAAGAGCTGACTTAGGCAGATCAGCAAATGAGAAAGGGAGTAGAAATTAACTCTTTTTCCCAGCTCATTTTTCAGGGATCTTTATTTCTCTCTGTACAGACTTTTTTGCTCATATCAGAGGATTTTTCTTCAAATTCTTTTTTTGAAATCTATTATTGGCTGCAAAACACACACAGTGGATTGTGTAAATGATACCTGGTCAGGATAGCAGTCTACTGAATTTGTCATTTCCATAGGATTGTATTTTTGGATATTGAAAATGTATGTGTATGTAATGTGCATAAATCAAGGCTTACGATAATTTAAATCAGATCTGCAGCTGACCTGAGTGCCATTCTTATTTCATGTAAAAACTTGGTCAAGATTTCTCTACCCATTCTTTATGACAAATATGAAAATATTAGATGTCCTTGTGGCAAGTAATGCCCTAACACATGTCAAGATTTTACTTTCATTTGCTCTCAGAGTTATTCCAATCTCCAGTATTTCTCTTTGTAAAACAGCAATAGAGGATTTGGTGTATTTCTGTGATATTACATTGTAAAGATACATAGAATCACAAGCTCTTGTGAATGAAGCATTTAACTTTCACCTTAAAAATGGGATGAAATGAAACCAAAAATTTGATTGTATTTCCAATGTTGAGTACAGAGGTTTGCTTGGTAAATCTAAGGTAATTTTGAAACTTAGCATTCTAATATGTGCCATAAAGTTCAGTTTCTGAAAGGATTTGAGAAAAAAAAAGCCAGAATTAGAAAAAAACCTTACCATCTACTGGTCACTTAATGTTATTTATTTGTTGGAAGGGGTATGGAAAAAAAATCTCTAAAATATACTAAAAAGCTCAAAATGCGTATGCCCTACATACCATAACTGTACTGTAAATTGTAGTTCTTGTTTGTTTTTCTTTCCTTCTAGATGAAAAAGCGTTTGTTGTCTGTTTTGGTTTATCAGTTTTCCCTTGTCAATCTGCTCTAGGAAAAGACAAAATCATTCAGTCTGTGGCCCAATTTGATTCAGTATCTCCCTGTGAAAGCACCATTTGTTTACACTGAGCATGAAGAATCAGGTATATGAAGAGATACTGGAATTCTGCCATATGTTGTAGCATATGGGTAGTTTTCACTATGTTAAATCTATGTGAAGGAGGAGATCCTCGTGGACAAATGTACTGCATTTTCCTATCTTGAACCCTTAGTAAGAGTACTTAGCACTTTCATAGCATTGCAAAAAATTAACTAACCTTCACCAAACCAGAGAATTTGTAAACATTAAAACAGAAAATAGAACTTACAACCGGGGACAATGAGGCACAGAGTGAGAGTAGAGCTATACTTTTCTAGGTAATTAAGACATTGGATCCCCTGTTCTTTTCTGTGTTTTGCAACAAATGCCACTACCTGTCAATTTCCTGTACGTATATAGCAGGCTTTGAAATGTGTACCTATCTCGTTGTACATTTTACACAAAATTATCTTCATTGCATGTTGTTAGAGACAAAGAAATAAAACTGTCACCAGTTTCTAAAATGCCTAGAAATATAGAGAAATACATATTTTATGTTATGAGATATGACACACAGAGATACAAATTCAGTGTGAGCTACTGTAAATTAGATGAAGGACAGTTTTTGCCCTTATTTCTGCAGTTTACTACCTGAAGTAGCGTTGATGAAATCCCATTTATGTTGGTATAACTGAGCTGGTTCTGTATTTGAGGAATGAAATTAAGTGCCATGGCAGGAAAAATAATCAAAAATGGGGGCATAAAGCAGCAATCAGCTTGTTGCTCCTCTTATCACTCTCCATCCCACACATTCCTCTCCAAATTTGTGATTGTACACATGCCTTGATCCCCTTCCTTAATCTTGAAATTTACTTTATTTTAAATAATCTCCAAGAAACATCTTATTACAGACATATAATATTTTCTAAATGCTAGCCTACTATGGTTTCACTATGACTTTGTATAGTACTTATAGCTGACTTCCCATGATACTTATAGTCATGGCTATGGAAACAAAACCCAACCTTCTGTAACTATTTTCCATTGAATTCTTAGCTGTTTTGTTTACCTTTTCTTTGTCCTGACGATTGAACATATCAAACTGTCAATGCTTTTTTATAAAAAATATTGGCATACTGCTCTTTCTTTCTGATTTTATTTTATTTTATTTTGCTGCTAAGCAAGAAAGTTGAATTCTAAGAATTCTCAAAATCCTAACAAAAACCCACCTACAAGAAGCAGTTTCAGAAATGTTCTTTTAGCATTTTTCCATCCTGTTTCTTTTCATTTCCAGAGGTTTAAATGTATTCCGACTTCATGCTGTATGTATTTGTAACATTATTTTGTAGAGTGATGGTCTAAAGTAACAAACCCAGAAGACCTGTGTCAGACTGACTTTAGACCCTGGACCCACAAAGACCTTTCTATAACTTAGTATTGAAAACATTTGTAGTTTTTGTGAAGTCAGTTGAACTTCTTGAACTGTATTTTAAGCACGTGTAAAGTCTTTGAATAGTGAATGATTGTAAATCCTTTAGTGCAGTACCGGAATTTGCCTACTATTTGTAACAGAAATAAAGCAGTATATGTCCAGGCTAGAAGAAGCCTTTGGGTATGAGTGAGAAATAATAAAAATTCGTTTAGGCCCTTCTGTCCAAAAGTTATACAAAGTGATATGGGGAATTTTACCTAGTGTAGTCAATACCACTAAGTGCTTTAACATTAATGTAATTTGTAATGAAAAACAATCAGAGCTTAAAATTAAAATATAATACTTAGGTATGTTGTTAGGTTATAAGAAGAGTGATGGTACTGAGCAAGTCTCCTGGTTTTGTTTTATGTCATTTAAGTGTGGCTGTTCTCTGGTTAAAACTCAGTTTGCAATTTATCATGGTGTGCTTAAATTGGAGAGCCTGATGTTGACATTAATTCATTGCAGCGCAAGCACTCAATGTTACTGTACATATGTTATAGCATATGGCAGGATTTCATTCCTCATCTCCTTCTTATGCTCTGTCCTCAGAGTCACTAAAAGTCTGCCCCATGAGATGACTTTTTGTTAAATTAGGGCAGCAACTGAAGTAGGACATGTGTCAACTCCTCTGCTGAGAAATACCGCAGTGTTAACACTTGAAAATTATGTGTTCTTCAACTGTTTTAGGTTGGAAATCTAACAAGGGGTCTTACTCTGACCACAGACATCTTCCACTTCTCTTCAGATATTCATGAGATATTTTATTTTTTATTTGTTATTGCTATCTTAACTACACTGTTGTTTCCAGAAATTTAAAGAATACGACTTAGATGTCTGTGGGCAGAGTTAAACTCATCTCTGTGGAGCTCCACAGTGGTGTGCATAGTCAACTAATGCCTTGGCTGAGTATGGTACCGGTAGTAGAAAAATGCTTTTGCATAAATTTGTCTCTACAGGCTCTGGATTGCTTTGCTGCATCCCATCTCACTTTATGCATAGCCACACATTTCTCTAAGGGGAGAAAAGCATAGCACAGATTGTTGTATGTAGGATACATCTGCAGGACCTGACTTTGCTCCAGCACTTCAAACAGGGAGAAGTTTTACTCCTGTTTCTTTATCAGCAGTTCCATTTCTGCTGCCTGTCTGACACCCATGATTTTCTAAAACTTTACCACAGCCATTTTCATTTTCATCCTTTTCAGACTGACGAGTATAAGCCTATTTAATTGTTCTTCCATGCTGCAGGCTTTGATTAGCTTTCTTGCTGCCCTTGAACATTTTCCAGGTATTCTATTAACTTTTTGAGAAGGAAAGTTTCATACCCAGTGGTATTCAAGAGGCAGACACGCCACAGATTGATACAATGGCTTATTTTCTTTGGTTTTTGTATTGTTTCATTATTTCTTTACTACTTTTTTATAATTTCTAACACTGCATTTACTTTTTTTTCTTTGTGCTACCATGGACTGAACAAAAATTTTCATGGAAGTATTGATTTTTCTGATAGATCTCATTTCTGAGCAGTAGCAGTCAGCTCAAATCAGACTTTAGGGCTTGTCAGGTTTAAGTTACAAAATTTATTTTATTCTTTGATGCACAGTTAAGACTTGAATCTATGAATCAGCAATGAATAGAAGTTTCCAGACTGTTCTGACCTTTTTTTTTTTTTTCATTCTTTAATATCTCACTGCAGATTTTCTGATCCCATTGTCTGGAATACAGAAATGACAGTTTTAGCTGCTTCTCTTCCAGAAGGATGACTTGTACAGAAATGGGTGTGTAGAAAGTCTTCTGAAATAAAGATATTTATTCTCGTAGAAGACTGGAATACTCTGACTTGTTTAGCCTAAAAGAGGCATGATTGCTCTCCACAAGAACATTTTGATGTCGAACACCTAGGAGGGAACTCCTGCCAAGCTAAAGGTCAGATAAAGGTCACTGTTAGCATAAACCCAAATTCATGTCAGCAGTCCATGAATAAATTTTGGGCTAGGATTAAGATGACTGCTAACTTTATTGCTACAGGGTTACCAGTGGTAATAGTGAGAAGAAAGGGAAAAATCCCTTTTTCATTATGTGCTTTAGAAGTGGAAGAAAGGTCTTAGTCTGATATGCTTCTTGAAGAAGCAGGAAACTAGGCCTTGCATAGGAATCTCTAGCCTTGTCTTCTACTCACATAAGTGAAAAGATGGCATTTGTCATCATTTGAATAGCAAAAGGAGAAGAAAAAAACCCAGCAATTTTGCCCAAACCTTCCAAGAGGCTTTGGGCCTGGTATTGGAATGTACATGACCAAACACAATACTTCCAGTAACCCTACGTGCACCAAAAAAATACAAGTTGTAACTGAATTTTAGTTCATTCTTCCTGCTCCATTGTTTAACTTAAAGAACAAACACTATAGACTTTGCTGATGCCAAATTTGTCAAATGGGTTTTACGATGAGTAATGTCCACTGGATGCTCAGTGTGGATTCTAAAAATATGATTTCTGTTTGCTATCACTGACATATTCACTGCCCCTTGAGTTTGAATGCTTCCCAACTGAAGTAAAACTCCAACTTGATAGAGACAGAAGGAGAGAGAAAAGCCGAATTTGTGCATTCTGAGAGTTGTTATTATTGATAGTAACATACCCAGGTGACTGAATTGCAGAATATGATATGTTTCCTGAAACAAGCCCTGGATGCAGAATGCCGCTTCTTCATTCTTGTCCTTCATTTTTTCCATCCCACCTCCTCCTCTCACCAGGTTCTTTAGAGACAGTTGCATTCCTTTCAAGCACATTTTCTTATCCAGATTATAAGTTTTTCCAGCTCTTTTATTTAGGATTTTTCACACATCCTTCACATCTCCTTTGCAGTCTCCAGTCAATAAGCGTTAAGATCTAAATACTCCTTTACACTTCATGGCTATTCCCTTATCACATGCATTTTCTGTTGCCTGAAGGCAGATCTGTACAATTTTTGTTACTGAAATCTGGGGTTTTTTCTTCCCAACCAGATGGCGGATGTGTAAATACGTCTAAAGACTGAGAATACCATTAACTTTGTTTTTACAGAGCTCTGGGAGACACAATGTCTTTCTGTCTCCTTTCAAACCAGGCTTAAAAAAAAAAAAAAAAGAGTAATAACTCCACAATACATGCAAAGCAACTTTAGCACATTATTTTGTCTCTCATAGCTCAGACTGAAGGGAAAAAAAATGCACTTCTGCTGCTGTGCATTAATCTTTTGCTCCTTGCAAAAGAACACAATCCCGAAAGTCATACACAAGCTGGATTTACATTATTCCATTAAGTATTGATTTCAATGCTTGAAGCCTTTGTTGTTGTAATTTATCACAGCTTTTTGCACTGTGATGGGTAGAAAACAATACTGTTCAGCAACTGCTCATTGTACACTCCACAGCTGATAGGGCAAAAGTGGCCAAGAAGTATTGTTGCTATCCTTTTTTTTTAGGTCAGTAGATTCAGAAGAAAAGCTATATTAACCCAATTTGTTCAATATCTGGTGCTGAGCAAATAAAATAAGGTGCATCCAATCTCTAACTGGACAAAGATATCTGAATAAGTATTATTTCACAAGTGGATGGCATTCTCCTAGAGCAGCTCTGTGAGACAAAGTTCATGAAATGTAAGAAGCTAGAGTCTCCCTTTTTTTTTTGGCAGAGAGTGGTTTTCAATCTTAGTTTTATCAGAGCTCATCTAATTTCCCTGTTTAACTTCGAACTGGAGTTATCGCTCCAATAAAATGTCAGATCAAATTTTTAAAAAGAAATTGAGAATAATCAGCAATATTTTAAACAAAAATCATATGACCGAATGAAAAAGTATATATGCATAAAGGAGCCAAGGTTGTTTTCTGAAACATTTCACACAAGTTTTCTGTTCTCTAAATATGTATTTCATAACCGATGACTTGGAAGTTTACAATATTGGGAAGCATCTGTGTCAACTCTGTCAAAATATTGCTTCTATACACATGTATTTGTACATCTAAAGAAAGTCTGAAGGGTGTGACAGAGAAATTCAAACCACCAGTGTAAGTTTGTCTCGGCGGGATTCTGGTTGAAGTAAATTAAAGTGACTACATAAAAATGCATCAAACCTATTACAATATTAGTTTAACTTCATATAATAGTTTTGAAAACTTTGAGACTGCTGTCTACACCGACTTTTTATAGTCATTATGCATCTCAGCTATGACTTCTGTAATAATTTTTTGTCTTTCATACAGGTTAAAATTCACCTCTTAAATGAAGGATGGCAACCTGAACATTAAGTCCATTATTGAGGAAGAACAGAGGTACTCAGCTGTCTCATCTTCAGATATTCGGCTACTGAAGGACCTAAAACTGTTAAAGCTATCTAAAACCTTATTCATTTTAATTTCTGATGATCTTTGTGCTTATCAGTGTTTCAAGGGGATTCTTGGGTACAGATTGCTGAGGTCTGGTTTGAGAAGTTATTACAGAGCATGTCCTACTGTGCAAAAGATACAAAAGATACAAAATATTATCTCATATGTCTTCACAGTTGGTTCATATCCTGAAACCAGAAAGTGAGGTATTTGAAGCTGGGTTTTGGTTTTTTAATTATTCAGTAAAATGCTTTAGTAGACATAGAATCTTTGCTACCATCTCCACCTCTTTTTTTTCTAGAGTTGGGAATTAGAGAGAGAATTCACCACCTATGGGTGGAAAGGAAGACAGCTACTTCACTGCAGCTGAGAGCTAATGGAGTTGATATCTAGTTCTGCTGTAAAAATTGAAGACTGGCATTGCCACAGAGCTGGTTAGATTAGGTGGCTCCATGCCAGATTAATGGCTGTTGTGAATGTGGTTGGTAGATATCAATAAATTGCTGTGTCCTTCAGAAGGAGCCTGCAAATGTAATTCAGGATTCTGATAGATGACAGGAAATATTTCAGGGTAGTAATGCTCACCGTTGCAATGTCAAAGTTCTGTTGCAGAGTTGGCTCTTAAGCAGTGGCAGAATCACCCAAGGATTCTCATAAACGCTGTTTTATTCAAAATGGAAACATTTCCAGGGTTTAATCCAGGGAGGCACGTACAGGACAATTCTATATATCCAGTCCTTGCAGGCATGATGAGCCTCAAAAGAGCTCTGTCACAGCCAATGCCAGCAGAAAATAATGTTCTTCAGCATGTTTACCTTTGTTTTGAATTTATTTCAAGTTAGATGTATATATTTTAATTATAGTAATGACAATTTAAGATACTTTGTCTGTTAAAGCTGGATGGACAGTTCAGCCAAAACACATCTTTTTCATATATCCAACTGGATTTGTATCAAGCCTGAGCACTGATATCAAAATTTCTAATTTCATGGAGCTGCATGAAAATAGAAGAGAAATCCTACCTTATTTTCCTCTTTGGGCACCTGACAGCAGTCCACATGAGTGTGTGGAGAGCACTCTTGGCTAGCACAGCTGACAGTATCAGGCTGTGAAAAGCTTCTGCAGACCAACTGATGAAATAAAAACCCAGGCCTTCGATTCACAGCTTTTCATTGGCCAAAATATCTGTCTTCTTGGAAAAGTACATTCTCTGCCATGACAAAGAGTGACAAGGTTGATACTCAGACTGGCAGAAATATTTCTGGGAAAGTGTGCTGGAACCCCTTCAAGAGTTTCTGCTAGCAGCGTGGCCCAGCATTTATAATGTAGAGCATGGCTAAAATTTGGAAGAGAGTTTTCTCCATTATAAAGAATTACATAATTGCACATAAATTAATAATTGCACATTACTTCTCTGTGGTTCATACACTATGAAAAATGCACTGCTAAAATCATATGTGATCTTTTAAGACAATGTGAAGAGGAGTGAAAACATCTTTATGCTTCCTAAGAACCACTGCATTATAGGTTTATCCACCCAGTTTTTCTGAGAAACCTTAGTAATGTGGTAAGTCTCTCAGTACTCCTTGTGCCAATGCTTATCTCTTCAGGAACCTATGCCTTTTCATAACTCTCAGATTAGAAAGATGGAACTGAATTTGGGCTGACAAGAGAAGAACATCTAGGTCAATTAAACTCCTCACTTTTTTTTTTTTTGAAGACTACATGTTTAGAAATAGTGTTGAGAGGTGGAACCTCAAGTCAAACAAATGTTTTGGACATAATTCTAATGAACAACTGCTTCTGGGAAAGAGAAGAAAGGGAACTGGCTGTACTTTCTCTTCTTCCATGTTAATAGATTGTATCTAATTAGACAGGTATATTTCAGGGGAGAGAATAATTGCTTACGGCTGGGAGAATTTTTTTTGCACATCTATAATAAAATTACCTTTAATTGTACCTTTAATTCAAACACAGGCCAGCAATTATGAAAAAGAATCAGAAAATCACTCCATACTCATGCTGCATACTGTACATTTAATTTAACTGCCTGTGTTCCAGCACATCTCTGGGGTGGAACTGGGTAAAATGTCTAACTCAAACCCCACCTTGATGTGTGTAATCTTCAGCTTGTGGGACAGAATTTGCAATGGATTCAGTTGCAGGCTTTTGTTTGTGGGCTGACTTTGTAACATTTGCTTGTGGAAGGATAGATGGATAATGGCATAGTCTGTAAGAGTAGGAAATGGAGCTTGACTAGAAGTGAAAGGCCTTCCACAGCAGAGAAAACTGTCATTCATCCTAGGTTCATATCGAAATTATCTGAAATAATTTATGATATTCTGCCCAGTAAACAGAGTTATCATCTGAAGAGACAAAAAGAAAAAAAAAAAAGAAGAAAATAATTGCAAGGATAAAATGGAAAAGAAAAAAAGAAAATAATTGCAAGGATAAAATGGAAAACTCTTGGCTTGATAGAGCTGTTATCTTAAAATTTGGTTTTTGGGGCTTAATTAATGATAATGGTTTGGATTATTGCATGGATTCTTCTCTGCAACATAAATTCTGAAACTGTGTCTTCACCAAGCAGTGACAGAGCCAGATCATCACACTTTTAGTTTTTAAAGGGAACCCGTTGTTTCTGCTACTCCTTGTGAAATTATTTCTTCCTTAAGAAAAAAAGAAACCAACTACCACCTAAAAAAACAGCTGTCTTCTTCTCAGTAATTCTGTTTAATATTTAACATGTGTTGCTGACTGGTGGGTCAACATGGTACTTCATATTTCAATAATTTTTATCTTAAATAGCTATGCTGAGATCTCCCAATTAATGCTCTTTAAAAACATTATTGCACAGTAAATACCAAGGGGCCTACTAGGTTTTCCAGTTACCCTCAGGGTTTTTTTTTATGTGTCTCCATCAGACAGCTCCACTGATGCAAGCTGACTGCAGAACCAACAAATTCTGGATTAGAGCCCAAATCAAAGGAAAGAAAAATTACTACCAGGCTATTAATTGTCACTAGAGGTTCCACCATTTGGTCAACCATTTTTGATGTGATGAGAGAAAAGGAACACTCAGCTATTTCATGGACCTGTGGGTTGTCATGTTGCAATCCCTCTGCACGGAGGACAAGAAATTGATAAGTAGGAGGAAAATACTGAGGTGTGGGAAATCAAATTGTGTTTGTACGTATAAGAAAATAGAGAAAGTAAGAAAATTAAAACAATATTGAGTAAGGATTCGATCATAACTTGGTAGATAATTCAGACTAATAAATACATATTGCTCAAACTAGCTTGTTTTTCTTTGGAGCCCCTTACCCAATCCCAAGCATGCTATAGTGGAGATATATAAAATAATTCTTGACGTAGAGTTTACATATGATAAAAACAGTGTCTGTAATACCTATGCTTTTGATACAACAATAATAATTTTTTTATGAGGGAAGAAAAAGATGTAATAATACAAGCAACATCAAAGAGAAGAGGTTACATGCACAGGGTTCTTCATAGTACTTTAGAAGTTCAGTTTGGCAAATAGAACTGGAAAATGCAGATGGAGTCTGCGGAGATGAACATAAAGGTCTCTCAAGAGTCTGCCCACATTAAGAAATTAATCTTTGAAGTTCCTGGTCACATGGTCACTCCTCCTGGTGAGGAGTACGCTTATGCATGGACACCTAAAAGCTCTCTTTAAATGTTCTGGTAGAAACACCTTGATTATTACTTCCTGATGTTATTTTACAGTAAGTTGAAATGGCAGTAAAAATTTGTTTAAATTATCCAGACCTTTTCAAAGGCACTTTTCCAGTAATCCAATCCAGCATACTAAAAATTTTCAAAATGTCTTCATGTCACCAATGTTTTCAGGTTGAGTTGTCACTGCTTTTCATCTTTGCAGACAAAAGTCGGAGAAAACGGAAAAAGGAAGCCAAGTTGAGGGGTTCCTGGAATTGTGTTTGCATTCACTCTATATCATGAATTAGATATGAATACAAGTTGGGATATAATTATATAAAGGTTGGAAATATTCCAGCTGGAAAAAAATTTCACTCCATAACAGGAAGCACCAGTCTGCATAACAGACTTTCGTGTTGGCATCATAATTCAAATAAAATTCAGTAACAAAAACAGCTTCAGTTGGTTCTTGGTATAGTTCTGATTTTAATGTCTTGGTATCCACCTTTTACATCTTTTACCTCTAGAAAGATTGGAACATGTGTAATACATTAAATATGGGTTTAGTTCTGTAATTTATACCCAAGAGAGTATTGAAGTCAGGACAAAGAGGAAATAGAGGTTATGAGACCATAGTTTTGGTTCTTTTTTAATTTTAAAAAAATTATAATCTCTCCTGAAAACATGTTTTTTCCCAAAGAGATAGAAAATTGAAAGCACCATGTAGTGCCTTCTTAAATAGTAGATCTATTGCAAACCGCTATTTTTTCAAGACCAGTATTTTGGAGATTACTGAGAGTAGGGAGGAAGAAGAAGAAGAAGAAGAAGAAGAAGAAGAAGAAGAAGAAGAAGAAGAAGAAGAAGAAGAAGAAAGTAATAAAGAAGAAAATTAATAACAACATTAAATACTTTCCTCCTTCTTCCCACATCTTTCCTTTTATTCCTTTTGTTCCGATGTTTTCTTAATTTACTCCCTTATTTTCTGGCAGCTGTGCTAAATTTTAGAGAGACAATACTTGTTCTAATTTCTGTGAGTCATGTTGAGGTAATTATTTCAGGCTCCAAATATTTTGATGTGGATTTGTACAGTTAATTGCAGGGTTGAGTAACCAACCAACCACTACTACTGGGAAAGAGCTGGAAACATACATTTCAGATTTGAGCTCAGATTTATAGCCATATTTGGTCATGCATATCCACTATTAAAATGTTTTTGCAATTAATTAATATTTCTATTTTAATAATATATATGAGAAAAAAAAATCCTCAAATATTTGCCATTCTACCATGTATTTATCTATAAATTCACTTTATGCTTCCTGTTATATGACTATGGGAATCCTTTACACTTGAAGAAAGGAGGACGGGACCTCCTGAACTTTGAAACATAACTTAAATCGGTGCAGTTCTCTTAGATGTTTGGTTTATATCAAAATTTTCAAAGGAAGTTGGCACACCTCCAATCTTCCCTCTTACTCCCCGCACTCTGTTCTGCTTCCAGAAAGAACACAACCAGAAAAATTTAGCAATTACAGTTACGATACTGCGTATTTGAAAGACCAGAAATATATGTGGTATACAAGCAACCACAATATTGAAATCTGTTCCTGTTCATTGCCCTTTAACATGAACATTTTTAAACTAATTTTTTGGAAAAAAAGTCATTTTTAGGCTCAGTCTCAGGCAAAACTGGTCATATCAACATAAAAGAAAGATCAAATAGGAGGGGGATATCATGAGATGAACAGGGAAATAAATGCAAATATGCAGCACGTGAAAGGATCACATATGGGACCAGGTTTGTTTTGGGTATCTGTTGCCTAATGTCAGTAATGTGCATGATACAGGATGATCAGCAGAGTCCTACCTTCTGAGGTGTTTGCAAGAGTAAGTGTTCATGTACATGTTTTGAAAGATATCATCTGAGAAGCTTTTGTGGTGAGGTTTTACTCAGTTGATTTGTTGTGGCTTTTTGTGGGTTTTATTTTTGGTTTTTATTTTATTTTTGCTTCCCATTGACCATAGAATGGTAGAATATACTGAGTTGGAAGGAGCCCAACAGGATCATCGAGTCCAACTGCTGGTCCCTGATGTTATAACACATTACGGCAAAAAAAAAATTCAAGACGGAAAAGTTAGAACAGAACTGATTGCTCAGAATCAGAAAGGGGCAAGCTAAAAAGAGATTCAGAAGGTAGATTTAAAATAAGATAAATCAGTCAAGTAAAAAAGCAAAGAGAAATTGGATGTTAAGTCTGTGCCAGATTTGTTCTATTATTAATCAACATTCTGGTTCTCTAAGACTTAACCAAATCTTGCCATCTGTTCATCATCAGTCATGGAAACCATTAAAAGCAGGATAATGTAGGTATTTGCACATACCTTGAAATGAAAAAGACCCTTAAAATTTTCATTTTCATGTAGAAAAATGGGTTTAGAAAGTTGGTAATTCTGCAGCAGCCTAAGTAGGATAATTGAACAGACAAGAAAAGAAGAATGAACTAAGGGGATGCTATGGGTACCTCTGTTGCTTACACAGATACTCCACAGCTCTGTGGAGTGGTGGTTGAGCAAACACACAACCATCACCCTCCCACTCTCCTTACTTATTTAGCTTTTTGCTTCTTTCTTTCTTTTTCCAAAGGGAAAAAAAAAGAAAATAATTTTTTACTCATGGTTAATTTCAGAGAACATAGGTCTGGTAGAAGGACGCAAATTGTTAAAACCATTGAGGAACTAATATAGTGTCAACATAAGCAGAATCAATGCAAGGACGAATTCTGGCAATGCTCCAGAGAGAGAAAAAACAGTCGTATGCTGAGAGAGACGTAACCATTAGGATATGAGGGAAAATAGTTCTGGTTCAGGAAAAAATTAAGTGCTTGAACATGTTGATCTGTTTTTCATGTGAGATCAGAGCTGCTCCTTTAAGCTGACTGACCTGTACTAAGATAAAAATTGACACTTCCCTTCATTCTAAATAGTTTGAGTTAAAATCAAAAGATCTATGCTCTATTGTTTCTTCCTTATCCAACTTTTAAACCCACCTTCCCCCCAATTCCATAACTATAGTTCTGTTGAGAAATTTTGATATTGACAGAGAGAGATATGGAATATAATGCGAATATTCTTTTCTTTGGCTATTTTGTCTTTTACTTCTTTATTCTGGACCTTAAGATTAATTTTTTATTACTTTTTCCATATAGTAAAAAGCTAAAAGAAGTAGTATAATATATTTTAATGTTTTAATGATAAGAAAACAATTTGAATTAGAACCGTTGTTTGTAGTTGCAACTGTTGTTGTAGTTGCATTCTGGTCACATGTGAACACACCAAGGAAATCATATGTAGAATGAAATTTTTACACAGTGATTACCCTTCAAATGCTGTGTTACCTCGTTTTGGTGATGAAGAGATTTAGTATGTTAGTTTCTGTGCTGCTGATAGATGGACCTGCAGAGGCTGGTATGTTTCACAGCAGCACTATGTCTGGATTTTCTTCTGGAGAACAGTAGAGGAATGGCAGTGAATTTTCCAAGCTTTCTGAACTTGGTCTGTATGGGTTTTTGTACTGCAAATTGCCAGAATAAAAGCATTAAGTGGCTAAAATTCTGAAAAATGTACTAATAAACGGATAAAACAAACCACTTACTGTTGAAAAATGTTTCAATCATTTAATTTTCACAGCTCAATTCTACATTACTGCCTCTTATTGCAATAAAAAAATTATATGTTTTGCTTAATAAACTTATTATATTGTGGGGCAATATATTCCATTTAACTAATCCGCTAGGAAACAAGTACGTTTTAATTGTAGAAGTGAAAAAATTCTGATTTGTACATTATTGTGCTGCCTAGAGATTACTGTATTTGGGAAAGTTTTTCAAAATGCTCAGGAAATTATATGAAATTGTGAGGGTAGTAAATAATTTGTTTCGATTTTTAGATTTCTTCTGCCATTGGGGAAGGCTAGCTTCATGGATCATGTGTCATATGATGTTACCTCTTTTGAGATGTGTGTGTTCTGTGTTACATATTTAGAAGAGTTCTTTGACACATCTTTTAAAAAGACCAGGGGAAATTTCCCTAATTTTTCTTAGCCCATTGCAAAACTTTGGCCTCCATCTTGCTGTTTGCTCTCAGTTTGCTTGTGAATCCATTAAAAGTAACTGCTTTCTGAACAATGGGGAGGATTAATTATTTAAGGTTTGTAAAGCAGCATGAGATTCTTATTAAGGATTATGTTGCAAAAGCAGTATATTATTCCCTGCTTCTTCAGGATTAGGACACAGGTTAGTGGTCCATAAGTAATAACAAAGATCTCTGGACCCTGTGAGAACAGTACCTAATTTTTTCTGTAATCTATAGCTGTAAATATATTTATAAATTTTATCATTGTACAAGTGCTCAAAACAAGTTGAAACAGCCTTTCTGCATCAAGTCAGAAGACTGCTTCAGGGCAGAGAACTTGAAATGGACAACCCTACTGATTCTTAACACCTTTAGTTTTATCCTATCATGTTTCAGAAATCTTCACTGGTTTTTCTCAAAAAATGTGATGTTCTTGTTCTTTACATTATTGCCAAACACATCATTACTCTTGAGATGATGTTATGTATACTAGTTGTGATTTAAACTCCTTAGTTTCTGTGCAGCATGGAACTGGAATTTCAAATATTATCTGATGTGAACAATATGGAAATTGATAAGACAATACAATATTTTTTATCTAAATGTAAGCCTATGTTTATGTTTAGACTTTGCAAAATATGTGTTAATCATCTGTGCAGTTTTAATCTGCAATGATTCTGTTACAGGACACGTGAATATAGTTTTGTTATGGATTTTAAATGTTCTAATTTATTCAGAAACCAGAAGAAGGAGCAGCATGTGGAAATATTGTGTCATGCTAAGCATTTCCTGTGAAGTAGCAGAGAGTGGGGATGTGGGTTTAGCCTACAAATAAAATGTCGCATAGTTCTAGGAAAAGGAGGCAGAAGAATTGTTGAGGAGAAGCTGACCTTGCTTTCAAAGCCTTGGAGCTACACAGGTCAACCTCAAGCCCTTGTTGAAGGCTCATACCCTGAATTGCTTAAGAACACAACATGACACTGTATTACAGAAAAATAGTGTTCATCTGCATATATATTTTGTTACATATGATAAAGCTATTTTATATACATATATAACTTTGCAGAGGGCTGTGGTATAGTTGTCATTATCTTGCTTAGAAAGATTTTATTAGTCTGCTTTATTATTTTTAAGCACAAAATTTCAGTTTTGTGAAAGCAGACAATCTTTGGTGCCTGGTGACGAATCCACATAATTCCTTGCTCTGGACGCAAGATATTTTGGAAATGAATCAAGAATAAAATATTAGCTATTTAGTGACTTTTTAGTCAACCAAAGTCAACTTGACAGTTTCCAGGCCGTAATGTTTTTCAGCCTTCAGAGTACAGAATAAACGTAAGAGTGGTCCATAGGCAGAAGATAGAGGTAAATAGATTTAGACATGCATATCCAACTACGTATAAAATATGAAATGTAAATATATATAATTTGAGTATATAAATAGAACTATAAGAATAGCTAGAAGAGAATGAAAACACATTTTTCTAATATATAAGTATAGAAAGATGGAGATGTGTCAACACACAAAGGGACTACTCTCAAAACTAGTCTCAGGGCTAGTCATAGAAGAAAACTTTTCTAATCAAGAGGGTGTTTCATAACACCAACTTCAATAGCATCTTGTCTGAAAGATATTGTCTTTCTTGTCTGAAAATATTTGATCAGAAATGGCTGTAAGATTAACATAAGAGTTTTTCTGGTAGAAAACTATAGCAGTTTACCGCACTCCTCTTCCATTTTTCTACTACTTTATGGAACTGATTTTTTCCCATTCTCAAATCAAGTATCAGCCTGACTGACACCTGACCCTGTACCCACTGATTATTTTTTTCATGCTGTATTCTCAGCTTGAGTAAATCAGTGTACGTTTACATTGATGTTATTACCATTATTCTTATTGACTCTTGCTGAGGCCATTGATCTAAGTAAATTGATGTTTAGTAACCTCTAAAGGCTGGCACAAGAATTTTGCAGAAGTGGACAGTAAACTGGAAAGGTGCAGTTTCCCATAAGGCTTAGATTACTGGTAGTAGAATACTGACCACATCCCTTTTTCTGGTCCTGTAGAGGTCTGTGGTTTTGCCTTTCTAGAAATTGTCAACTTTAAACTGAAGCAGAAGCTTTTGTGTCTGAGCAAAATATGAGTTAAGAGGAAAGGATTAACTAGCCAGCATGTTTCATATTTTGGAGTCCTCCCTGCTGGCAGAGAACAGTCATTCACTCTGCTACATTATATCTGTGCCTCCTATTTTCTTGATGCTTCTTATAAATTTTCTACTCTAAACTGCACCCCACCAGTAGCACCCTTAATACTATAGCACTCTCTATGAAACAGATCTTATCTTTGGGAAATGTATTCTTGATAATGGCTTCAAAATGAGCAGCATTTTTCAGGTTTGGCAGTCTGCAAACTGCATTTTCTCTAGCCTTTTTGCATGTTTTGGAAAAGACATGAAAAGCATCCTCCTTCTGTCTGACCACCATGACGAAACTGAAATGTAATTAAGTAGTGAAGTGCAGTCAGGAGTCCCTCTGCAGAGGTAAGAAATTATAGAGGAAGAGTCACTTGCAGTGTTATCCTGGGAAAGGTTTAATAGACTTATAGAATAGTTTAGGTTGGAAGTGACCTTTTGAGGTCATCTAGTCCGATCCCTCTGACATGGGAAACACTAGCAGTGTTTTCTCAGAGCTGTGAAGGTTCCCAGTGATGGGATACCTGCTACTTCTCTGGGAAACCTGTACCAGTGTTCTACCACCCTCTTCATAAAAAGTTTCTTCCTTGTACCTGAATTTACCTTCTTTCAGTTTAAAGCCATCACCCCTTATCCTATTGAAACAGGCCATGTTACAATGTTTATAGGCCCTAATTCAGTACTGCAAGGACTCGGAGAGGTCTTCCCAGAGCCTTCTCTTCTTCAGGCTGAACAACCCCAATGCTTTCAGCTTTTCCTCATGCGAGAGACGTTCCATCCCTCTAATCTAATATGCCGCACACCTTTAAAGAACAGTAAGTCTTCTCATTTTTAACCACCTCTAAGCTCATTTTGTACACTTGAAACCTCTTTGATAGTTTTCTGTGCTATGGTCCAGCCTCACATGCAGTCTGGAACAATATGTGCCCAACCTAGAATTTTAAAAAAATTGATCAGCTTCTTCTCAGTCATTTATCCCCATCTTCTGCAAATACTGTTGTCAATTTCTGCCTGTCAGAAGCCCCTGAATTTTCCACTAGAAATAACACTCCTAGGCGGCATTTGGTATTTGGTCGACTGATACAAATGCATAATAGAAGTAACTGGGCAGTAGCAAACAGTTTTCCTTGTTTTTTCCCAGTAAATTAAAGGTCAGCTTTGAAAGTTGAGGCTCATGATCAGTGAGGGCATTCTTGTCTAGTATTCATCACTGTAAAAATGTGATAATGTGATAATTTTTTTTTTTCTCAGTGGATAAGATTCTGGTTGGTGCTGAATAGCTGTACATTGCTAGGGAGACAGTATTTTGAATATGTCTGCAAAAACCACATTTTCAAAAATGTTTACAATTTGCAGTTGCAACATCAAAAATATATAAGATGTAGTAAGATTCATATTTGTGCCACAGAGCTTCAATACAATTTTCAGAAACACTTAGGAGCTAAAAGCTTCTGGGATTTCGGTGTGACTAAAGTCATTTAGGTTCTTGGAAATTTTACTTTCCATCTATGTTTCAGATGTGGCAATAAAGGACAATATAGCACATAGAGGGAAAAGGTGGAGCTGTGACAATGAAGCATGAAGTAATTAAAAGTTCATTAAATGGGCTGGTAGGTATCCCAGACAGATGAAAAAAGCCTTTCTCATTGTAAAAGGAAAATGCAAATAAGTATCACGTATTTGTAAATAGTAATAAAAATGCAATTTGTGAGTAGTTCTTCTGTCATAACTGTCTACCCTTTAGTCCATTTTTCTGACCTTTATTCACATTTGAACTGCCACAGGGTTCCTCAGATAACATACCAGTAGCTCAGGTCGTAACTGAATTAATCAGTCCTATATCAGTACACAGGCAACTTGCCTAGTAGAAGCACTGGATCATCAGTACATGTTCAGGTACTTGCCAAACAGCTACATAACGTATGTTTATCTCATGATGGACCCTCAGAAGGACAAAACTACAAAATTTGATCTACTGTCAGGATACTTCTCCCTCCATCCTTCTGAGGACCTGACATGCTTTATGGATGTTAGGTATCAACTTCTATACTCTCTAAGATGTAATGAGCATTAAAATTTTAATCAGGACAGGACCAAAGCGTACAGTCAAACTGTAGCACATAGACAATTCCTGAGGCTTCTTTCTAGCCTTAAAAGCATACGAGGAGATGTGCCCCAGGGGAGGTCAGTAAGGACACAGGTTCCAGCAAGTGCTCAGCTTCTTTAGTAGACACATTTTGCTTCTGAAATTTAGAGTCTGCCTAAAGTAAAACACTGGTTGTGTATATGAAATTGATCCTTGCTGATGCCCTTAGTAGCAGCAGTCTTGTCTGCACAGTGGGGAAGATGTTTTTTTTAGCTCAGAGATTAAATTAATTCACAGGTGTTAATGAGGTGCTCAGACTCTGACAGTGCTGATAAGGACAGAGGCAGGTTGCAAAGTGGAGCAGGCTGTCAGTGCCGATGCAGCACACCTGCAGGGCCCTCACACCCTATCTTTTTGGTAATTAGTGGTGGTGTCTGAAGGGCTCGTGCAATGACACTGTGCCTGCTCTTTCACCATTAGGTCTCAGGGTTCGTGGATTACTTACAGCTGTCCTCCTTAAGCACAGCCCTCGAAGCTAGTCTGCCCTATCCTTGTAGTTCAGCGGCCTTTCCTGGGTAGAAAGAAGTTGGTTTCATCTATCCGCTGCTTTGAAGTTTAATACAAATATTGTGAGTTGAAGAGGTTTGATTTTTTAATTGCCTTGTCAGGAGGCATTTTAATTTGAGGAGAACGCATTTTAAAAATAATAACAATTTAAAAATAAACATGTGTTCACCATTGCTGGTTTTTTTCTGTCAAAAACCCTGGGGATAGTTCCAACATGGGATTTTATGACTTTCTGTATTTCTACAAAACAAAAACAAAAAAACCACAACCCTACCACTACCCTCCCCACCCCCACAACACTATAACACCCAAGTCCCAATGCTCTTGATTTACTATAATATCAAGACTTTCCTGAAGTAATTTGGCTGTGATCAAAATGAAATTTCATTTTCTTGCTACCAAGTGGCCAGTTCTCTCCTATCAGCATGAAAAAGAGGGAGTGGGGTAGGATTTGTACAGAAGGGGAAATAGTGACTGAATCTCTGTCTGGTTTAATTTTGTACAATTCTGGATTTGCTGCTTTACTTGTGTCATCAGTTCACACTCTTGGGGTGGTGTCCCAAAATATAGTCAGAAGTAGCATGGACTCTTTATTTTTAACTGGCATGTGGTGTTATTCTTGCCAAGATGTTGTTTCTGGTTACAATGATTTTAACCTAATAGTTGATTCAAAGGCCTGTGTTGAATAGCAAAACACTTTTGTGGTGTAAGAGTGATAACAAAATCACAAATACAGTCTATGAGAAAAAATGCTCTCATTACATGAGGAGGATAATATTTACAAACTCCAAGTACTTATAAATTACTTGAATAATGAGTTGGTATGTGATCCAAAATGCAGAAAAGGAAAGCATTCACCTACTAGTTATTACTATCAATCCAGAGGATTTATTCAAACTTCAAATTCCCTGATTCCTAATATGTATGTCTAGTGTCCGGCAAGCGTAAGTAGGGTAAGCCTGAACTGCTCTCCAGCCAAATACGAGTAACAAAAGCTGGATGCAAACTGTATATTTTATGTCTTAGAAATCACATTCACACATGACTATGATCTTCCATCTACAGACATGTGTTTAGTGATCACCATGAGTGTGCAGTTCTAACATTTATTATAAATTTCTTCTGAGTTCTTGTTAAGAAAGCATTAAAGAAAGAAAACATCTAAAGAAATACGATTTGGTCTTGACAGCAGTCAGTGAAACTCGGAATTTCCACATTTTCAATTTCTCAGCTTTGGAAAAGAGATGTCTATACTGGGAAAATGAATAGTATTAGAAAGGAGGTACCATTGCATGCCGTTTTCTCATCTACTGAATATAGAGAATCTGTTCACACAGAAGGCCTGTGAAGTATGAATGAAGTGTGAGATGGGGTCCGATTAGGGCTGAAAAATATCCCTTCTCTGTAGTACCTCTACTGAACTTGGAATTTCCTGCAATCAGAAAGTGGCTAATAGTTTTTCTACATGGGTAGTGACTAGAACTACAGGACTAGGTATTTAGAAAATGTAAAGCTATCCTTATCAGATCAGAGCTACATGAAGGAGAATTTAATATTTGTAATGTTTGTATAGAGATTTATCTCAGAGCCACTTCTTTCATTTATATTATTTCCCAGTCTAATCTAATATTTGCTTGGCATCTTCCTTGTGTTCAATACTTCTTAGAACTGTAATAAATAATCCAATTCAATTTAGAAAATAATAATGTTTTCCTCCAAATTCTAATAATCCTCTGATACAATCTGTCTCAGTTATAGTAACATGTAGTAATTTCCTTTCCTTTTCAATTTCTTTTCCCTGTTATTTTTTCTTTTCAATCCTGTTTTTTTTTATAAGAGGTTCTTTTGTTCCAAGGGTTCGTAACAGGTTGGCAAGGCTTTTTTGAATTCATGGTTCCATCATATTGTTTTCAATTTCTTCCTTTAATGTATTAGATATTAGTACTGAAAAATAATGCAAAATCACTAATGGATATTAAGTGCTGCCCAGCACAAACTTTTCGTTCATTCATTTAAAGATATATGTAATAGATGTCCTGGTTGTTTCTTCTTGTTCAGTTATCTTGTGCAGTGCATACAAAAGAGAGCTGTGGATTCCTTATCCTTTTCAGGTAGTAGGGGCAGAAGTTGCACAATTTTTATTAGCACATGGATCACACCAGGTCTCCAATAAAATGGGCCTGCTTCATCCTTCAGAGGTCCTTTGCCAGATTAAAGTTAGCATGTGGTATTTCTCTGAAAACTCCTGAGTCATTTTTACTGTTGTAAAGGTCACTTTCTGTCTTAGAAACTTTGAAACCCCTGGGGATCAAGTTTAAAGAGTTGGTCCATCCAACTTCTGGTTGTTTCCAATGTTTCATTTACTTTTCATACAAGCTAAACCCTTTCAACATAATTTACCAGATTCATAGTGAATAAGTATTGATATAAATAGCTCAATGTTTTTATAAGCTGTTGTTTAATGACCTCAGGTTGTGGAGAGAAATGAAGGAAATGAAGCTGTGTTCGATAATACGAAGGCTCATAAAATGCATGTCCTAGCCATGTTTTCATCTGGGGCAGTGGCCAACCTCTCAAGCCCCTCAGACATGGACTGGGAACTGCCTTCTTAGTGCTGTACATTGAGGAGAGAGATTTGTCTGTGGGATGGTGTCAGCATAGTTGATAATAACTAGAGCTTTCTCAGATGTAGATCTTATGTTCCGTCTTCAGAGAAGGTATTAAATTTCTTAACCTTGTGTGAAATGCCACTTTAATGTTTTTCCAAGCAAGGAAAGCTCTTTTCTAGCAGTGATGGCTCACGCAAGCAGCTCTTTTATAGACATCTGTTATGGTTATTTTAGCTATAAACAAACTTCCCTCTCTATGTGTTCGGCTTTCCAAAATTCCCTTGTAACATTATGCAGAATGCATGTTCGCTTCTCAGTTGGCTTTGGACCTAGGCTGACTTTTTACTTTACATACCAAGAATGCCAAGCCACATGCTTCCAATTTATCAGCTCTTCCAGAGGCGTTCTCCATTTTACTTCATTCACCCTCTCCTTCTTTCTCTGATGTGGATACAGGTATCTAACTAGCTTTTGTCATTACATCCACAGTTCAGGGATTTGTTTCAGGGGTGCATGGTGTTTGAAAATTTTAACCCAAATTTTAGCCCAGTTTCTCCAATTTAAATCTTCTGCTTCTGTTGAATGAATTAACACTTCTGTAGAATAGTGCCTTCTCAGCACAGTGTAAGCACCAGGTAAACATTGACACAGTTTTAATTAGAGTAGCTTAAAGGAGCTTTTTTAACTTTAATAATTACTTTAAGAGTACTACAGATGTTTGTAATTTTAAAGAGAAATAAAAAGCAGCAGAAGTTTCAGCATAAATTGTAAACCAACATACCAACGTAGTATTACAGGTTTGTGTGGACCTACACATTATGTGTGCAGATGGGATCCGATCTCTTCTGATACATTTTTTTTACTAGTTAACATGTTTGGAGGCCAAATAATTCTCTAGAAAAAAATAGTGCCTTTTCTATGGGATAGATCTTACAAAGCATAAGCTCAGCAAAACTGCAACCCAGGATAGCCATGGACAGCTTAACTTCTTGGCATAATCTTATTCGACAGAGTCTAATAACATTTTTCTTTCCTAAACTAAAGTAAGTTTTACTTAATCAAAGTAAATTTTGCTTAATATTTCTTTTTGCTGTTAAAGGATAATAAAGAGGTCGGTGATCTGTTCAGCTGAAAAGTTCTTTTTTGATTTTGCTGGAGTTTTATGTCCTTCTGCTAGGGCACTCAGTACTGAACTGCAAAATTATTATTATGCTAAGGACACTGCTGTTAGTGAAACATTGGATTATTATTATGATTGCATTATTATTAAATATGGTTTACAATAACAATTATAAGCAATATGAGGAAGAATGTGTGTTATAATGTCATGAGTGTACCCATTTAAACCATGTACCCAGGCATTAAGCCAGAGAATGTTTGATTGTTATCCTCAAATATTAAGTGTGGTTATGTCTCTCATAGTAGAACAAACAGAACATTCAGAATCTGGTTGTGACACCTCCATTTTGTGTATATATATATACTTATATACATCTATACTTATATATAGAAATATAAATAGGATATGGTGGTCTGAAAACTGCCCAAAGTTTAAAACTTATTTCCAAATATCTCCTCTTCCTCTACAATAGTGACTAATCATAACAAAATTTTGCTTTTTGTTCATGGTGCATTAGCGATGCATTCATGTGTGCATCAAGCTGAGATGACAAAATAGAATATAATAGTCTAATTTTTCAAAGGACCTAAAAGCCTCAGGCCTGAATTTTGAATGCAACTTCATACTCAGAGTGCTTGTTGCTTCTTTTGATGATGACTCTAAGAGCACGATTGCAGCACTCAAAAAACCAGAAATCTCTGAGCTAGCAAAACTAAAAGCGACGGAGTGAGAGGTCTATATTGTTGAGGAACTCACACTTGCTTAAGTCTGGAACCATAAGGGAGTATTTATGTTGCCCTATGCCCAGGTAATAATTTATTAAACAAAAACAGACCCACAAACAAACCCAAAAACCCAACAAGACCCACCCAAAAATAAGCCAAGCCAGAAGTCTCTAGCCTGTACTTACTTAACCTTCATTTAATTGTCTATGAGTTATTCGTTAGACATGTGTGAACATTTCCAAAACTGAGTTTGTGCTTTCAGTATAGCTTTTGCAGAATTAACCTGAAAAAATATAAATGTGCCTTTAACGCAGTTATGAAGAATTATTCTAAAACCTAATAATTTAATTAGGCCTGTATTTGATAGCTCTAATGAAAAGATATCAAAACATAGCTCACAACACATCTCTCAAGAATTTATCTTCCTTTACCCTGAAACATTCAAATTATGATCGTATTCCTGTGAGGCAAAATAAACAGGCCCACTTTTTAAGATACTCCTCAGTCTGTTGGTTCTGTAATAATTTAGCTACTCAGACAATGGAGACTATTTATTCCTACCCACATGAATATTCTCTTTAGAGAAACTTTGCTACCACATCACGGTAACATCAGTGTTGTTGCTGTCCTTTTCTTTACTTCCACCCTCATTTCCAAAAGATAACTCATAACTCTAACAAAAATTATAGTCTTCTGCAGATGGACATTGTTAATATTTCTATTGTAGATCTGCATACGCAGCAAAACCCAGTATTTCCATGTTCATCCTCATTGACATATTTAGAGAAGATTGCAAGTTTGTGTAGACTGACCACTACGTGATCAGAGAGGACAGCTAGACATGAGGACAAGCTGCTGGAGAATACCTGCTTACAAGTAGCTTCTCAATTTCTCAGAACATTTCAAGTCCAAAGAAAGCCTAAATGTACTGCTGCTCTAAAATGTTGAAGAATTCTTTGCTGGCACTCTTGCAGACCAGACTAGGTGGTAGAAATCTCAGTGAGGAGTATGGAGTCCTGCACATGGCTTAGATGTGTCATGTCACCCTATAATGTACGTGATGATATGAAGGCTGAACAGGAAATCATGTCTGCAGATCCATATGGCCACAATCTGCCAAATATAAGGGTTGGTGAATCTAACTAAAGCTTGCTAAAAAGGTGACTGTTTCAGCAGCCTGTTGTTGCCCAGTCCTTCTGTGCAGTGTGAAGTATAATAAAAGCATACATGTACACCATGGCATTAGAATTATCATCTCCGTGGAAGGAATGAGAATAGGTCACACGTAGGGTTTTCTCCTTATCTAGATATCTCTCTGGGTATACCTTTCACATATTCATGAATATCATATGAATTAAAATCAGTCATTTTACACAGAACACAACTGTAATTCATAGAGAATGATGGGATACTTAGAAGAATGTGCTAACCTTTTTCTAAGGTGTCTAGGTAACCTGATATCTACTTCATTAGCAACATTCCCTGCACTGAATTTATTTAGATGAATGAATCTATTCTTGGTTATTTCATGCTATATTTTTATGTACAAGACTTGACTGGATGCTATAGTATAAAAACACAGTGCTGCTTTAATTTGGGAATTCACAGAGCTCAATTAAACATTGGAAATATACATTCCAGATAGCCAGAATGAAATCTTAACTAGCCATGATGAAAAATAAGATATCACTGAACACAAAAATGTTTAAACAAGAACTATGTCTATTTTGTTGTCGTAAAATATTGTTGAATTTTGTTTTAGTGAAACAATTGTGAAGTTTGATAAAAAATTCAGTTAGAACTGCAGTTACAAACAGTCAAGCCTTAACTTGCTGCAAATGGTCATTTGAAATATGAGTATCTTCTCCAAAGAACTGATGAAACTGAGTAATTTTTAATATTTAGAAATTATGGAGAAGGAAAGAAGGAACTTTCCACATCATTAGTTAGCTTATCATTAAGCATGCAGAGTGTTTAACTTCTTTCTTCTACCCATCTTCCTTCTAAGTTCTGTTTTGGAAACACTATTACTGGTGGACTTCTGCCCAGCACTTTTCATATAAGCCTCTACTAAGTGAAAAATGTTTTGGATATGTTCACTACACATCAAATTACACTCTGATCCTTTTCATTCCTTTTGCAAATTCTTCCATTTTCTGAATCCATTGCACCACTCTTTTGTACTGTGGACAGATATTCACGTTTTACCTGGAGTTCTCCTTTGGGCTAACACATGTCGCGCTGCAGTGGAGATCCGATCTCATGGAAATGCAAGGAGCATTGATGAACTCTGTCATTATGTAGCTATCTTAAATGGTGGGACATAGGAATCATGACTCCCAGTTTTAGGTTCATAAAGCTATTAACTGGAGAAGAATGCTGCAGGAATCCAATATGTGTGCTGTTAACTTGATACAAACATAATCAACAATTGATAAGACAACACTTGACAGAAAATTATTTTGGACATTTGCATAACAAACATAGGAACTACACAAAACATCTCTGGTCTGTAAACAGATATGAAAACTGATCGCAACTGGCATATGTAGAAACACTAATTTTACCTCTTGAGTTGAACTCAACTTCAGAATATTTGATTTTCAAATATTTTTTTTTTTTAATAGTCTTCCAAAGGGGGAAAGTGGTGTAACTTTTTTTCATCTTGTAAGCAGTAAAATGGAAAAAACAGGAAGAGTTCTGCTTTCATATAATTGCAGATCATTGATGCCAATGAGAAAAAGGGAGAAAGCCATATTCCAATGACAAGTTGATTGTATACATGCCGGAGTAAGACAGTTCCGTGTCCTGCCTTTTGCATATTGCTGGATCTGAGTTGGCAGGTTCTACAATTCTTAGAGGAGAAAAAGAACTAGCATCTTTCAGCCATTACTAGCCCCAAAAACTAGCCCAAATGGTTTCTTGGATCTGCCTTGCTACTATGACAGCTATCTGGATAAAAAACTTGGTGTTACTGTGTAGGTTCATGGGTGCATTATAAAGCTGTAGTTCCTTAAATAAACTGTTAGAAAAACATGCAGAATATCACTAGGATGTGATTGCTATTGGCATCAGAATGCATTTTTTGTTATTTTTTATGGAAAGCAAACAATTTCGTACTCAACTTTCTCAGGGAAGAAAGCCTAATGTGACTAATCACTGATTAGTCAGTTCAAATACTAAGAAATTACTGAAACAGATATGAGCCACGATGCATACATGTATTTGTATAATTTTTACTGGTCTGTATTTTGCAGTCTTTTACAGCTATTTCCCAGTTTCATTCAGCAATCACTGTTTATTCTCTTCACCATTCCAGATTCATCTTTGCAAACCCAACTGGAAATCCCTATTAATTAGGAAAAAAAAAATAATCAAATATTTGACTAATCAGCTGTTAACGATCAGATTACAGTAACGTGCTTTCAAAATCAAATTGGAGGAGGGGAAGGGAAAACCCTTAACAATTCATGAAGTAGGTAGTAAACCTAACTGACAGAAGATAAACTTCTCCAGCACTGAGGCAATGAAAGTGGTGTTGATCTATATAGCTGCAGATGTGGCTCCAGGGTGCAATCTGTCCAGTTGCTCAATATCAGTGCTGCCACATGGGCACTGCAACAGGGAAGATAAATAACAAACCTCTTAGTCAAAGAGATAAATACAATTGGCAGCTGCTAATTTTCACACCAAAAGCCTGTTGGTTCCTGTTGTTAGGGAAAGAGAGTACTTCTGTTAGGTATCTGATGAACACAAATAGAGGAAGAAGGAAGACCTCCTTGTTAACTGTGTTAGGTATGTGAGGAAGGATTTTGGAATTTAATCTTCTAGCTTGCAGTTGGTTATGCCAAAGAAAACCCTAAAGAGATGGCTGTGCAGGGAATTCAGATAGAAGCTCAAAGTTTAACTCCACTGTAAACAAACTTAAAGAAAGCTGTTTACCTTGACAGTATGATTTCTGCCTTATGAGCCTGGCAGAACCTCATGTGCAGACCCACCAAATCCAGGATACCAAAGGAGACAGGCGGTAGTACGTCTTTCCTCTCTGGTTAACCTAGAGGAAGTCAGTACAATGATTTTGGTTACACGCCTGAAGCATGTGAAAGATTCAGGTGCAAGCAGTACATTTCGGCTGATATGGGATTATTAAAGAACAGATGAGTAATCATGGAAGCCATCCCAGGCTACCCATGGGGTGTCTTAAAAACCTGTATCGTTGAAATAATTTTAAGATGCATTTCTGGAGACTACAGATCCATACAGCTTCCCTGCAGAAGCATAAAAATCTTAAATCTAGTCATTAAATCTGGATTCATTGATGTGAATTTTCTAATCCCAGAAGCCAATTACTAAAAACTTTTGCCATTTTTCCCTTTATACCTCTTACTGAAGAAAGGACGAAAAAAAAAGCTTTCATATTTTTAAGGAATTTATTGTGTTTTAAAAAACTTTGCTTCCTGTGATCCAGAACAAATCGCTGAAAATCTGGCTTTGCTGGTTAATAGGAAATCACACTTGATGGATTACATTGGTTCATCTAAATAATATTACAATGTTTCCACTTTAATTTTGTTTTAGAGCAAGAGATTGAAAAGCTCCCAGTGTAAACTTACCAAGACTGAGTGTGGGCTTTAAAAATTGAATAATAAAATGAAATCCTCTGGCAGGCAGGTGGAAGGATACTGCCTGCAGTACTGTGTTTTCTGATGCCATCCAGTGAGATAATGAATCCATGTCTATGGAAATTGATTCATTAATATTTCATTGAGTCAGCTTCAGTACAATTCATGAACTGCCCCTAGAAACTCAATAAGTGAATTCAATGAGATGCAGAGCTTAACAAATCTGGAGCAAAAAGTAAAAATACTGTGAGTTGGTAATTAGCGGTGGAATTTGCGGTGCAAATTGAACCTTGGCAACAGGATTTTATGTGTGTATTTTATCTTCAGGAAAGCCTAAACAAAACAGCTGCAAACGTGTGTACACATGTGGACCCAGAGAGTGATATGAAGGAAATTCTGAACCAGATAGGGTTTTAAAAGAAAAAAAAATTACCTCATAATGGTTTTGCTTGTTTGAAATTTAAGCGTGAGCAGGATTAGTGTTTTTCAGTGGTAGCTGTCCTTCCAATGGGCTCTTGCTACATAATACTTCAGCCTTGGCAGGTGTAACTGCAGAACCCAATGCACACGTTGTGACACAAGCTTCACACTTCTGTCTCCGTCGTGAAGTCTGTGGGAAAGAAGTTTTACACAGCAGCATACAATGAAGCTTGCTATTTTGCTACATTTTGTTCAGTCAAAGGATGTGGGACAGATGTGAACATTTAAGCCATCTTGGAAGAAACGTTGAACATGGTACATAGCTGAGGTTTTGGGTCAGAAGCACATGCATGCCAGGAGCTCAATTCACCATGAAGAATTGGCATCAAAGGGACTGATTAGGAAAAGAGATTCAAATTACCTCGTCGACTAAGTAATTGGTCTTTGAGTGTTCCTAAAAAGGGACTGATAAATAATTTTATTTTCATTTTGTATCAGTGTTTCCAAGACCATGTCTGACTAACCTATATTGATGTCTTGTAATTAAACCATGCTTGATATGCTTACGCTGCAGTGGTGCATACTGAGTTGCATGCTAGACATTCCAGATAAAGTAATTATGCTATTTGTCACTGTCATGATTAATGTGTGACAGCTGTTATGACAGCTGTGCCACTGTTTTGTCACAACACTATGTTCATCCATAACAAAATTAGGTGTCTCATTCGAAGGTACGCAGTTGCTACTATTTTCCTAAGAAGAAAACAACGAAGAAAACTGAGAAGGAATATTACATGAACTCTGTGGCAAATAAGAGAAATGACATCTCTATTTTTTCCTTAAACGATGCTTGCTTGCATTGGAGATGCAGATAGCTCACCTTTTGCAAACAGAGCCAATCCACAACTAATCTAACAAACAAGATCTTTCTATGTGGAAGGATTGCTTCATAATTTGAATTTACCTTGTCAGGCAAGGCTTTAGATGTTATCTAAATTACTATTAGCTGTAACAGTCGGGGAGGGGGGTTGGGAAAGGGAGAAGTTGGAAGAAAATGTAAAGGTTGTAAATAACAGGGCTTGGTAGGCACATCATCCTCTCCTTTAGCAGCCAGTCAAGCAAAGCTAAACAAATAACCTTCTCTGACCCATGAATACCTCCAATTGTTTTAAACTAATTGCAGTCAAACTCCAAACTGGATCTTAAACCATCTAATTAAATACTGTTATTAATGTTACCTAATATTGTTTCTTATGAATCACTGAAACCAGATTGTAGCAATTAAAGAAAGTGATGTGAAGGGACAGATGGCTGAAAGAAAGCATTGTTTCATTATCCTATAAGTTTTGCTGACATGCCTATTGTGCATGCTGTTTAAGTACAGAAGAAAATACTTTGGCTTCTTTTCTCTATCATAGAGAAGCCGTGAAACATGAGTCTTAGAGTAGGAAGGCAAGTGTATTGCCAAAAATGAAGATTTACATTAGAAAGAACAGGTCTATTTAAAAGTAAGAAAGGCCATTTCTTTTTCTTATAAACCCAATTGGAAATTATAAATATGTTTTAATTGTATCCCATTTTCTTCACAACTTAATTTGGATGAGACATCCATGGTGTGTTTCCCTGCTCTAAGCTGCTTTCAGATGCAGAAGAAGAGTACCCATGCTGTTAATTGTATTTTATCCCACTATGAGACATTTTATGTCAAATGTCATAAGCAGCGTGTAGTGCTTTTTGCATCTCAGTACTTACATCTGAGCCAAGCAGACTCTTTGGAATTATCTGTAAAAATGAATCTTTGTTCCTAACTGGTGAGAGAATGCATCAGAGAATTTCTAAGTCTGTTCAAAAAAATATTTAGTACAGAGAGAGATTCTCTTTCCATTGATAATTTCAAGACTATGCAAAGAAACGGGTTTTTTGTCTGTTGGAAATAAAGAATGTCATAAGTGAATATTGTGGCATAGGTGTATGTATTTATATGTTGAATGAATGACTTAATATAATTGCATAAATTGCATAATTGCATATAGGTTACTTGAGAAAAATCATTAAGTTAAAATCTCTGAATTTTAAATACTTTTCCACTTCTTCTTGGAAATGTGTGTCAGATCATTGTAATATATTTGTGCCACTGCTTATAAACACAGTAGAACATGAGGCATACATAGATTTAAAAAAATTGCTTAAAAAGGAAACCACAATCCTAAGTTCAGGTATTTTTAAAAGGCTACATAGAAACTCATATAAGGAAAGAGAGTCATTGCAGCATTTGCATAGAAAGTGATAAACAACAGGTGTGTGCAATTTTCATAGGAAGATATATATACATTTTATAGTCTCACTTCTTATTAATCCCGCTGTAAGGGAAAATACACAAATTTATCTCTTCATCCTCTCAGCATTAATTTTAGCTGCAAACAGGAAGAAACTGTCCTGATGAGTATCAGTCTGGACAATCCAGTATTTTAGATTAACATAATTTAAAACTAACACTCATCCCCTTCCCATTTTGCCTACAAGTGTTGAACATTTGCTGTGGAAAGAAAGCTTCCTAAGCTATTCAGTATTATTTTAAAATGTACAAGAATCATCCTTGAGAGAAAAACTTCTCACAATGAAAAAATCCAACTTTTAATAACAAACACGCCCTCAAATTAAGCCAGGCCAAGCATGAACTTTGTTGAGGGCATCAACAACACTTTATTTTTGTTTACACAATGAACAGATTAATTTTTTTAAATTTTCTACCAGTAACTCTCTCAAGGAAATGCTTTTCCCTTTGATTTTCCTTTAACTCTTTCACCTTTACTTCAGTCTAAGTCTGGCCTGGAAATCAATTTTTACCCAAGCATTGTCAACTCTCGAGAAAGATCTACTGGAAAGATGATCTTGGTCAACCCTCTTCCACAAATTTATTCAAAACTATTGGTGGTTCAAACTATGATGCTTACATGTAGGAATTGCTATAAAGATGTGCACCTGCACATATATAGGAACAAAGAATGTGAATCTTTATTGCAGACTGTTGCAGAGCTTTCTATGCTTGTGAAGGGACTTTGAAACCTTCACTGTTAACTGTTGCTTACAGTCAACTTAGCAGTGTGATCCTATCACAAAGGCAGAAGGATAGATATGGGTATACTGTGGTTCAAGGAGGTAATGTATTTGCATAAGATGAGTCAACAGTTGAGGAACAGAACCCATTTCTAGTGACATTTGTAAGTAACATTTCTCATTTATATTTAAACAATGTTGTCACAAGTGTGTGCTGTAGCAAGTTTGCAGATCCAGCCTTCTGCTGACATTTGTGACTGAACCATTTCAAATGTTTGAATGTATTTTGAATAATACTGTTGTTATTATTATGTGTGTGGACTGAATATAATGTCCTACTTACCCTTAGGGTGAAACGGAACAGAAGGTGCAGCTTTGGCAGACAGAAGTCTCTGAACACCCAGCCTGACAGTGCCAGGATTGCTGTCTGGGTCTAGCAAAGAGGAAACAGATTTCACGTGCAGTAAGACCAGTGTATTGATTTCTATGAGCACTGGCAAGACTCCTCCTGAGGAGGAGGTATGGAATGTGGTGTGATTACTTTCTAACTCACGCTGTTGTTTGCATTTTGTGCATACTGTATACCCAAAAAAAGAAATAAAAAGGTACCACTGTCCTGAGAGAAGCCCCACTCTGTCTATCTTCACTCCATTTTTTTGTCATCTTATGGCAGCACAGAATAAGGGCAACTAAACATCTTAGAGTGAGTTGATTTTCTGAAGGATGGAATGCAGCCAAAGTACTCACTCTTTTGGGAGAGGAAAACAGCAAACAATTCTGCGTGTGCTTTGCTTGGGAACACAGAAGCAATTTTCAAAGATTTTTTAACAATTTACTTTTAGCTGAGGCTGTACAATATGGCAGAAGTGACCCAAATTATCTTCTTGTGTGCTTGAAATTTTCATCTAATCTGTGGAAAGAACTGGAGAAATTCTAAAAAACTACAAGCATGTGACAAAAATTAAGAGTTTTTTCTGTGTAACCAGTACTGAATGAAACATACTATCAATTCCAAAAGTAAAATATTTTACTGGTTCAGATCATCTACCAGTAAACCTATGAGGTTTGATAATCAAATGACTTCTAATGACAGGGAAATTAGAGGCAACAGACTGAAAATAACAGGCATATTAAAAAATATTTGTGTCTGATTTTAAAGATATCTTAAAAAGCAGTGATGCTTTTAACCCCATTTAGGATTAGCTTTCTAGGAGCAAGAGAGTAGAATTTGAATGCATTTAATAGGAGGATGCAGTGAACAGACTGTATTTAACAAGTGGCATGTTAAGTCTAGGTAGGAAGTGTGAGGGACTGTGAAATTTAGATGGGAAACAGCTTCTATACATCTCTGTTTAGCAATTTACAGTGCAATAAAGGAAACAAACAAAAAAAATTAGAAAAAAATAGCCAAATATCATTTTGATAATAATAGACTGATAATTTAATAAACTACAAATTTTTATAATTTAATAGAAAGCAAATGGATAACAAACTAGAAGAACTAATTTTCCCCTATTTCTCCTTGCTTCAATTTGCAGACAACCTTAGACAGTGGGAAGACTGATAGAGTGTAGTGCTTGTGTGCTGGTTGGACAAACTTAGACAGACTTACATTAACCAAACTAGAAAGACTGTATTTCTTAGGTGAAAAAGTAGAGCAGCTTCCATGAATTCATCGGCTCAGAGATTAAAGTGGATTTGAACAAGGAAACACCATCTTTGATTATTGGATAAAGATTACTAGCCTTTTTCAAATAATATAGGTTACTCTGATTTCTGCAAGTAGTTTGTAACTAGTAAATCCCTTTTACCATCTGGCTAAATGTAAATAAAATAACACTATCTAGTTATTTATTGTGTAGAACAGGAAACTATATATGGCATAAAACCCACAATTCAACAGAGTAAAAATTCTTGTATATTTTCAGGCTATATCAAAGTCAGTAATAAAATATTTTATTTAAACAATTAAGTATATAGCTTAAGTATCACTTTCATGAGTTCAGGCAGCATAGGCTTACATCTCAAAATGCATGCCCTTCATGTTGCAGAATATTAGCATTTTAGGTTAGCTGGTAGGGAAAATGAGACCATAAGTGGTTGGCACTTACTCAGTGTACAAATGCAGAAGAGACCAAAGAGCAGTAGAAGTAGGCACCACATACCCTTTCACTGAGGTTGTAGGAAATAGCAGCAGTGGAGAGCGGCCCTCAGCAAGCAAGTCACAGCACACTGATCATGCAGAGGAGGAAAAGCATCCTCATGGCTGGCATTGTTAATGAGGAAATTACTGTTTCCTGACCTTGACTTGCTTGAAACCTTGCTGTTTGGAAGTCTTGAAGATTTAAAATATTGTCTGTTAAGATCAGAGAAAGAGGTGGGTGGGGCTCGGGTAGAATAGTATGTCTTGTTTTGCTTTTAATAGATATGGTTTTCCCTTAAACTTCAGCCAGACTTTGGTTAATTTTCTAGGCACTGATGAAGTCTGAGGATTCCAATACAGAGTGACCTTTCACATGAGCATATTGACTGCTTGTTCGTGATCTGGTGATTAAACATGGAGACTTCCTGCTCATGTTGTCCTTGCCCACTCCTGCTGGAGACACAAATGCTAATTGCTCTCACCTAGTTCACTGGTGGAGAGGCATACCCTGTTATCTTGAGATTTTAACTCTAAGAAACAAAGTCACAGATAGTCCCATCGTATAGGCCTAATCTGTTCTCAAGGCTGATGAACTTGTAATATATTGAAACACAAACATTTTCAGAGAATCTGAGAATATGCTCATTTGGAAGGGACTGACAAAGATCATCAAGTCCAACTCCTGGAGCAGCATAGGACCATCTCCAAGAGTCACATCATGTGCCTGAGAGCACTGTCCAAATGCTTATTGAACTCCCCTGACCTGCTTATTGAACTCCCTCAGGTCCTGTCACTGGTCACCACAGAGAAGAGATCAGTGCCTGCCCCTCCTCTTTGCCTCGTGAAGAAGTTGTAACTGAGATGGNATCCCATGATGGGGTTATCCAGCTGTGGGCTGGACATTTTGTCCAGAAGATCCTGTGAGAGACAGTATCGAAGGCTTCACTGAAATCTGAAAAGATCAACTGGCTTCCCTTGACCAGCTGGGTGGGTTACCTTGTCATAAAAGGAAATCAGGTTTGATAAGCAGGATTTTCCTCTCATGAAGCCCTGCTGGCTGTGACCAATTACTGTGTCATCTTTCAGGTGTTTTTCAATACCTCCCAGAATATTTTTCTTCATTTTCCAGTTTTATGCATTGCGCTAGATATATCTTAAAGGCTGTACCTAAGCTGTTTAATTCTCGTCACAGTTTTTGTTTCTCCTTGCATTTTTTTTTTCAAAATATAGTTGCTGAAGTCATGCTAACTTTGAATAGTGTGTTCACAATTTCTCGTTTTCATTAGGATGTTATGTAAGTTGAGCATTGATCTCGTGATTACATATGTGCTAGTCTTTAATATTGCACATAATTCTGAAAAATAAGACATATTTGACCCAGAGAAAATGCTTGGTTAATGCACCAGCTTTCTAATAGCACATCCAGATATACCTCCACAGCATGATATTATGCTATGTAGATATACCCTGAGTGATTATTAAAGAAAATGAAGAGAGTGAGTCAGAAAAGGTAAGGAATTTTAAAATTTAATTTAATTTTTTTATTATTTTTCAAGAGATTCTCAACAAACCAATGATCTTATCTTAAGGCAGGAGGTAATAAAAGTGATAGACTACTCTAGGCCATAAACTCCTAATCTGTTTTAAATATGTTAAAGACTACAAAAAGTGAAATATCCAACATACAACCTCTGAAAAGTTCAGAACAACCACAATTATTTCAATATTTAAGCCCGTGTGAGTTTGCTTGTGATTCTCAAAATAATGACCAAAGCCTAAGTACCACTGCTATTATCTTTGTTCCAAATTCAAAAATCAGCTCTTTACTGTTTTTAATAAATAAATAATTTTCTATGAGATTCATGATTGTGATGAGCTGTGATGTCCCAGTGATTGGCAAGGAAGAGCAATACTCTTATGTGATTGTTGCTTTTTTTATCTGCTTCACAGTACCCAAGTACTTTCAGACACATTAATTTAGCAGTTTATTTCCTAATCACCACAATGTCATATAGCCATCTGTAAACGTTGTAATTTTGAGCCAAATATTTTTGTTACATTTTTCAATCTCTTTTCCCTTTCCAGCAAAACCTTGAAGAATATTACCTCCTGTGGAATAACCTTTATGCAACAGGGGTTGTAACTCTGCCACATGCTTTTTGTACCTCCCTCCAGTGCTCAGGCTGTGTGGCATCCTCCCAGTCTTCTGTGGTGCTTTGTGAAAGGCTGCCAGTCAGAAATTGGTGTCAGTCAAATTTAAGTCAATGTCAGGACTGTTATGCAAGAGTTGCTTCCAAGTTTTGCTTTAATACCTGGGGTTTGTGTTACTGATATTAAATAAAAATTCTTTGCAATGAATTTTAAATGAAGGAAAAGCTCTCACCAGAGATTTGTTAAAAGCAGGCTAACAGTTGTTCTCTTTCCTCCCTCCCTGCTCCTTTTTAGTAGGAGGGCTTTAAATTATATATTAACCAAAAAGGTAAACAGAATAAAATGGGCAATTAAATATTAATGGAAGATGTAGTGGAATTGTCCTGTGCAGCACTTAAAATGGCCCGAATGATTGAGCTGTGAATTGCTCTCCCTTAGGTATTGAAAAATTCATCAGCACTATTTAATAAATGTTCGTATTCGTAGCCACTCATGTTTACACTACAGCACTTCCAGGAGAGTGCTTACTAAAGAAAACATTTTAATGGAAGGTGAACTTTCCTGTACAGAGAGTCACCTTAAATTATACAGACTATGTGGTAGAAGAGACAGAGAAATCTCTGAACAGACGAATGAGAAGTACGCATAACTTAAGAGCATTTTTCTTAAAGAGAACTGCCCATGAATTGTAAGGGCTTTCTGAATACAAAGCTATTTTGAAGCTTTTAAAAATTCATTTTGTTTGCATTTTAAAAATATTTCACTAGCCGTGTGAAATCATCTTCCATGCTGACTTGGGCTAAGGACACTATTATTACTGAAATGTCACCTAATGATCTAAAGGAAGGGAAAGAGTGGCAAAACAAAAATTGCATCATAAATCAATCAAGTGTTGAAGCAGTTCTTCTTCAGGTGACACTCTGTAGACTCTATCTGCATATGCAGCATATTAACACTATTAAAATATTCATCAGCAAATTTACTGCGTTAATTAATGAATTCACACCAAAACCTTGGAAAATAAACATGAAAACTCTTGAGTGCTTGGTATAGTGATTAGTTAGGTTGTAATGTCTGTGCTTTATATGAGGATTTTTGCCCGGGTGTGATTCAGTGAGTACTGAATCAACCTGGAGGCAGCACACTGCTCTTAGCCCCCGCCTCGAATTCTCCCATTGCCTCCACTCACCAGGCACACAGGGAAGAAAGCTACATGCTTCCTGTTTTCTGGAGAGCCACAGTGGGCATGTTCTCAGAAACCCAGAACTGCAGCACAGTCTGCTTTTTTGTTCTCCTTCAGGGCACGGGTCTTTTACTTCCTTTAAAAGTTTTATTTCTCTCATTAGTGTGTTCAAGTCTGCAGCTTAGGGGGATGGTGGAACTGGCCATAGCTGATGTTCGGGTGCACCATTAGCTCTAGAGAAGACCTTTGTCTATCCTGTTATTAATCCAGCAAAGGTCCTTCTGACCTTTGTGACCCTCTAGTTCTGCTTATTATTTCTCCATACAAAACACACGATATCTCATTGCAGTGCAGTTTACTGCACTCTGGCTAATCTAGGCAAGCACCAGGGAAATTTTGACCAAAATATTTGGCTCCAAGAGAAGTCGTCTCTAAATGTGCTGTGCAGGTTCACACAGTAACTAAGGACTTGTGCTGTCTTGGCAATGGATGAAGTTTAGAAAGAGGTAGTGGTTTCGCTTATGAGAGTTCAGGTTGCTTCTACTAAAGTGACATGGTGGTGAGTTTATACTTCCAACAAAAGATGTATCTGTCAAATCTGGGTTTGCTGAATATTTTCATAAGAGACACTTCACTGAAGGTTAGCATAGTTGGAGGCAAGATTCAACTGAGTTACTGTGCTGTGGGGAAACTCAAGTCACTTCAGAAATGCTTTCTCTAGCATGTGCTTTTATATGGAAGTTAAGACAAATTCAGGCATTTCAAAATTCAGACTTAGTTTCCATGAAACATTCTCAGAGGTGAAGAGGCAGTAGCAACACTCACCACACAACAAGGATAAGCTCATTTTTTTATAGTGCTGGAAGGATAAACTACTCATCTCAAAGAGCTACCTGGTGGACATGTGTCAGAAAAAACAGGTATAAAATATCCCATCTCAATCACTGTTGTAGGGGGTGATGCACACACAAACAGAGAAGAAGGTGGTTTCAAACATCTCAGGAAATGACAATAGAAGTTGAAAATATTTGCAAACTTGGGAAAATCTTATTTTTTATTTGCAGTTCTCTTAACTGACTCCCTAACATGAGAGTGTTTAAAAACTTTATGCATAGAAACTTTTCAAATAATCAAGATTATTTTATAGCTACTTTAAAAAACTCTTCCACAAAGCATCTTGTTGAAAAGGAGTATATACTAAGTACATTAATATACATTGATAATATGGTGTAAAAAAAAAAAAAAGAAGCCAACTAAGATTTATTACTCAGTGGTAGCTGAGAACTGCACCTGGGAAATGATTAACATAATTCTTAGGGGATCAATACCAATCTTTTTTACAATTCTCTTGGTGGGTTTTTGGAGATGTTAAAGACGTAGTGGAGTGCAGAATGGAGTTGCAGAAAGCTGAAAGGCAAGTATTTATCTCTTCATTCTTGTGACCAGTGAAAGAACTCAAGGAAATGGCATGAGGCTGAGTTGGGGGAGGTTTAGGTTGGATATCAGAAAAAAGATTTTTACCTGGATGGTGGTTGGGCTCTGGAACAGTCATCCAAGGGAAGTGGACATAGCACCAGCCTGACAGAGTTCAAGAAGCATATGCACAATGTTCTTGGGCACATGGTGTGACTCCTGGGGTGTCCTGTGCAGGGCTGGGAGATGGACTCAATGGTCCTGATGGGTCCCTTCCAGCTCAGCATGTTCCGTGATTCTGCGAATCTATGACTAAATAGTTTCACATCACGTGTTGTGGGTTCACACGTGATGCATTACAATCAATGTCTTGGAGGATGAGGGAGAGGGGGAAAAGGCCTAAACCAAAAAATTTTTGCACAAAGGGCCCTTGTTAAAGACTTTTAGTATTTTTAGTCATCCTCATGTGTGTATGGGAAAAAAAGGCACATGTAATTCCAGAAGCAGGGCAAAACATGGCATTGTTACATATACTTTATTTGCAGCTAACAACACAGATACAGACTTTCACTGGCTTTCATTTGGTGAGGCTGGGGAGGGTTCTTCCTGTTTTATTTGGACAAAACTTAAACGAAAACTTTGATAAGCATCCTGCATTTTTTTAACCCGCTTGTTATAATGGAAAATATCCTCTCATATCTCTAGCAGGCTGAAACGTGGAAAGTTTGGATTTGGGGGTTTTTTTGAAAGAGAGGTAGAAGGAGTTGATACCAGCCCTTGACAATAGTCAGAACTCTGAAAGATTTAGTGGAAAGGGGTTTTAATGACAATTATTATTCTGTGAGAAAGAACCTGCTTGATTTTTTGGTTGGCCACTTGGAAAATTTTAATCACTAAGTAGATGGATATTGGCAGGAATTTTCCAGTCTTGTTTATGGTGAAAGACTGAATCAGGTCACTATTTCACTTTTTGCTTTCAATCTTTTCAGGAGCAGGCAACTTGGTTCAGCAGTTTTTGTGAAACGTCACTTTCACAAGAGTGAAAATTGCAAGTTTTGTCTCATGGAAAAAGACATTATTGTCCTCCCAGAAAAGCAAGTTTTTCCAAAGAAAATATTTGGTTTTCTCACTCTTTCTAGGGATTACTTGGTCAGTTCTGCTTTTTGGTCCCTATGCTATAGAAGAAAACAGTCTCTACCCACTTTGTATTTTATTAGCCCCTCCCAGCAGCAGTACCTAGGCTAAATCATACACAGCTTTTGAATACTTGAGCTGCTACTGGAAACATTGCATTTTAAATCAAGCTGCTTCAATTTGTATTGATGAAAAAACAAAGTACTTTTGCTGTCAGTTAAAGTGTGTGTGGTATCTGAGAAATATTGACTTAAAAAATAGGAAGCACTCAAAGAGCTTAATGATCTCTGGCTGCCTGTCTTATTCTAAGTACTATGAAACCATGAACCCTTCTCAAGGCTGCTAGTCACACTTAATTCTGTCCCAGCTCTAGTAGAGAAAACCCCATTTGTCTTTGTGCAAGATTTTCCTCTCTAACTTTATCCTGATCCATGAACCTCTTCCCACTTCTCTGTCCCTCATTTATTGAGCATCAGGCATAATCTTCCCTCCCTTTATATATCAGTCTTGGAATATGAGACATTTTTCTCTGGACAAGAGGTACTAGGGAAAAATGTATTTTGTATCTCTCCATCATGTTGTGGTTCTCTGCTGAAACTTCTCTTTTCCTGTATCTCTTAATTCCTCTCCTTCTTTCCTGTGCATTATTAACATTGCCCCTAAATTATTTACTGTAGCTCGTAAAATGTCATTAGTGAGAGTCGTTTCACTGGTGAGGAGAACTGAAAACTAGCTTGCAGAGGATTCAAGGAGAGTGAGAGAAGAAAAAGCAGTGAGGATAAAGAAGTATCACCGTTGAAAAGGAGTAGATGGTAGAAGCTTGAGACAGAGGAGAGGCTCTTGGGGAAAAAGACTAGAGAATGGACAATAGTGCTAAAGAGAGGCTGAGGATTAAAGAGGGAACTTTAGTGACATTCGAGAGGAAAAATAAAAGAATTTTATTAATTTGAAAATAGGAGTACTGATGTAAAAGGCCATTACAATGCATCCAGGGAGTGGATGACATTGACTGAGGCAGAAGGTGGATTTGTTAATAAAAGAAGAAAAATCATGAAAGTGACCTGAGAAAGACAGAGCTGATGCAAATGAATAACACTCATTTAGTTGGAATTTGTAGAGAAATAGATCTTAGAAGAATGGTGATAGTGTTTAAAAGTACTCATAGGCGGCCTACGGAGGAAGAAAGAACGAAGATATCTGGCAGAGCAAATTTTTGGAAAGCAATAATGTGGGGAAAAGTTGCTAGAAGAAAGATAAACAACTGATTGCAAAAACTTCTTCAGGGAGATTTTAACACAGTCTTGACATTTTAGACAGAAACTATAAGACATCAAAATGTACTTTTGTGAAGGAGAGAAATGGAAGTGATACTGAGACAATGGAACAGATAATAACCTTTAAATTACAAATGCAAAAACTGAATTAAATGGGAGGAAAGGAAATGACTTTTTATCACTTTTTGGTGACAAAAAATCTTTAAAAAATATGGAAATATCTGAAAAATGGGGAATCTTTTTATTTTCCCCCTCTAGTAACTAGTTCTCTATTAGGATTTGAAGGCACCCTTATCTTCATTCTCCTTTAGTGTTATTTTGAATCTCAGAGGTATCTTCTACACCTTTAGCAAAAAATCAATTTGACATATTCTTATCTTTGGAATTTTGTACACTGGGCCATGTTTTAGAGGCAATGTAGATATTTGACATCTTTTCGAGGTACTAGCAGGCAGCAGCTCTAAAGCAGCTATTGGATCCTCAGGCTAAGACTTGAAAAGGTACATTTTCCAAGCTGAATACAATTATAAAATGTGCAAATCCATTTATTCACTAATAGGGTTTATCCTCAGCTCCCTGTGCACAGCTTTGCAAATTTACTTACAAATGACCGTAGTGTAAAACTCAGGCTACTCCTGTGGGATAACTGTCTTTTTTTTTTTTTTTTTCTCAGTAGGTAATTAATACTTAGAAAAGTAATACATTTAGATTGCAAGTAACTATTCATGTCAAAACCTGGCATCCTTTAAAGTGACACATTCATGGAATCTTTGTTAAACTGCAACAGTCTAATCCTTTCCACCCGCCTCTGGCAGGTTTACCATGGAATTTAATACTGTACTTGCACGGGATTATGCCTCAGAATCGAAGATTGAGGGACTGCACATGGATGCTGCATAGGGAATGGCAAATTAAAGACTGAGAATCCAAGTGTGTAACACGGTTTTCTTCTTATTAAGATAGACTACGTTTAACAGATAATTTTTGATCTGTATTTAAAAAAAAAAATAAAAACAACCCCAAACCACAAAGAATTATAAACAATTTTGTTACAATTTCTTTGAATACAGTCGTAAGAAACAGACATAACATTTATTTGCTGCAAAACCCAATTTGGTACCAAGGGTGGAATCCTTTGTGGTGACATCTGCACATCTGCTTGAGAAGATTTAGTGGGAACTACTGGTTTGTTCTGAAAATATTCTGGACATTTTATTAAAAGGATTACTGTAGTCCAGACCTTCCTACAAACACTTAACATATCATGTTTCACTCCCCTTGAATGTTATACATTTAGGCAAATATATATATTTGAAAGTCTGTCTGTAAGCACTTAAAAGTAGACTGCCAAAAGACTTCCCATTACACTGTTCAGAACACCGTCCAGAAAACAAAACAGTGGGTGTTTTGAGTGTAAGTTGGGGAACTGCTGTTGGAGGCAAGATTTTGTATACAAATGGCCCATCATTGCAGCAATATTCTGCTATCCCATTAGATGGGCAGACAAGCAGACCAAAAATTGAGCCCTTTGCCAGAAGGGAGTGACAGCTTGTTTGCTATGACAAATGACATTTTAGTTTCATGACAGAAACAAGTTCCTGCAAATGTTTCAGTATAACTATTTTCTATTTTGTATATGGTTTGTTGGCAAGACAAAGAAAATAATGGAGTAAAAAAATGAATTTAGGGTGCTTTGTTTTTTTTTCATTTGAATACAAATTATATCATTAGTTGAGTATTTCTGGAGATGTCTCCATTGTACCAGCTTCCACAAAAGTTGCTTTTGAAATTCTATCTTTTGTTGTAATCTTCATATGAAATTAAACTGTAAAACTTAGAGATTTAACAGAACACAGCTGCTACTTTCACACGTAAAAACTCAAGAAACTGATGCTTTGACTCAAAATTCAGCCTAATATCGTATTATCAATGCAGCTGTCTCCACACAGCTAGAAGCTCTGCGGCAGAAGGCATTTGATAAGTGATACAGATCAACGATCTGAGGATAATGAAGTTTAGTGTTGGTCAATGTTCTCACATTCCTGAAAGTAACTAGAGGGCTTTATTACTGTTAATTTGAACTAATGGACAGGGTGGTAGCTTTTTCTCTGAAACTATTGGTTTAGAGCACAAAAGCACCTCCAAGATGATTTGTGATAAAAACACATGGGACAATCTCCAGGCATTATCTCTAACATGTTGAAAAGCTGAAATCTTGGTCTTGATAATGGGTATATATTAGTAAGGAATTAATAACATTACGAATTAAAAAAAAATATTGCTTTGGTTAGTTATGTGGTAACTTAAAGAAACTGAAAGGTGTTTTCCTGCTTCAGGAAACATTAAACATTTTGATTTGAAACTCATAAAAGCTTTTCAAAAAAACCAGAATAATGTAAAGGATCTTGAGAGGCTCTAGGTACTTAAAATTTCTTAGTTAGATATTATTTATTATCTATATTCGTATTTTGCCCCTATGTTTGAAAGTTGTGGCTACAAATTTTGCTGCTGAGTACTTTTCTTAATTTTCCTTTATTTATCTTTTCTATTTGTCATTCAATACTTGGGAATATGAACATGGAGATAGACTAAAGTAAAGAGTTTCTTTCAAAACCCTTACTCAGAGAAATAGGTAATAAAACTCTTGCTGGTTCCAGTGAAGGAGAGTTACTACAAACCCCAGCAATCTGCATGCCATGCATACATAGACTGAAGTACAATAATTATAGATTGAAAAGTAAGCAGAGATCTGTCAGAAGAAGAGGCCAACAACACAACTATTTCTAGAGACTTAAGAACAAAACATCACCAGTGTTAAAAACTTTTGAGAGACATGGAGATGTGTCAGCCTGCAATTCTAGCGGGAACTCTCTCACTTTTCACTCTGATTGCTATAAATGTGATAAAGAATATACAAAAGCTGTATTTTTTTCTGAGCATAGTTAGCAGCTTTGGAATGGAAACTACCCTGGGAGGATGGAAGGATGGTTCATGCCTTACGTGAAAAGTAATCTCTACTCTACTACTACTACTACTACTACTACTACTACTACTACTACTACTACTACTACTACTACTAAAATAATGTCACTTTCCAAACAATTTTTTATAAAGGACAATCCACACCAAGAAAGAGGTATAATTTCCTCATTCTTTGCTATTTTTCCTGTGAGAATTTTTCATCAATGTGAAGTTCTGCTGTCACAGAGGAAGTATTATTTTGGTAATTAACGTCACTGTTTTGTACATTCTTTCAGGGAGAAAAGAAAAGGCAGATGGGTTGCTTACTCCTCAATGAAGGCAGACATCATAACATTGCAACTGAAAATAGAATCACACAGATGCTCCTGAGAGGTTGCAACTTTTAAAATTGTTATTTTTCTCATACATATATGCAAGAGATAGATATAGATAGAGATATATATTCTCATTATATTATGTGTGTTTCAGTTCAGTCTTCACATGACAAGATGGAACATAATCAAATATGATAGAGGGGGAATAACACAACAGAAGAAATTATGTTGGCTGGTGGGAAAACAGGTAAATGGCAACTGAACGATGAAAACCCCAGGAATTTCTTCAGCTCTCCTCTACACAAAGTGCAAGTGTCTTCAGAAAAGCACAGCATGGAATCACCCTCACACGTGCTCAGCTTTATTTTAAACTTGTTTTTTTTAAAACCACCATGACAATTCTGCACAGAGAAATGAATGCAAATGTCTTTTTGAAAGTTTGACCCTGAAATAAATGGGAAAGATTTGTCCAAAGCTGCTGTGAACTGCAAAATATGAAAATCTATGTGTCTCCAGTTGTGACAGCTCAACAGTACTGTATTTTTCTGGAATATCTAATGCTGAGAGCAGCAGGCTGTGCTGGATGCTGGATGGCATAAGGCAGCTACATAGATATCCTGGTGGGATTTTTCTAGGAGGAAACAGAATGTCTTGTCTATCACAACCCCACATAAATGGGAGCATTTAACACTCTCTTTAACTACTCTGTCATCTATTCCACAAAGTATACTTTTAATACCAGATTGAAAGAAGAGAGCCTGTACCATTGAAATGGACCTCATGTCAACTCCACATAAGCTCTGGTACTTCTTTGGGATTTTTTGCTGTTGTTTGAAACTTTCATTCAAGAAGGAAGTGGTATATTACACTGGTGAGAACTGAGAGAATTCACTGAGCTCAATGCCTGCTTGCTGCATTAATAAAAATCAAATGAAAAAAGCAATCTGATTAAATTATGTGTGCCTTTTCCTGTGCCAGTGGAGCTTAACTAAGCAAACAGAAGCAGTGAAGTAAATCAGTGTTGGTTTATTAAAGATCAGAATTCAATATCTCAATAGTTGAAGAGCTTATGCACCACTGTTCTCACTGTTTAGCCTTTCTATGCAAAGAAAGTAAACACAATGGCACTGTGGGGACTCTTGTTAGAGAAGTGACACACAGAAAAGCCTAGTTTTCTTTCAAGGAAGATGCTGCTATGTCTACTTGTACTTCTTGTCTTTTCCCAAAAGATAATAATGAAAAAAAAAATCATAATACTGTTTGCTGTTGGTGTTGTAATAGAGGCGTTATCCTTCAGATATTCAGGGCTTGAAGATAGAAATGTACCTCAGCTCAGCTACTTTTAATTTAATACTCTCCTCTGCACAAATAGATTCCTCTTCACATTGATCTTATAGTACCATCAAGATAGCAACCCTTCGTGGGGAGGAAGAAATTAAGATTGTTTGTACATCGCAATAATGCACTTTGAGTACTAGGGCACTCATAGGAGATCTCAAGAAGAGTTTGTTGTATTCTGCGGGGTGGAAAAGCTGCCAGCTAACTCTTTCATCCTAACTCCCTAATCTAAGAAACACTTGGCTTCTGAAAATTTAGAAAATCAAAATACCTTCTACTCACGATGGGGGTTGGTTGATGGTTTATGATCAGACCAAGTACAGACTAAGAGTTTCAAATGTCCTTTTATACCTGCCTCACACTCTCATTCAAGAGAACAAAGTTTACAGACATGAATAAGTAGAAAATTTCATTTTCTTTGCTGCTTCATTGTTTTGTGCTTCAACGTTTGAAGGGATTAGTAAAGCCTGTGTGGGTGGTGACAGGCAGTCTTTAAGTTATTTACTTAGATGAGAGTTAAGTCCAAGCCATACATGACCTTGGCAGAAACTATCTCCTTAAAGAATTGATTTCCAGAAATCTAGGATAAATGCCACATCTTATAAAATAGATAACGAAAGAATAGTCATCTGAGCTACTTGGAAATTTTCTAATAAAACAGAATTTTTGGTGTCCAGGGAAGCCGTATGGTCTAATGAAACAGGGTCACCTGCAGCTTCTGTCCAGGCATGTCACATGAGAGACCTGCCCTTAAAGTGTCAGCTGCTGGTGAGGAAAAATGAGGCTCTTGTATTAGCAGTGATAAAATAAGAATAAATATTATTGACATAGAAAAAATACAGGGAAATAAGCAAATATGAAATGATTCCTTCTTCCTGGCTTGTAGAAAAAATTGAAACTTTTTGTTTCAGCCCAGTTAATGGTAAAATTAAAGAAAAAATGAAGTTTTCCTTTGAAAACCTGACTGAATTTTCGTGGATTGAAATACATTAATGAGTCATGATGACTTTCAGAACAGAAGAATTCAAAAAAAGAATTCTCCTCATCTATGCCTTCTTGGCATGTGGGGACAAAATTACAGACTTCAAGTTTCCTCTTGCAGGCTGTATAGAACTTGAAAATGATCTTGAAATATGAGATTTCTATTAATTGTGCAAGTCATGTGTGACAAGGGAACCTCTCTGATGAGCAAGGACTGTCTAAATGGGCAGAGACCAGAAAGTACAGAGGCAAGGAAAAAGTGAGAGTGATGAAGAGGGAGACAGCCCAGCTTGCATCTCATCCTTCAAAGGTACAGGTGTTTCTTTGGTGTCATTGTGCACAATGCTGGTGAGACCTTTCATGCCGAAATTCATTTCCAGTGAAGTCTTGGTACTGTTTCTCCCAGCGGTCACCATGTTTACAGAGAACACACAGTATAGGCATTTCTATTGGGATGTAAGAAAACAAGAAAATATCTGCTTGCCTGTTCCCTGCTAAAGCTAAATTGTCTCTCAATTCAATTCAATTCAATTCCATTTAATTCAAGGCCAGTTTTTAGTCTTATATTAAAGACCATACCAGACCTCACCTTGCTAATTCACACCTCTCTGGGCATTTATGAAGACACCAATAAAGTCTCAATAGTTCTTTCATGGAAGCAGGTGAAGAAAGATAAGTGAAAATCTCATTTGAACACTAAGAAGCCTCAAATATGGCAGAGAAGAGTTAGATTGGTAGTTATTCTCTGAATAGCCCTTAAAAGAAGATATGCTTTTTTCTTTGGATTCTAGAACGTGTCCAAGCTACCTGACCTTATGTAGTTTTTGATCAGGGTTAGAATTTCTTGCAATCTGTAAAAAGAGGAGGGAGAAGTCAACACTACTGAATCTATGAGCAGACTTAGTGGCTGAGGGTCAGTATAGACATTGAACTTGTTCTGTGTTGAAGCATTAAGACTACTAAGGATGAAAAAATGCAAAAGCTAGCTTGGTCAGGGGAGGTCATGGACATGATTTATATTTATTTTAAGCTGTCTTCTAAATACTAGGCTGGTTCCTTCGGTAGCACCTGCTCTCATTCAGAAGCCAGTATATTCAACCCCCTTAGCAGAAGCTGGGCTCTAACCCAGTGCTGACTATACAAGCCATTACTAAATAATTTCTGGCTGGTTGGTAAGCATATTGACCTTTAGCTGAGATACTGGAATCCTCTTGCCAATATTCCCACCTCCTGCTTAATTGGCACTGTATAAAATGTGTTTCCACGGGAATGTACAACAGCAGCCATGGTCGCCTGCAATATTAACACAGCAAAAGGAGCATGTAATTTATTCCTCTGAAAAATGAATGCATAATAAAAGCCAGCATAATAAATCTCTTTCTGCAAGGATTATGATGACAGCAAGTAGACAGATCACGGTCTATTTGAACAGTGCTTTCTTCAACCAATAAACATTTTGGTTTTGTATGAAAGTCTTAGTGGTGCATTTAGATGGCACCATAACACACCTTTTATTAACATTCAAGTTTATCTTTTTTGTTGTGGCAAATTAATCCTGTTATTAAAATTCATCGCAAATAGTAAGCTGTTAATATAGCATCAAGATATATTTCACCTCACTGTATGACAGAGTGAGCTTGATTGCTGATGCCACCATTTCTATCCAATAAAATATCAATAATTTTCTGAAAATATTGAAAATATTTTGACTTCAAGTAAGTACGATGACATGAAAGAAAAGACAAATCACTTAAATGCATGATACTGAAAAGGGCTATATTAGGATTATGCACTGGCAGAACACTAATAATGTAGGGAAGTAGGTTAGTGAATTTTTGTGTATTTTTTGGGATTATTGTTTAGGATGAAAGCCTTCATGTACTCCTCTTACCAAACATCGATGTCTGGAGTGCTGTGCAGTCCTTTACAAGGGCCTCAACACGTTGGAGAGATGGGCAGAGAAGAACTGTCAGAAATTCAACAAAGGGAAATGCAGAGTCCTGCACATCCTGGGAATAACCTCAGGCACCAGCACAGGCTGAGGGCTGACCTGCTGGAAAGCAGCTCTGTGGAGAAGGACCTGGGGATCCTGGTGGACAACAAGCTGTCCATGAGCCAGCAGTGTGCCCTGGGGGCCAAGCAGGCCAATGGTGTCCTGGGGTGCATTAGGAAGAGCATTGCCAGCAGGACAGAGGATGTGATCCTGCCCCTGTACTGTGCCCTGGTGAGGCACATCTGGAGTGCTGTGTTCAGTTCTGGGCTCCTCAGGACAAGAGAGACATGGAGCTCCTGAAGGGAGTCCAGCAGAGAGTGACAATGATGGTTATGGGACTGGAGCATCTCTCTTA